>JBAMHV010000013.1:15542667-15555485 GCA_037177535.1 Pseudomugil gertrudae
AAGAAAACAAACGTTCGTACACACACGAGGTTTAAAACAAAGAAAACAAACGTTCGTACACATGAGATTTAAAACTAAGAAAACAAACATTCGTAAACACATGAGGTTTAAAATAAAGTGTTATTGAAATGCGATTTAGAAATTATGCTTGAAAGTTTAGTGGAAGTTGTTAAAAAATATCTTAGACCTCATAATAGACTGAATGAGCTGTCTTATCCCTCTATTTAACGCTTTGTGAAAATATACGAGGCTGTTTTCAAAATGACTGGAAACTAAATGGATACATTCCTGTTATAAATTGTAAATCCATCATTTACAGTTCTTGAAACCAGACAAAGTGGATGTTTTCATTTTCATTTGTTTAAATGAACACAAATAACATGATGCATAAATCATTAAATGCAGAGTGATACTGAATTAACTTTTAAATGGGACAAAGTTTATTACCGTAATCAGGAGAACTTGGCAGCATCTTCAAAAGCGGAATATGCATCACAGACAAGATCAAACCAGCGAAGGAAGCTTAAAAATCTTTTGTGGGATTCATGCTTGTACAATTAATCTAAATTGCAAATACCCTAAATTAGCATGAGAATACATTTAATAATTTCCAACTTTTCTTTCTATTTTATTTTGCCAAAAACGTTTGGATGCTGAATGAAAAGCTATAAAAGAGATCTTAATAACAGAGGGATATTTATCACTGTTTGCATTTTCTTTTACCACCAATTAATAGTGTCCTCATTATCCAGTAACTAAGAAAATCAGTTGCTCAGTGTTTGAGAGAGGACAGTCAATATTTCTGAGTTACTGTGCCATATTTTGTGTTTCGCAATGCTGAGTCAGAACTGCAGGAAAACCAATTGGACTTGCTAATTATCATTATTGTGCTAAAATATGCAATAGCTTCCCTAAAAAGCAACTATATGAATCCTGTCCTAAACTCTGTACATACATTTAAACACTTAATGGTGTTTTTCCAGCAGTGCAACTTACCAGTTTTATTTGCAACCATAAAGCAGATGCTGTTCACATATTATATCTTTGTTTCATGATATAACTTTAACCTACATTTTTACAGTGAACTGCTTCCCGGACCATGATTTCTGGAAGTGCTCCTGAGCACATGCAGCGATTTCTGTAACAAATTCATTTAGTTTTTTATTGCAGTGCTGCCTGAAGCCATGAAAAACATGAGCATCCAATATTGATTTTAATCCATGTCTTTTGAGCACACTGATGTGTTTGAATCATTAGATAGTATTTAATACTCCAGATGATGGAGTACTACAAGTCTGTAAATTTAAATTGAGGAACTATATTATGAAGGCACTCCACAATTTTTGGATGCAGTTCTTTGCAGATTGCTGTGCATTCTTAGCATCACAATTTTGAGGTTCAAGATTAAATTAGGAGTTCCTGAGTTTCTGTTCTGCCCTTCAGATCTACAATATTGTTCTACATGCTTTGATTCCTTAACTACATGCCTCCTCCTGCATCCACTTCTACATGTTCAAAGCGTTGATAAAGGCTTGTTTGGAAAAGTTGTATAAATGAGCATCACTCTTCGAACTTTAGGTTGGTTGTTCTTCTATCAGCAACCTCAATTTGCTTAACTTTTATGTGCTTTATCTCACAGACACAAGCTGCTAATTGTTGCTGCTGAAAGGTTCATTAAGGAAACAGTTTGTGTCTCATTTGATGCAATCCAGACTTTTATAGATCTTTCTTTCATTCATTTTTTCTTTAATTTTTTTATAGCAGCCTCTGACTAGCTGACAGCTGACGTCAATGACTATATGGTATACAGCAAAACTTATTTTTATTAATTATGTTATCTGTAACATATCAGAGACTTTATGCCATGTAAATTATTATTATGATTATGAGTATTAGGATTATTATGATGATTATTGTTATTATTCCAGTTTCATATATCATTTGGAAACAAGAAGATATCAGTCATCTCACAGCAAGAATGTCCTCAGTCAGATGATCCTCAATTGACCTTACTTGTTGTGTATAATGGACTGATAAACTGTCCAGAGTAGGAGTGCTCAAGTCCAGTCCTCGAGATCTACCATCTTCTTTCCACTGCCCATAATTCCACAATTCCCACAGAGGCCTACTAACGGGTCATTCATTGGATTCAGCTGTGTTGGGATGGTAGATCTTGAGGACCGGACTTGGGCAGCCCTGGTCCAGAGCATGCCTTGCACCATGGTAGTCACAATGGGTTCAAGCTTCTACCAAAAGTGAGCAGCATACAGTGTGTTTGGGGAATAGATGGATGGCTCTAGAAGGTTTAATGATGATTCTAGTATATACATTTCACATTAGAGAAAACCAGATTAGATAGTTTCCAAAGATACAGGGAAATGTCACAAAGGTCACAAATTCGATCAGATTTAAATTGAGCAAAAGTAACATATGCCTTGTTTCCTAGTTTCACTCTCAGCGCAATGGGCAAGGAATACAAACCAGTTTCACCATTAAGGCTTAACATTCTAAAAGATGTATGTTAATACCAAGCCATTATCCCCCTTTCATAACTATATGATTTTGTCTTCCTTAATGTAACTAATTTATAACAAAACATAGGTGAGAAATAAAATGGACACGGTAACTGACAATGAAGCGCAAAGAGGAAAAAAAAGAAAACAAAATCAAAAAACACCTGACGGTCTCTCACAGGAGTCAAACCAGTGTCTCTAAGAATAATTTACTATCCTATCCCATTGTCTCTCATTATTTAGACTCTTTAGTAAAATACTGGTCAGTTTAGCTCCTGTGAAACATTTGCAGACAATTTGATGCCATTTACTTTTATTTAGTATTCACAACAAACAGCCATGCAGACCACCTATCTGGAAATATTGTCAACAGTCTTTTTTTTAATATTAGCAAAAAATATCATCCATAAAATAAAACAATTCAAGAAAATTGCAGTACTTATTTTCCATCTTAGTGCAGTAGTTGAGTTGTCTTTCATCCATCAGTTGTCACCCCTTTATGTCCTTAACACTTCAATTTCTATAGTAACAGGAGGGCATACTCTAACCATTACCTTCTTTTATGTGTGTGTGTTCTCAAACAAGGAGGGTGTTTGTAAATGCTGCCATTCTTCTTTGGCATGGGCTTTATCTCACAGACACAAGCTGTCTGCTATGGCCATATTGCTGCTCCTCAATGCACAGCAGTAGCTGCGTTCATTTCCTCAAATATTTTGATGTGCACTGTTTTACAGAGGAAAGACCATATTTTCTGTGTCTTAGTTCAGTCCTGTAAGTGTAATTTTGTGCACATGCTGTGTGGTCTGAGGCATCTGTGCTGGGTAGAAGTCACATTAAAACAAACACAATACAGCATAATAGGAAAACCACTGTGCGCCACATGATAATATGCATCATGTAATCACTTTCATATGGCATTTAGAAGCACCCGGTGTTACGGAAAACACTAACTCCTCATATTGATCGTGGATATAATGGATATGTCGTATGGATATTAAAAACAAACTTGAATTCAACTGGAATCAGTAGCAGAGGGCTGAACAGGCCACAGCAAAGCATCGTAACACTGACTTATCACCAATTAATAATCTGGTCAACATTATCTTCTCTCACTGGGAAAGCTTGTTAGACGACTCAGAAAAAAGTAACCCTCAAGGGTACTGTTGGGGGTAAACACCCCACTACCTAGAAAGAGAAGACACGGAGGCAGAGAAGGTTTTAACAGTGCGTACTTTGGCCAAAGGAGATCAGTCGCTGCCAATTTCAGGCATAGATACGTTTCTGTGCATTCAATGTCTTTCCCACAACTGTTAATTATGTCAGTAAGTGTTGTAGTCAGTCTGAGTGTAAGTGGTTCAGTCTTTTTTTTTTACTTTTCCTCCCTCCTCTTGAGCTGGTAATCACAGAGTAATTAGTGACTGTCTACATCAGCTCTGCTTTTCTACTCCTGCGATGGGCCCGAGGAGGCTGTTGTGACTCACTGTTAAACAACAAATGAAAAATGATTTTAGAGACATAGTCTGCCTTATGGACAGAATGACAGCAGCAGCCCTGTTAACATGTTTCACTATATGAATCAGCAGTGCTGGAATTGCTCCAGGTTTCATGTCAGTTTTGCTGTCATGTTTATTTATTAATTTTTATTACAGAGCCATGATAATTAAATAGAAATGACAAAAGCAAATGCGCTTGCATTAAAAGATGAACAAAAATGGCGCTTTGAGGAGGATGCATTGCTTTATTAATCAATGCTACTGTGCAAAATTCCTCATATTATTGTCTGTAGATAAACTTTAATATATAAACATTTTAATAAGAAGAAAAGAAAAGCCTTCAAACTGAAGAAATGATTGCTCATCACTCCATTAAATGTGCATTCTGTAAAAACTCCTTCCTCATGTTTATGTTATTTTTAAGACAATGTGGGTGGGCTTTCCTCCCATGAGTACCCCCCACCCCACCCCCAGTGCATACATTAACACATGAAAGCTGGAATCTATTTATGTGTTGATGATATGTGTTAGTGACTCATATTGACTCCATGAGTAATGATGAATGCATTTTAAATTGAACTTTTGTATCTCGTGCACATTGTGGATCCCGCATCAGTGAGACCATGAAAGTTGTCGCCATTTTGCAGGATAAAAAAGAGAAAAAAGAAAAAAAAAAACATAAAGGAAGGCAGAAATGCCAGCAGAGGAGCCCTTTTCAACAGATCATGCGTAATATAAACTGTAATGACATTTCCTCAGCAGACTTTCAGATCCACAGAGGAACTAGTCATCCAATTCAGATGTTTGTTCTACTCTTTTTGAGGCATGCTCTAAGACATCTGAGGACTTTTAAAGTGTTTGGTTGAAAGGTGGGCCATCAGAACTACAGAGGGCACCACACAAACCTCAACAGGTAGTAGTGAAATCTCATATGTGTTACTGAAGAAATGAGCTCCTGAAAAACTGCAAACGTTCATCTTTATATGTGGATGATGGGAATGTATTACTTTGTTTGCTAAAATTACAACCATGGCAACAGATGAAAAATTTGCTGTTCATCATAGTAATAGAAGCATTGGGCTGATAGGAACTTATTTGATGTTCAAGCTCAACATAAACAGTCTCTTTAAATGTATACTTTTATTGAGTGATTGCTTTTCCTTCTACTCACGACTAAAAACGGTGGCACTATGAAAGTAAGAATGCTGGTGTGATGTGATGGATATGGAGGAAGTGCTGAGAAGGCAAGATTAAAGATGAAACCTCCCAATGCCTCCACAAGGCCTGGCACCTGAGGTTCTCTAGTGTGTAAAATACAGCAAGTCTAGCATTTTATGTGCAGCTTTTCCTGTGTAATACATTACACAGTCCTCACTGATCCATCTCTGATGTTGTGTAACATGCAGCCTCTGGCAAGGCGTCTGCAGTGATGTGATCCAAAAAGTGCAATCCAAATGTCAGAGTGATTACACTTCACTGCCTCTACAATAACAGAAAATCTGTGAACCTCTGATTGATCATTGATAAGTTATAAATAACTGATGCACACATTTATGTTCCTTTTAATTTAAAGCAATTTATATACACACTGTTGTTAATGTTATTGTGTTGCAATCTGCTTTTTTTATTCTCTCCTGTTAACTTGCCATAATATATCATAAGAATCTCTTACATTTCGTTGCATCACGTGAACACATTTGCAGCTAACAAGAATTTGCCCCTGTGAAGACATGACTGTGTAATAGTCATGTTACATAAAAAGGTTGCCACGAGGTGTGCTTGTGTGCAATGTATGTTGAGCTGTTTGGATTTGGTGGTTATGCGATTCAGTGAAGTCTATGTTCGTGTCGGGAGAGTTTCCAGATGCTCCCACAGTACATAAAAAATGTACTTTTACAAAGAGTAACGTTAGCTAGAGCGAATGTCAACATTGTTTTACTGATATAAAGATTTGTCGAAAATTGTCAGGAATTACTAAATTCCTCACCCCATAATGTTGGTTGTTCTTCTGAAAGTCTTCACACGGTTTTAATTTATACACATCTTCAGATAAATGTTTTTTTAATATTGCATACTGTATGTACCTTCACATAGATACCTGACACCTACTAGTTTCAAACACCAGAAGATCTGAATGTTTTGGATTTTCCCGACCTTCACTAGATTCAAATGAACAGATCATCTAATTATCCTGTTCAGCAGAATTTGTTTCATTATCCATTAATGTCAGGAATGGAAGGCACGGAGGTGGTGTGATACTTGATATTTAATTAACCAAGGAACAAGAGCAACTACAAAATTAACTGAGGACCAAGGAAGATTAAGGAACACAGAGAAACCAGGAACAGGAAACCAAAAAACACCACACAAAGTGTCCTAATCATGACAATAATTTGAGCCAGACATGGCAACATCCAATGTTGGGTATAAAAATGAGGCATATTTTACCTTTAATACCAACTTGACTTCCTAAAATTGAATGATTTCCCAGTGTCCAACCCTAAAAAAAACACATGCACATCCAGTGTACAGCTGACTCCTCTCACAATCTCCAGTCTTGCTTACTATCTAGGAGAATTTCTCTTTAAACATATCTGTATTATGTCAGGACAGTTTAAATGTAGCATTGCATTTGTAAGACAATTATTTTACCATGTAGTGGTTACATTGCTTCTACTATCACCAAAACATCTTTTAAAAAAGGTTTCTACCATTAGTCCAATGTCATAAACACAGAGGTTTGTGAGTTAAATCAAAATATAAACCTAACTTTGGTTACTAACTTAGGTTAGGGTGCAAGGTAACCACATATATAATCATCTGGAGAACTGTCTTACCTGGTATACCTTCTTAGCACTATGTGCTAAATAGCACTATTTGCTACATATCCATCATCTTTGTAACCTCCTAACCATCCATTATCCAACCCCTACTTTCATTCACTTTCTCTCATTTGTTTATCTTTTCATGTATTCTCTTCTTCCCTTCCTGTTCATCTCCCATCATCCTCTTTATCTCTCAGTCTTTACTCTGTCTGAAGACACCATCTGGAGGTTCTTTGGTCAGCTTAGGTCACTGACATGAGATGGAACATTGAGTATCCTCTTCCACTTCCTTATCTTCATAAATGAGACACCCTGATGTACCAATCAGAAAACTTTTATGTTTGTCCGTGACTTTTTCCAAACTATTTACCAATAAAGTGAACAACCATTGATGAGAATTGGGCCTTACTGGTGAAATGTATACATGTAGATTGTATACACATTGTTTTTAAATATGTAGCTAAAAATTTGCTAAAGTTTCATTTTTAAATGTTTCTTATATTTAACATATTACCACAACAACCCCACACAGCAACCCCACTCTTCTGGTTAACGTGAAAAGCATACGAGTCACTGAAAATATGTGTTTGATGCAAGTGCACAAAATAATGTTTTGTCTGCTTTGTCATGTGGTTTGTGACATACTATTCTACAAGCATTTACATTGTTCAGCAGCTGGATGAAAAGCTGATCATATACAGTGATGTCTGTCAGTTTTTGATGTTTCCCCACCAAATTATGGGATATGTAAGTGAGTAGCTTCACTCACATTTGATAGTTATTACTTGTGTTTATTGTGCGTTATGTCTGCTGTTTTGTGATTACCTGTGTGTGAAGCCCTTTGAGACGACTTTGCTGTGATATTGGGCTATATAAATAAAATTGAATTGAATTGAAATTGAATAGTGTTTGAGTCGGGCTTTGGATTTTAAACATTAATATAGTATCAGACAGACTGATAACTTCGGCCCACTTTCCCTATCCTTCTCTACAGCTGTATTTTAAACTTTACTTTTATTTGTTTAACAAATACAGTACTTTACACATAAGGGCTTCTCCAAGAGTCCTCAGATATATTTAAATAGTCTGATGTATCAACAACTGAAATAAATCTTAACATGAAGGAGTTTAGAATTTACCAAATGCCTTTTATCCCACTTGCAATGACACACTATTAAAGTGGAACTATTTATATCAAGCAACCTGGGAAGATAAAATAAAATATTAAATAAATTAAAATAAATGGAATCTGAACTTTCTAAACTCTTAAAATAAATACACAATTTGTTGGATTCATATAACTATCTGTCAAAGGTCATTTTGACTCGGAATGATTTCTTTGGAAAATTGCCGTTTCTCTAATGATCTCTCATGTAGTTTGATCATTTTTATTGCCATTTAAAATAGCTGTTGACCTTGTAACGGTATTCTGGTGATGTGTTTTGTGAGGCTGAGCAAGTGGCAGCAGGCTAGCAGTCATTGGTAGGACTTAACAAATAAACTGATGTAGTAGTGCCTAAGCAGCCACACAGTTACCAAACTTAGGCTCAAGGTTGATATTTCACTCACTTCAGGTCTCCCTGAAGCAACCATCATTCATATATCAAACTAATTCATATGTAAACTCAATGCAAACATGTGCCTCATATCCAAATGTTGGTCATGGTTGTCAATTTAGGGGATCCAGGGTGGGAATTAGTATTATTATTCATTATAGTGGAGCCTAATATGTCTAAACGTCTTGTCAATGACTTCCTTCCATTTCACATTTAAATGCATGTTTATGGTATGTGAGCTTCACATAAAGTGTCCTGGACACATATAGCACAATTATTTAATCTTTTTCTAAATCAGATATCTATTTTTCTTCAGAACCTCATAGTACATAAAAGCTTGTGGGTAAATTGATCTATCTGCCCCCCATATTTAATAATGAACATCACCTGATCTGCAATCGTTTGTTTGCTTTTAATTACATACACTTGAAAGCAATAACACAAAAGCACAACTAGGCTACGGACTTGAACTACATATACTGGTAATCTGGATTTTTTCAGCCAACTGGTTTCCTAATGCACTATAACAAAGCAATAGTTCTGATGGAAATATTTTTTTCTGCCTAATTAGTAAAAAAGACACATCAAGTCCTTTTAAATACAATATTAGGAAACATTTTCTCTAACTCATTCATTCTATCTCCACTTTGCTTTCTTTGTTCAATATTCACATGAAAGGGAAAAGCAAGAAAATGAAGCAAATAGAAAAATCGGGTAAAGAACAAATGAGAGCAATGATCTTTAAGCCTTTGTCCTACATTGTTTTGTCCTCTGTGTGTCTGCCTGGGTGTTACATTTCTCCTGCAAATTGACCAACAAACACCACACCTGTGGTCATCCACTGGTAAGACTGCAGCAGTATAACAACCCTGTTTCCTCACTTCAGTGTCCCTGAGATTTCCTGTGCTGTGGAAAACTTGTTTGCTTGTTGGGCTTCTGTTGTTCCCTCTTGATAAATTCTGTGTTTACGGTTTGCCTCAGGTACATTGTCTTTTTGCCAAGCCTACCTGTCAAGCCATCCTCTTGCTTTATCCTCATCCACATTACTTCTATGTCCACACAGCTGCTCTGTGTGCCCAGGCATATGCCAGCCATTGCTCACCTTAAGCTTCAGAGTTTTTCTGCCTTTCATACAGTGTCAGTCTCTGAATGATACCTTTCTGAGTAAGTACAGTATCTGTCACTCTCCCACTTTTGAGCTGAACAACATGCAGATCACTTTATCACAGACACTAATAACGGTGTTAGCTGATTAGTTAGTAGGTTTGCTAATATGTATGTATGTCAACTGCACATTTGTGAAACAAATCACTTGTTCGAACACATATTTAACATTTTAGAAAGTTCTACTGTTTTCAGATCTGGTGACTGCAGAGGGCCACTTAATAAACCCAGAGCAGGAGGAGAGCAACCTTTGTCCCAAAGGCTGTTCTCCTCCTGAGAGATGCAATATTCCTGTGAAATGACCTGCCACTTTACATTATCTACTATATATATTCTATATATATTCTGCAGTGTGCTTTGACATTTACATGGACATTAGTTCTTACACCTTGCAGCAACTTCTGCACTTTTACTGGCAGCAGTTCTGCAACAGCACATAATCTGTTGCTTAGACACTAATATACATAAATATAGTCTTTTCATATTTATTGTCATCTCACTGTCAACATTGCACATTTCTAATTGCGTTGTCACTTTTAATATTTTTCTTACTGTATTTGTTGCTTGCTGTTCCACTTATTCCTCTTATAATTGCCCCTTTTGGATAATCAAAGTATCTTCTGGTTATAATTTTGATAGACAAAATATAGGTGTAACCCCATTTTCTTGTTAGGTAGCATTTACTCCAGCCTCTCAGGCTGTGGGTTAAAGCCGGGTTACATTGGGGTTTCACAAACATCCTTAATGTCCCGTATCTGCAGCACATGGTGCACTCTAAACACATGCTCCACACATCTGTTCCTCCTGCAAAAATAACTGTGCAACAACTAAAAAATCAAACAAACTTATTTTTATAAAAGAGTAACTCAAATATCATATGATGACATTTTAAATGAAAGGGTTGCAGTTAATAATGAAATAATAACCCAAACATCTAAGGTACCAAAGTAACATTTTACCAGATTAAAAACATGCATTTCATAAGTTTAAATACACCAAAAACATGTGAGCAATGACTAAGGTGCTTTAACCATGCTGAAGGGAACCCTAACACTAAAGGCAAGCATTAGAAGGTAAGTAAACTGTAACATAGAAATACAGATGATCAGTAATACATTCTTAAATGAATGGGAATGTTTTTATACCACGACTCTTGATCACATATGTTTAGCACCATGTTTACTACTGAAAAATCGAAAGTGAGCTTCATCAGACCTGGCAGTACATTTGCTTTTGTCACATTAGTGTCAACATCAGACAAGTTGTTAAGTTCCAACAAGCTAAGAAATTCCTCTATTTACCATAATAGGAAAATAATTTTGCCCCCACAGTCACTTTTAGTTGCAACTGTTTGATTTTGCACCTTGTATACTGGACCAGAGACCATTGTGCTTAAAATTCCATTATATCTAGATAAAACCATAAATACTTAGCCCTGTTTGGAAGGAGCAATGATGTTGTGGTTAAAGTCTGTGAAATATGGTTTTTAGACACTGATATTTTTCTATCTAACTTCTCGACAGCTGCCACATCAACACCTAGTCTAACAGTAATAGAAGGTTTCCAACTGTGCCTAACTGAGTATAGTAAGTATATTTATATTTGCCATAAAATATAGAGTAGCATAAATAGTAAAGATAACTGTGAGAGCTACAGCAATCATAAACTGGCTTGCTTAAGCCTGGCATGCAAAACAGTTTTCTGATTAATAATATAGTTCACGAAAAACACTGGCCTCTATATAGAGCTCTTTGGTCATTTATAATTTATGGTGTAATGGTAATAAGGCTTTGCACTCAGATGATAAATTATATTCTATTACCAAAGTCAAAAATGCAACTCTCAGCTGGAGTGACTGCATGTACCATCATGTTCTAACATTACTAGTTAAACATACAACTGTAACGCAGAGGTCAAAGTTGGAAAGGTTTTTTTTATTTGATTAAATTTTTAAAAATGTATTTTTATTGTTTTATTTTACCCCTAAAGACCCAACCCATGGAAAAGTCCTAGAAAAAAGTTCATTTTTTTTAAATATGAGGTCTTTATTAGTCCCTTTAACAAAGCTTATATAAAAAAGTCTCAATATATTTTTAGAGATATTTACCATTTTCTATGATGTGATGTGTCAAAATTATTTTTGTGTAATCTTTCTGGTGTCCATTGAGGGACAGAAGACAAAAATCATATTGTGGTCAGAACAACACAGAATTTTAATCAATTATTTGAAAATGATTTTATATTGGTATATTATATGTGAGTTGATTTAGAATTTAAGCGACAAACATGATGAGAATAATTTAGTGTAAATGTCATCGTATGTATTATTCTCTTTTATGTCTGTATGTGCTTCACTAGTAGAAAGTAGTGCAAATTAGCATCAACACAAAGTTTCTAAGGTTGAATTAAGCTGAATATCTGTCAAAGTTGGTCAAAATTTCAGATAAATAAGAATGAAGATGTTGTCATTGCATCTCAAAATGCTTTTTCTTTCTTTTGTCTTTAATAAGTTCAAAAATAAAACTTACATTCATCCACGGATAGATGGATACAGTTCCTCCACTAGTTACAAACTGTGCAATTGATTAATCTGATTGTCCATAATAATTTAATTTACTTGTATATAAAGTGACAAAATCTTCCTTAATGACAACGTATTTGGCTGATATCAATGCATATTATAACACTTAAAATAAGATTGAGCTGCCAGTTGACACAAGGAGATTGATATTATGAATGGTTGAATAATACCAATCTGCTACATCAGTATTGTGAATTGTAGTCTCATCTAGTAATCTAAACTAACACTTACCCCTTTCAATGAATAGACATATTGTCAGACATGCAGTCAGAATGTATTAGTAAATACTCAGAAGTAATATTATGAGAAACACATGTAATACCATGCGATGCAGTTCATGCAAAACAACACAGCTACTTTGCACAAATGCATTCAGGGGGTTCACTGTGAAAACATAAAAGTACTTTACAAAACTTATTCAGTTTATTTATGTGCATTTTATGTTCACTATAAAACATAATTAAAATATCAGCAGCAGAAACCTAAATTGATATTATTGATAAAATGTGATTGTGACTTACAATACTTAAACAATGTGACTCATAGTTGGACTAAAATTAAAACAGAATGCATGGATTCATGACAGTTACTTAGACTTAGACTTAGACAACTTTATTCATCCCACAAGGGGCAATTAGTTTGAGCAGCACAGACAACACAAAACATTCAGTTCGTATAAAATCCTT
>JBAMHV010000013.1:15561462-15582812 GCA_037177535.1 Pseudomugil gertrudae
ATAATCAACCTTAGTGGTCTGAGCCCATTTGAACCATTTTAACTAGGACTTTTCTACATGGCTGAAAAGTGTATCACAGGCTTCATGTCAGTTGATATCAATATTGATTTTTCTTAACTCATTTAAAATAGGGTCAACAGGCTGAATTAAAAAAATCTTTCATGAAAAGGTCATTTAATATTTGAAAAAAGGTTAACACACATTTTAAAAATCCAAATTACCCAATTAGTGGTAAAATGAACATTAAATAAATGTTTTAACAAAATGTGCAGAGTAGCATGTAAGTAAGTAGAAAAAATAGAGAACACATACTCCAACTGACATTTCTAATATGTACTTAGACCTGGGTGATACAGAAAAGCATATGTAAAAACAAACCTATCAACAAACATACATAATTATCTTTAAATGTAAAAACATATACTATGAGTCCAGCATGTTTAAAAGCTGTTGCTTATTAAAAATGCATCTTCACTGGTGTCACGATTCAATTAAACTATGATTATCTTGTCTTTAATTTAAACAATTAATGATTTATTGCATTATTTTATTGTTCCATTTGAGGATAATATAGAAAAAAGCCACTCTTTAGTGCTGAGAGTTCTTGAAAGGTGTTTTGATAATTTTGTCCTTTCAGACTTTTTGTAGTCAATTTAGTCAGAATATGGAAGTTCATGATTTTTTAATGAACAGAAAATATTTTTCTACAAGTGTCTTTATAAATTTGTAACTGAACTCATAGTGACAATATTTAACGGGTAAACATTTTTTATGTACAAAGTTGTTTTAATCACTTTTGTTTGTTCATGTATGCTAACAGCTAGTCAACCAATGGTATTTTCTCTTGCCGTTAGCCTTAAACTAGCATTGCCGCTAACTAGCATCGCCGCTAGCTTATTTTTATCGAACTTAAAAAAACTTAACTTACCTCGTAATACTGCAGCTGTTGCAGGATCCATATTTGAAAAAGGACTTCCATCTCCATCCATGTCGAAGCGATTTTTGTGGACTTGCTAACAATGTGTCTTCGGGTGATGTGATGCTAAATTGAGACGCTAGCTACGTTGCTCCTAACGGTTCGGTTCCAACCTGAAATTAAGCGCTTATTCAACCCTTTAGGCGCGGTCCACTTTGGAAGGTACCATGTTCAAATAATGGGGGTGACATACATGTTGTAAACTTTGTACAAACAAAAATTATAAATAATGAATAAAGTCGGTATTTCAATATTCCTGATATTTCTTAAAATATTAATTACAACAAAAATTTAATCTAAAAAAATGATAATAGTAAAAACAAAAACGTAATCTGTATAACTAACCCATAAAGTTACATAATGTAGTGAACGTACATCCGGGTCAGTGTCAGCTGAAGCTGTCTCATCTTTTGCAGAGGCAGGAATGAAGCAGGAGAAAGTTTCAGTTGTGGACACATTTAGTACATTTATTTGCAAATGTCAAAATGATTTAGCGCTGTTTTATTTGCCTTGTTTTCATCACTTTTTTTCTATTTGAAATTGGTTCAAATGTTATAAAAGGTAATATTTAAAATGTTGGGTTATAATTTACAGTACTGTGTGAACTGTACTTGTACACAAATACATATTTTGTATTGCTTGTTGACAATAAAAACTATCTGTTATCTGTTTTTGAGAAGATAGCATGTCAGTCATGATTTATTTCCTTCTTGATATAGGAAATTATTACTTGAAAAGACAGATTTGTTGCTTTGTAACTAGCTATAAGCATGTATTTATTCATAATAAGTAGCAAAATCTTAGTAGCAAGATATAACATCTTAAGATAATTAAGTAACAAAACACTTAAAACAAGGGAAATTATCTGCCATAAAAACAATTAAGTAAGCATAATTATCTTACCTTTAAAAAATAAGCATATGTGTCCTTGATTTAAGATGTTTAATCTTACTTAGATTTCAGTTTGTGCAGTGTATGAAGGGGGAGGGGGTGGAAATGGAGGTGGTACTTGGTTTTTAGAGTGCTATGAAATACATACATTGCATATAGAAGACAATATTATATTGATAAGCTGCAGCCAGGTGATATTAGCTCATTGCTTGTTAGAAGACATTTTAATTGTGTGGCTTCTGTGTAAACTCAATCATGACATAATAATTATGATTGGTGTATGCTCTGATAAGGCTGGACATGCACCTCTTCCACAGCTGACATGCTCTCCTCCTCCGCAGCATGGTTTCATCAGAGATAATCCATTATGATTGATCAGTTTGTGATTGCTTGTTTCAGGATTTCTGGGCCTAAATTTGTGCAGGAACCACATTTTTTCAGCAGCCACTTAGCATACGTGAATTACCCATAGTGCTCCCATCCTGTATTGCATAGCAAGGTCATATGCTATGTTTATCCATGTAGTGATCATATTCTTCCACAAAAAACACAAAAATATGTTTTATATGACAGAAAATGAAGCCAGATATTTCAATGCTTATTTTCATTTACCTTAAATTACAAACCTGTAAGAGGTCTTCTTGTGACAAATAGTCCTCATATGTAATAAGATTCTATTGTGTTCATAGGACACAGCGACGGCCGTCCCGGCTTGTCTGCTGGACAAATATGTATATATGTTTATTAAAGTTGTCCTTGTAGGCAATGGACTGCTGTTTATTCTTTTCTATTTGGCTTGCAATGACTTTAGGGTGATTGGAGACAGCAAAGGATGCCTAGCATGTACACCTCGTTTTAAGCCAATTCAGTCCCAAACAAAGTGCCCATTTGAAGTGTGGGTCAGAAGTACCCTTTGAATTGGGATGGTACTTGGTGTGCCAGTATGACGTATGCGGCCGATGCATCCGCACTTCAAAGTCTGCAGACCCTGAATTGAGACAACAATAAACCAACAATTTGAGAGGACAATTCACCCTCCCCCCAATTCAGCTGAAGATTTTAGCATTTGTTTTTAAAGTCATAAACAGTCTTTCCCTTATCCCTTGGATATTTTTACTCTTTGAGGCACTAAAGTCATCAGATCAGTGTTCCTGAAACCAAGGTCTAGGTATGGACCTTGCTCTTGGTGTTGCTGCAGCATTTGTAGATGTAGAACAAGTTACCTTCTTCCTATGTCAGGATGTAATACAACACATCCTGCTCATAGAAGGATATCTGACTGTGTGTTTGCTGTAATTAGTGTGGTGACAATGTTTGGTCGTCTAGGAATAGCTTGTATCTGTAAGTCATGTACCTCTGTTATTCAATAAAAACTAGCTGCAACAGTACATATGCGGAACAAATGTTATCTTTTTTACATTGTCTGTGCAAGCAAGACATCAGGACAAACCAAAAGAAGTCAGACGGCTTTTTAAGGGGAAGAAGTCAAGTCAATAAAAAAAAAAATCAAGAATAAACTTGGCTTACATAACTAAAAGGGTAGTTTGTTTAGCAACTGCCTGGTTTAATTCCTGGCTGTCTGTTACTCCACAATAAATCCTGCATTTCTAGTGAAATTAATTGTATTCACACCTGTTCTGCCAATCCCAAGGATATTTATTAGGCTAAAGATTGGCAGACAAACCAATATGCTTTTTATGCTGGTAGATACTTTTTACAGATACAGTGTGGTTTGGTATTTTTGGTATCTTAGAACAAAAAGGCTAATAAAACACCAAGTTTCAAACCAGCACATCTAGGTGAAAGTCTGACCATCCACCTAAAAACTGCAACGTTTTCAAAATGTCATTTGGTTCTTGCCATTTTGACAACAAGAACACAATTATTATTTTTGAGGAGTATGTACTGTATGTTGCAAGGTGCTGCATGTAACGGTCTAAAGTCAGTGAACATGTTGAGGTGTAAGTATCTATATGTGGGTTATAAAGTTGAGTTCCACGTCTTTTCTGACATTATCTCAATGCTCCTCTATTTCCTGATTTTATTTCCCACAATTGTCACAGCAGTTTGCAGTGCTTTAACTGAAATCTGTTATGGTTTTTAGGAAAATGTGATAATGGGCAGTAGTTACACTCAGCTATTCTAATGAAAAGGGGTAGCAGATGCATGGTTCATGCACAGACATTCTTTAACTGACTGCATTTTCTCTGCTTAATTCAGTTGCTCATGCATCAATCTTCCTATGAGAAACAATCATCCATGATATTATGAAGACATGAGACAAGGATGTTTTTAAGGAATGGACAAAGCATTCCCAATACCCTTTAGGACTTATGCTTTTTTCTGAGCAATATGACTGTTTATATGTTGCAAGCAACCAGAGAAAAATTCAGGCCGTTTTTTTATCTTTAAGTGAAGAATTAAAACCAGAATATAAGAAAAATAGTGTAACAAGTATTTATTTAATCTTTTTAGTGCTATAAATGAGAAGGCATGTAGCAACTATTGCTTTCAATAAGACACCTGTTATGCAACAGTAAAGAAAAATCCTGAAAAGTTTAAAAGATGATTTATAGTTCGTATTAAAATGAGCTGACTCTCTGAAGAAACAATTATAGTGTCAGTTGTTCAAACCAAACAAATCATATTAAACTTTTCAATTTAATGCCTGGAAAGAACGGGCTTTATTGACTTTTAAACTGTATCATTAGCAATGTTTGCTAGCACATCAAACATCTTAAATGGTGTAAATGATAATGGATGTTCAGAAGGAAGACATTAAACAGAAAATGGTTATTGTAAAGGGTAAATTGGGAGGTTAAGTACAGCTCTCTGCCTCAACACGACAACACAAGAAAGACATTGATCACTGGTTCCTACATCGTTTTAGAGACAGAGACAAGACCAATGACTTCCAAAAATGCTTTACTCAGACTTAAGATAAAACACAGACATAGAACATATATTTTCAGGGGACTCATCTTCTAGCAATAACTTTGCAAGTGTTTGTGCCTTTATATCATTGCTTCATCAGTTTATTAAATGTCAGTGACATCAGATCACCTTGCAGGTGCTTTGTTTTTTTTGTGTGCATGTGATTGTGTGTGTCTGTGTGCGTGCAATTTGTTCATAAAATGGCAGCATTTATTACAATGTCTGTACAATATTGTACTTGAAAGGTAATACAATCAGTACAAGTGGAATAACTGTGCTGGTGAGTACCAGCAAAGCAATGCTGCACATTGTCATCATGCTGAATTGACCAAATTAAGTGATTTTTTTGTCTCCTTTTCTTTGATATTACATTTTCTTTTACAAGATAGGATGCAGTTGTGAGAAGCTGTATGGGTGAAGGAAGAAGTGGGGCTTACAATAAAGTCATTGTATAACTTTAGTCATAGTATTTTATTAATTTGAATTTGTGCTTTTGGCTGTAACTTGAATAAAATGTTAATTTAGTTAATGCTTTTCCCAGTCTACATCTCACTGCATTTTACCGCTTTGCTTTGGATGCTGTTGTTCTTCTAACCAATTAAGTTTCTTAAAAACACTTCTGTGCTCCAAACCTTTTTATTCAGCTCTTTTTTCTTTTTACATCCTCACAGCTAAGTCTGCGTCACACATGCTTTCAGCATCAAAACAATAAACAATGGCAGCGCTGGAAGCTAGTGTTATCTTGGGATTGGTATTTAAATTCATTCTCATTTCTTACAAATTTTCTGTCACTTTTTATCATTTTGATCATCCAAACTGCATATTGCAATCAGAATCCCACTTACCTGAACAAGGACCTGTCCATGGAAAAATGCAACTACAATTGCTAAAAGGCTAATGTTTGATTGCTTTTTTATTACATGTTTGCCAACAAATCAGCTGATTTAGACAGTTTGAGCTTAAATAATCCAAATGGTATTAGATGATTTTTTTTCTTTTGTTTTTTTTTCATTTTGTTGAATTGTTTGCCATAAAACTTCCAAGAGGTTTTTTATTCTCCAATAAGGCCTGATAATATATTTGTAAGAGGCAAAGACCATTGTCTCTCTCTCACTTACACTCACAGACACAAAGGTGGACCTGAGTTTAATTTCCATGCAGTGCTGAAGTCTTCCAGAACACAGCCTTAGAAGTGTAATGCAAGACTGAAAGTGGAGCTCTCTTGAGACCGATGGAGGATTAATTATGTAATTATCTTCAAGCGTACAGCAATCTCAAGGCATAATTACAAAGCTCTTTCATTTTTTCTGCCTTTGTGTCCAGTCATTTATAGATCCCTTGTTTTTCAAACAGTAGACTGACATATGATTTGAAATTTAGTAACATTTGTTTCATTTGGGGAAACATCACAGAGGCTATGCAGCTTCTTGGTGAATAGGGAATAAGTCTAATATCAAAATGTTTTACATAGTAGATTAATTTAGTTTGATTCTGATCCTGAAATATTAAAAAAGGTAAAATGTTTTTTTAGCAGTACTGCATGTCTTACATAATATTTGACTTTGTTTACAAGTAAATCATCAAACGCATTCAGCCTTTCTCATACCTCTGATTTTGTAAGGAAGAGAAGTTTGGGGTGCACAAACAAAACTTGTAACTTATATGAGAAACTCGAGGTAGCTGCTCATTAACTCCTAGTCTCTTTCATCCAACAAGCTTTGGGCTTGTTGCTCTTGTAGGCCTGTGCCCCCTGGCAATCCTCACCTGCTGTGCTGATGCATCATTGGAGTGAGATACTCTACTCATCTCTATAACATCTATAGGGAGTGAAGCTTGACAAGATGTTCCAGTGAAAGATTGAAACTGGAAACCTAGAAAATGCCTCTACATTTTTTAAAAATAAATTTCCCACTAATCATCACCATGCTTTCTTTTTGAATGGTCTGAAAATGCTGTGCTACTAAATCCAACAGACACCCATTGAGAAACAAAAGTGTAGCCCATCTGTGGAATATACTGTGAATCTGAGCTAACAGTCTAAATACACTAACATTAACAGACAAAGCACATTTTCTGTTAATCACTTACCTATTTGAAATGACAAGCCATCACTTATTCAACTGTCGGTATAGAAATGAAGTATATGACAGGTCAAAGGCTGACACAGAAGTCACCTTGATTCATGAAAAGTAATGTGATCTTAGTCCATGCAGAAGGGACCACGGTCTTTGGAAGAAGTCAACCATATGGGACTGCCATTTATCCACTGAAATGACCTCTCCTTCAGAGTTGTCATCTGTCCTTCACTAATTAGAACTGTGATAGACATTTTCATTCTGAGTAGTGTTTCACTTGTCTCTGCTGTGGCAAGGTCACTGTCAGTCACCCACTATGAGAGCACTTATGACACTAACGACACAGTTAGCGTTACATCACGGAGAACTGCTTAATTTTTTTTTCCATTTAATGCCTGATTGACAGACAGAATGTAAAATATTAATGAGATAGAACTGATAAAGTTCTTTGAAGCAGCGTTAGGGTGAAATGAGTCATTTTAACAAGTCAAATATCCAATTTTCACCAACTTTCTCCCATTGTAGCTCCTCTCTCATCTTTGAACCATCTATAGTGTTCAGGGACAAGCAATTTATTGTAGAAAAAAAATCCAGATTGTCCATCCATCCATTCGTTTTCTACCAGATTGTTTGCACTAGAATTTTAACTCCAGTAGTGATTTGTACTGATGTTATTAGCAGCATGCTTTTTACATAGCCTCACAGCTGCTTGACAGAATGTGCAGTAATATTCTGTTGGACTGAATTTTGTGGACAGTCATGTACAAAAATAAGTACAAGTTAATTAATCTGAACTGTGTCTACCTAAATGAGGTGTTCTTGAATACTTTATTGGGTTCAATTCCTCCTGTAATGATAATTTGAGAACACTGGAAACATGAATATAATTGAAATATAATACAAATTCACAATACTGTGATAAAATATGAAGAATATTTCCATACTTAAATAATACCAAAATAATGCAAGCAAACTGCAAGAAGCTGTACTTCTACATGTTCCCTTACACCAGACAAGCGCTTACACGAGGCACATTTTTAGTCTTCTCTTATTAATTCAATTTATTGATTTATCTAATTAAATTTAAAGGAAGTTATAAAACTTCATAAGCCAGTAGGATCTCTTAATTCACCTCAAAATAAGTTTTTAGTAGATGAATTGTGCAAATCATAATGTACACACAGCAACACAAGTGTAAATTTGTTTGATTATCTGAAACATATGATAATTCATGTGCTTGTCGGGGAAAGGGGTTTTAAAAAATTAAAGCATTAAATACAGGGAATGCACATTCATGAGCAAATAAGAAAAAAAGCCATGCACCAAAAATACCAAATGATACCTGGAAGATAAATCAACTATCCTATACTTTCAGAAGATTGAAGTGCCATGGCATTTGCAGGCCAATGCCATCAAGATATACAGCTGAGACATTAATCCAAGCAGAAGGGGGAAAAAAGGCAAGTGCAGAGCTTGTATATTATTAGAAAATAAATAGGTTTTGCAGCTTTTTTTTATTTTACTGGAAAGTTGTGATGAGCAGCTAAGTAAAGAACTTATATTTATTAATTATGTCATACTCTTTTTGTACAATTTCCATTCACTTTCCACCCATATAGCACCACTATAATATGCAAGAAAAAAAATTATTCCATATTCTTAACATCAATATTTGATGCTAATTACTAAACAGAAACACTTCCCAAGGGGTGTTATTAAGCCACAAGCATGACCTTTATATAATGTGACGTTCTGACAGCAAAACATTAGCCCAAAACAAATATATCCTCAAACAGGAGAGGTGTCTGATGAGGTAGGTTTATTAATGTCTTCTAAGCTAAGCAGTGTTTTGTTCTTCACCTGAGTGTCCACTGATGATGCTGCTATGTTGCATCATAATAACAATATCGCATTTAAGAATTGTGCTGCAGCTGTAATTTAAAACCAGCAGCTCTAGAGGAACAAAATTAAATGTCAGAAGACTCACATTCAGACTGAAGCCATTTCATTGATAAGGACAGCCCTTCCCTCAGAATTACCCAATAAATTAAAGCACTCTTAAATAATCCCCTACAGAGCTGCTCCCCAGAGGTTCTTTATGATCCTTTAAAAGTCATCACTCTCTCCACAACCTCCAGTTCACTATGTCCTCTGGCTTGCAATGATCCATCCGTCAGACAAGAAAAGACATATTTGTCAGTGCAAAATGAAAGCCCCTGATAAATTGTTAGTTTACCTCAGTGCACATTCAAAGGTTTTTTCTTACTTTCAAGTTAACAGTACAAATACAACAAAAATTAGAAGATATCTAGCTCAAGAAAATATTAATATAAATTACTTTACTAAGTTATTTGCAAAGCAGCTCAAACAAGCTACAAAGGAAAAGACATGCTGCATGGTTCATTAAACAAAACAACTAATAATTAAATATGGTGCTAGATGCTCTTTACTGGAAGCTACAGAAATCATCATGGTTTGTTACTCCCAAGGAGCAAAAACAACCCACGATTATTTCTGTTTGCCCACTCAGCCCACACCAAGGCTTTGGCTATAATTTTGTTTATGAGAGAGGGTACATATGAGCAATAGAGAGTATACATTGGTACATGTGTAAACACCAAAGTTTCCTTGTACTGATCCATAACAAGCTTTTATCCACTCAGGAAAATCACAAAAATTACACCTACAATGCGGGAATTACTCGCTTCATTTCACTTTATGTTGCTTCTACAGCAGGAACAAGTGAATGAGTGACAGCTTCCCTGCACAGCAAAAATACATGTATCTGGAATTTAGAAAGAAAAAAATTTAGGCAGAAAACATAAATAAAACTTGCTCAGATGAATACCACCAGAAACAAAAACTGTGTTTCTTGTATATTAAACTATCAATATTTTAGCACACATCTGGTGTTCTCATCTAAACTCGTGTTTGTATTTCTTAGTAAAATTGTCTTGTTAATGAAAGATAATGAAAGTGATGCTACGGTTTAGGTTGTTGTTAACAAATTTAACATAATAATGTAGTTTTAGACTTACCTGTAGTCAATGAGGTAGCTGATCTAGTCACACAAAGTAATTGCAAGTTAACAAAGACCACTGGTTTAAGTGGGCCTGAGTCCATCTGTGGTCTGCATCAGTGTTTGAACAGATGTTCACTGTTCTCAACAAACCACAGTATCAGTGGAAGCAGACCAGGTCTAATTGAAATAGTGCCAGGGTGAATGCATTAATTGTATCTTCTGGATGATTCCTTTGAAACAAATAAAAGACAAGAAAGAGCCATGAGAAAACTGTACTTTGTTACCATTCAAAATGTTAAAGTTAAAAGAAAAAAAATGTGCAAATGAATAAACCAGTCTTTCATTACTGGGAAATGACACTTCATCAGGTAAAATGATCCCTTTAAAGTGATTATTTTACAATCTAATTTAAAATACATTTGGTTTTAAATTCATTTAGTTCAGTTAGGATTGGGGGAAAATGTAACATTGAACATTTTAAAAAACATTTTCAGCTACTATCAAATTTGATTTTATGCTTTTTACCAAAATTGTCAGATTAAATAAGAATATTGCAGCATTACTAAAGAAGATTAGCCTGCCTTAAGAATGGTACAATTATAAAGCTTAAAACCAGTTATTGTCAAGACAACCGTGTCTGAAATATACAGTCTACATGTGGAAGACATTACAGATCCTGTTAAGTAACATACTTTATTGTACCTTTGTCAAAAGGAGGTGGAATTATTGTTGTTGGATCCAGGGATACCATGAAGCTGTATTCCCCAAGCTTGGCTGCAAAAGCTATTTGTTTTCTGATAAAACAGTCACAGTATAGCAGGATCAATAGCGGCTATCAGACTCATTCAATCAGACCTTAGAGCTGTGAAAGCAACCATATGTCAGCATTACTTTTATCTGAACAAATAGGCTTTCCATAACTATTATGTGTGAATGTTTCACTTTCAAACAAATATTTTTTAATTAAATATTTTACACACAGTTCTTAAAAAAGACAATAATAATTTAAGATTTGCGATACCAATAATGGGTACCTAAGAAGATATATATATAGAAAGTTGGATACATGATAAACATGTAGCAAACGGTCTTTTTAGGGATCAGTATGGACATAAAAAGTTATAGTTTTATCTTATTTTCTAATTCATTAATAGCAGGTCATTCCAAATCCTATTGAACATAATAAAGTAGGATCATCAATTTAGTTGGTTAAAAAACAGCCTACAGTGCAACTTGTACATACACTAACAGTGAGTATACTGTCTGATACAAAATTAAACTATTATTAACTCATTTATTTATTGAAATCAATACCATTTCAGCTGTGTGGCTCTTTATTTGATAATCTAATAACTTTTTGCCTTCTCACTCATTATGTTTAAAATCTCTATTTACTTTTTGTTTTGCTCCACTGGCTACGTGGTTAAATTCAGAGCTTTTGTTTGTTTATAAAGCACTGCATGTCCTGCACTCATTCACATCACAATCCCCCCCCTGCACTACCCTTCCACATCCCTCAGCTGAGCTGAGAATACTGGCAGTACCATATTCATTCCTCCAACTCATGGTGTCTTTGAATGGTTGACACTGTTTATCGTGCCTCTCAGAGGTTTATTACAAACTGATAAATGTATACACACCACAGTGATTTATACTCTCGGGTTGGAAGGCCTGCTCTGGCCATCCCAAAGAGCTCTCATTGCTACATTTTTATTTATAGGGCATTTCTGGTTAACGGCTTTCTTGCATATGTTGCCTAATTGCTCAAAGAGGTGATGATTTTTGCTTTCTCTGATCACAGGAAGAGTTGTTGCTTTCTGTTTCACATGTTCAGTCTGATTGTTCAAGGCTTCTCATCACTCTGCACGTTTTGCTTGAAATATTTGTCAGAAAGGCTGGAAACAGTTTGTTTTATAGATCCATTATTAAATCCAAACTGAGAATTCTTGAGACTGACACAACATGCACTTGTTTGTCATGATTTGCTTGTTTTATCTTGCATTTGTTTTTTTTGTTTGTTTTAACTAAGAACTTATGTCACTGTGTTCATATTTGCTACTGTATTTATTGAACCAGAATTACACTGTAAAAAGGGGTTTTACTTTCAATGAGATGATTTTTTTCCTAGTGAAATAAAGGTTAAACACATAAATTTTCTTTCACTTTTCTTTATTAAACATAGGCACACACAGGAGGAATCTGATGGAATTGTTGTAAACTAATATGTCAAACAGCAATAATTCATTATTACAACTTCATTTTCTCTTATTTTGTCCCTTTGTGAGACTATGCAATAATAATAAAAAATGGATGGTGGTTATAATAAGTATAGCCTGAAAATATAATTTACTTTATTTAAATGAGGAAACAGCAAGTAGTAGGTGGTAAAGTGGACTATATTAATACAGCACTCTTCCAGTGTTTTTGACCACTTACTAACACCTACACATGCATCTGCGAAACACTTCTAGCCACACTGTGCTTTACCTCCGTTGTGCTCAGTCACAAAGCTACAAATGCACCGAAAAAAAAGAAAAGTGACAGTTTAACGTCTTGCTCCAGGACACTTGAACATATTGTCTGGGGAAGCCAGGGATAAAACTGCTGTACTTTTGACAGGGTGATAACTGTTCTTCCACCTGAGCTGCAGCTGTCCCTAATCAGTCCATCATTGAATGATTTACAGCAAAGTTTAATTATAACCTAGGGAACTGCTTAATGGTTGATTCTATAGCTTTCTTTTTTTCTTGCAGAGTGAAAAAACCCAAATTGGACAAGCAGTGTGGTGCAGGAAAGAGATACTTGGAGCACACAGCAAACCTATATTGTCATAACTGAGTTTGTAACTGTTAAAGAGTATCTGTTATGGCTGAGGTGTACAGTGTATAGAGAAAGGGTGAGAGTATTTCCCTTTGTGGTGCTCCTGTGCTACTAACCACAAATTCAGGCACACGACCTTTCAATCTCACAAACTGAGATCTATTTGTTAGGCAGTTATACTGTAAATCCAAGGGGTTGGGCAGATATCCTTCTGTAAATTAGGGAGCTTCTTATAAACCACTTACAGAATAACACAGGAAGACTCTGGTAAATAATATGGACTAAAAGTCATGGCTTAGTTCAATGCCCCTTTGTGCATATCTGCAACAGTTAAATGTCCAGAATTGCACCAATATAGTTAAAAAGCTGGAACAGGGAAAACCTTCAGGACAAGGGCCGAGGTTACCCACCCTTGTCATAAAGTCTTCCATCAGAATGGTTGAAAGAAACATCTTTTTTCTCTCTGTCTCGCTTCTGCCTACCGTAACTTCCTTTTGGCTTCCACTACAACACGTTTGGAATTTGGTGTGTTAGTTGGAGGATTTCTAAAAGTCTAATAAGTTATTCCTGCTGATAACTAAATCTTTCATTGCCATGAAAACTCAAGGTTTGAAAGACTGCAAAACACACATAGAAGTCACATGCCTCCAGACCCGCATGAAACAAAAATTTCTTGAAAAATTAAACGGACTGATTGTCTCAAAAAGAAAAACAATTTATTCTATAAAAAAAAAACAGTATGACTGGATCTATTATGGTTTGCTTCAGGCATTGATTCAGGTTGAATCAGAAATGGTAAAAAACAGTTATGGGTCACACATTTTATTCAGAAAGTGTGATGGCTCTAGGAACAGTAGTGGACACTAGCGACCACTTTATAAATGGATTAATGTTGATAAGTTACTAGACAGATGTGGCAGTAGCTTTATACTGTTTGATTGCTACAAACTGATTTGATAGCCTGATCATTACCAGCTGATTAGCTACCAAACAACTGATCATACAATTGCTCATCATATAAAGAATTTAGTCTCTTGTGATTAAATGATTAAATGAAAAGTGAGATTAGCCAAACCAAGTCATGCAGTTACTAAGTTTTATATGGAGCAAATTCATCCTTGTAAACAAATAATTTCAAGTAAAACAACACAGACTGATTTTCCTAACATAAATCAGCAGAACTATGTTTAATAAATGTGTGGTTTATTCAATTCTTAAATCAATCCTCTGATAATTCAAAGGATAAATAAAGCATTGTTCATGAAAAAAGGCCAATTATTTAATGAAAGATTGTCATTTTAGAGTTAGAAAAGAAAAACCAAGTTATGAGAAAAAAGTTTTGAAGCATTCACAAATCTCTGTGGAATTACAATGATCTTTGCAAAGGTCTTTGCAGCTTAATTCAAGAGTCAAGCATGATGCCCTGAAACTCTAATTCTGAAAGAAAGCTGGAGCACTGGAGCATCCACAAATAATGAAACTCTTTGTGACGGTTTAATAGTTTTTTTCTTCCTACTCAGAAAAGAAAGTTCTGACTTGTCTTAATTTATAAAACACATCTGGTGTAAGGAATGCTTGGTGTTACCTTTAGAGTTTTTATGTATATGTAAGCAAACAACTAATTTGGAAGCCAAATGTGCCTCGGTTTTCTTCTGTGATTTGAAATCTCAGAGTGACAGGTGTGGAGGTATAATGATTCTGACGTTATTACCACGGCGCCCGATATCACTGTGCCAAAGAACCAACTGCACATAGGGGTCATCAGGTCAAAATATTTACAACCATAATGCACATAGATCAAGTTTGTTATGCATTGTTTCCCCCTTACACCTGGCAGTATCCATAGTTCATCCTTCATTTGTAAATATAAGTCATCCTTAAGAAAGAATGAGAAAAAAACATTTCCATCTTAACTTTTCAAAGGCATTTGAAAAAAGGCTTTTTTTTAAATGCACAGCATATCATCAGTCTTAGCAGAGTAAGAACACCAATTTCTAAATATAGTCATTGCTCCCCTGCCCTTGACCTTTGCTACAGCCATCACATATGCACAGTTAGTGCAAAAAGACATTTTCTCCTCTTCAGTTTAAAAAAAAAAGACACTAATTTATCAAAATTCTCAATTTCTGTTTATTGGGGGCATCCATGTTATAGAAGAGCACTACTAAATCACCTTAAACAAAATTTCTGCAAAGCAATAATAATATATCACTGCAGGCTGTCATCATTGTTGACATTTATTTGCGAAAAAGCTTCAGGCTCCAGAAATAATTTAAGTAAATTATGAAGAAAAAGAGTTTAAATGTAATCACAATTTTTTTTATGAGCAATATTTTGGATGAGTTTAATTATATTGCAAGATAAGGAAAGTTTCTTGTTTGTATTAAGGGCAACTAGATGCCAAATGCTAAAACTACAAGCTTACAAGTGCTTATGACTCGATGCACTGCTCCTGCGGCTGCAGTCTGCATAACTGCAAGATCACAAGAGCACACCTACGTTTAGTGGGTATATTACTTAATGGCTCTTTACAGCTTGCCAGACTAATATGCAATAAAAAGAACATGGTGATATCTTGAACCATGTCTTGTCCTTTCTGTTGTTTTATAAAAAGTATGTGGTGTTGTATAAAATCCTGTAATTCTCCACTATCATGGAAAACGTATCGATGTCTAAGAAGAAAAAGATCACAGTCTCCCTGACCGATTAACTTCTAACCTAATGTCACCTGTAATGATGTAAAGTTTAAAATCAAAAGAAATACACATCTTTCTCTGCTCCTGTGTCTGATTTTCTGCTCTATCTGAATTGCTATGCTTGACATGTTCTGCACGTGTCCTCCATCAAAAATAGACTTGGCACATCTATTTAGTGGAGAGCCACGACAAGGTGCTTCTGGGATGCATCTGACATGTGGCGTGGCACTCCTGGTGTGAACAAAACCAAAGACAACAACAGATGCAAGTAGCTGTGAAGGCCGCAGGACCAGCTGGAGCAGAGAACAGACACACACTCTGTGGAAATTTGCCTTGGAACCAGGCACAGACTGGCCTTTAGGCACACCAGACATTGTGTCCACGTAGTTATTGGGCTGATGTAGTTTGTTTATTGGTCTGACTGGTAGGAAACTAAGGCCCCTTGTAAGAAATCCAGGACAGAGACGGTGCTGTGTGGGTCTCAGAAGCTAAAAGTAAAATGAAGTTCCTAAATATACCTCGGAAAAATAAATCACACATGGAAGAAGAAAAATTGTTCCTCAATGATTCTTCAGAAGCACAACCTAAAAAAAATTATCAACTAACTATAAGAAATTATTTACAGAAGAGTATGAAAAACTGCAAGCACTAATAAAAACAGTTAAGCATTTTTTTAAATAAAATATTATTTTACTGAACAAGAAAATTTTAAAAAAGTCAGCTGTTTTTATAAAGATAATGTAAATGGAAAAGGTACAAGATTTTTTGACGTTTAAATTTAATGACGTTTAATTTAATTTAATTAAATAGTTTCCTGATCTGTGCACTAGCAAGCACTGGCACACCCAAAATCAAATGCATCTTTCCAATTCTTGGTCTTGATGGTTAATAAAGCCACTTTACTTTATTTTTTACAAACTACATGTGTATTTTTTAAACATATATTTAGACTTTTAATGTTAACTTACATCATCTCCAACAATACAATCAGCATTATATACCAACACCACACATATTTTACAAATATAACTAAAACAATTCTGTGTCTTTAGTGAAGACTCCTTGGAATTGCACAGCCAGTTCATTGTTGTGTTTAATAAAACAGGACAGTAGTTTTGTATGATAGATTTGAGAACAAAAGCCCCCATTTGTGACAATCTTAATGGTTGATGGCATATTTATTGAATTTCTAGTTGCCTATGTTTCATGATAAATTTAATTTTTAAACATAGATTATCTGCCTTTCACCAAAGCAACAATTTGTTCTTAGGCATATTCATTGTGGAATTAGTTTTTATGGAAGGCAAAAAATGAAAAACATAAATAAATAGACCCATTTTTTGTGGCCTTCAGACGTTGCAAGTGGATGGATAACAGCTACATGAGGTGGAGCCACTGCGAGAAAGATGCCCTTGTTACAAACCCACTACCTATAAGCTTGTTTTAACTACTCATTTATTAATAAAAGAATATGCAGATTTTGTGTCTGTCATCTGAAAGCCCTGTCTACACGAAGTATTTATGAGAAATTGTGTCCTTGTGGACATAGAAAATATATCAATACAAGTTCCCAATGCTCCACTGAATAAAATATAAGTTTGCAAGCTTTTGTATACAATTTTACACAACCTTCTAAGATTGTACACATTTTGGATTTTATATGGTATTCATCTGAAATAAATAGCTTTTAGACATATTGTCCTTGCAGCAAAGGTTTAACATCCCAATGCTCCATACAAACTCAATAAATAATAGAGTTGCCCTGGTTATACACAATATACTTAGTATGTTTCAGAGCAAACAATATGAAACCAAAGAATGATCTAACCCAAACACCTATTGCGAGATGTTTTGAATGTGGATCATTAATAGTACATTTGCTCCAAATCTAACGTACTAACTTATCAGTAATGCAATACTTGCTGCACTCTGATGTACTACCGTCAGTCACACACACTCTTCACACATATAGCCCACACAGTTAGGCTGCCTCTCTTATAAATCTTCACTCATTAATCATTTAGAGGAAGCAATTTATGGAGCACCTGTCCCCAGCAGAAGGCCATTAGGGCTTTCAATAGAAGAAGTGCAGTTGGTTTAATGGCTTTCAGTGCTTCTTATTGGAAGACATATTGGTTTCTGTGCTACAAATAATCTCTTTCTGTATGATAGTTCTGTGGAAGAAAAGATTTTAGTTTGAAATACTGAAAAATATTGAGAAAAAATGTATCTATTTCTTGTTCAGCATCTATGCCTTGAATCAATGGGATGATTGGTGAACTGGAGAAACACTGAATTGGATTTTTAGCAATCGATCTAAATCAATTCATTAGGCCACCTATCTACTATGCCTGGTTTCCTGTTTAATCTAGAATGGTTTGTGAAGTCTACTTCTGCATTTACTGGACAAAAAGGAAACACACTGACTATCTGTAGGTAGCATGGTGGTGCAGTGGTTAGCGCTCACCTCACACCTAGAAGGTCGCTGGTTTGAGCCCAGGCTGGGGAGGGTTGTCCAGTGGCCTTTCTGTGTAGAGTTTGCATGTTCTCCCCATGTATGCATGGGTTCTCTCCGGGTACTCCAGCTTCCTCCCACCCAGAAAACATGCATGTTAGGTTACTAGCTATGGTTTAAATGACTGCTTATTATATGTAAGTCGTTTTGGATAAAAGTGTCTGCTGAATGACTGCATAGTATAATGTAGCATCTATTGCTAAGTTATTCAGCTTCTTGTTCTTCTCTTTTACACAATACAACACTAAATGACTAAATTTGGGGGAAAAACTGCTAATATGCTTTAATTTTTATTTCAGTACATGTGTAAAATATGATAAATTCTACATTTTACAATGCATAAAATACACGTTAACTCATTAGAAGCTCAGACAATGTTTCAGAACAAGAAATGAGACATTTTGTCAACAAGGCTAAAAGGATTTGCTTGCAGTTCACTATCTCCAAAACAATGACCATTTTTTTGCTCATATTCTCATTATCAGTTTTGTTCCTCTTTTTAGAGGATTATCCTCCCAGAGCAGTTGGCTGTCACTGTGTCTGCACAGCACAATAAATGGAAGCCCAGGGGACAGCCATGTTCTCACACCTGTGTACAATGTACAGTATCAGCTTGAGCAAGGACAAGTCTCATCAATATTAGTCTGTCATCCTAGCTGATAGAGACAAGCGTAGTGCTGAATCACCATGCTCAAAATGGGTTCTATGTTTAGTAATGCACTTCACTCTCCCCCATGAATATGAATGGCCTCCACACTCTGAACTTGTCAAACTTTCTATTTACCTTGCAGAATGTAAAAGTTGTTAATGCAACAAACAAGCAAATTTCCTTTAAAGTTAGAAATGTGAAAAATAATACTGGATATTCAGAAATGCACTCAGAAAACAAATAACTAAATTAGCATTTAAAGAGTGTAAAGCATTGTCAAGGAGATACTTTAACTGTTGCTGACCCTTAACAATACAGTTTGTACACTGCAGACAGACCTCAGGGGTACAATAAAGCTCTTTATGAAGGTAAAAACTGCACCTTTATGGGTAAAACAACAGCATCTTGAAATGTATCACCCCAATGACAAATTTTGTACCCCTCAAGATACATTTAGGTATTGGCGAAGACTGTAAGACTGTAGCCTTTACACGCAGGTGTTTGCACCAATAATGCACTTCGGCAGTGACATGACTTCTGTAAAACTGAATTTCTAGTATTGTGTTAATGTTCTTACAGAGTTTATATAATCTTAACAAGTTTCTTTTCCCAAATGAGTGTGAGGGAGCTAGATGTAGCCACATAGTTTCAGAGGTCATTATTCTGATAAATGCAAATACGTATTACGTGAGCAACAAAGTCTCATAAAAGGATAACCAATTAAAATGTTATTAATAAAGAATAGATGTAGCTTTAGAAAGATATTTAAATCTTTTTACTTCCTCACTGCACATATTTATCAAAAATCAAATCTAATCATCAGTAACAAGAAACCATCCTACAATGGTAAAATTCTTGTTTGTTAGATCTGTGTGACACAATCACAGACATGATGAGAAATGCATGATGCAAAGCTCAGTCATCCATTCCTTTTCTATACCAATTAATCCAATTCTGGGTCGGAGGAAGCTGGAGCCTATCCCAGCAATTAGTAGGCGAGATGCAGGGTGCACCCATTACAGATTGCCAGTCCATCACAGCCAAGCCCAGTCTGCTCCATTTATCTTTTTTTACCCCCTCAAACTTATAAATAGCTTTAATAAAAGAGGTGCCATGAACATTCAAACTTTGTTAAAGTTAATTCTATCACTAGAACCCCAATCATTCATATTTTTTGTTCAGCACAATTAATTGCCCATGTGAACCATGGGGCATTGTTTATTAATTTACATCCGGTTTCTCATTAAGACTCATCTAGCATATCTAGACAAAATGCCATCCATTAATACAGCTTAGTCTAATTAGAGAGAGTTACATATGTGTGTCTTTAATTATGAACAACTTAGAGGACAACTTACATTTTTCATTCCTGACAGTTTGATCTGCCATTTAGATTTGTCATCTGTAACCTAAATTTGTAGTTGGAATTTAGTAGATATAAACAATTATTTAACACTTTTAGTACATATAAAACATAAGTTACCCAATATATTTGGTTATTTTTCACAGACATACTTTCATTCTTTTATTTAAATAAAAAAAATTAATTGCTTTTCAAAAAAATATAAAATGAAATTAGACAATTGTATTTCTTAGCTAAATGGTTCCTGATGAATTGGACTCGACAACCAAATTAAAAGAATGGTGGTCCTTATGTAAAAATGTTTGCATGTATTTTTTTTTTAATTATTATTTAGAATCTGTTAAGAGCCCCCTTTCTTTTAGTTGCAGTAGCATATGTTGTATAATCTGTATTAGGCTCCATAAAATTGATGTTGGCAAATGAAGACTTATTTCTGTGATGCAGTGAAGCCTGGACATGCAATCTGACAGGTCCCTCATTTTAAAAATTGCAACCATACGGCTAATCAATAACCCTGCTGGACCGGTAATTTTACTTGTGTCGGTAGTCAGGTGATTTTAACATCTATTCAGAGTCTAGGAGAAAATAAACAAGGGTGGAAATAGGACAGTATGCTTGTAGTGTTCAAACCACAGCTCAGTTTTTGCTGCTTTGTACATAAAAATTTCTGGTTAGAATGTGGTTCTTACCTTTTTGTTGGTCTGATTCTGGAAGTCCCATCAGATCTTAGTCTTCTTCTTGATTTTGGCTTCAAACCTATTCCTTATTGCCCTTCATCTTAATATCAGCCAAGCATATTCAGGATCACTGTTGCTGTACTGTATAGTTTTGGTGCTTTTACATCAGAAGACTCTGCATCCAGAGAAACTGCATTCAGCAGTTGTGATTTACCACAATTGAAAGATAGATGGATCAAAAGAGTGATGAAGAGAATCTTTTGGTCTAGATTTTAGTGTATTTCACATAGTTTTACCACTGGTTTCCAGTAGACTGCACCAGTGTGAAACTGAAAAAGGTTACATGTCCCTGTAAAGCTTTTTCATTAGAAGATTTCCATTTTCTGGAGACAGGTTTAATATACTAAGATGGCAATTTCAGGATTAATTAGGTCTAAATGATAAAACAATATATATATGATTTTTCTGAAGCTGAGGTAGTATAGATTACCAACATCAACAAAGTTGTTGTCTCTTTGTTGATTCTAAATTCTACATGCCAGCCTTGTGTGACACATCTGTGATATAAAGCTGCATGCCACCACATAGCAGAGTGACCACTGACACCGATATAGCTAACACTGTCATTTGAAATAAACAAACTACAGTGTTAGGTGGAGGGGGGGGGGGGGGGGGGGGGGGGGGGGGGGGGGGGGGGGGGGGGGGGGGGGGGGGGGGGGGGGGGGGGGGGGG
>JBAMHV010000013.1:15615629-15625994 GCA_037177535.1 Pseudomugil gertrudae
CAGGTTAGTCTTTTTTATGTATAAACAGCCAGGTATTGGCAGATATGGCGAGAGGTTAAGGACGGACATATTGAAGCACTTCCTGTAAAATCATAATTTACTTCAGTGAAATTTATTATTGAATTGATATAGCTCAAGTAACATTAAATTATGACACATTTGTGGTATTTTATGTACTGTTTTCATTTCTCAGAAACACATCTTGAGCTTTATCCACATCCAGAATGATGCACTCCAATATTGTGAGCAGTTACTGTCTGAGAAGCTGTAGACTGACACAGCTTTTGGCAGTTGCAGCCTCTCAAGCATTATGGACTGTAAGTGAATTAAATTAATGCACCCATCTCTTTTCTCCTGCTGGCCAGTATTTATTAGTCTGATCTACTTCCATAAGTCTTTTTCTCTGTCACAATTCCATCTTTCATGCTGCCAGCTGAGTAAAAAATGCAGAAACTGAGCAATAGCAGCTTGCTACTTGTCTGATGAACAGATATGTGTGCTGTTTTATTTCCTAGTGTATTGGCAAGTGTTGTCAGTGTAAAATATAGTTTATGTGCTGACCTTGATTACTTTTTTCATCTTTCACATCTTTCATGATTTTTCCTAATATAGTCCAAGTGCAAAATTGGCATTGCAATCAGAAAGAAGCAAACAAAACCAAAAGCAAACCTTAAATAAGACTAACCAGTGAAACAGAAAACTGGAAAAAAACATACCAGGAAACTATAGCTGAGCTACACAAGCAATGCAAAGTATTTATTGTTTTTACAGTCTCATTATGTCCATTGGTTTTGGGGCAGGGCTTGGAGTCTTCAGACAAAGACTGCTTTAGAATGGTGCACAGAACAGATGGCTTTGCTGATAACCAACATTGGCAGAGTAGATTGAAACAGTTTTAGCACCATAAAGCAACTGACAAACTAGTGTACTCAGGAAAAAAGAAACAATGTTTGGAAACACATTACAGACAATAAAAAATTATTTTAGGAAACATCAAAGTGTACTCAGTGTAAAATGGTTCCACACCTAGGCCAATGGCGGCATCTAACAATGGCAGGAAGGAATGAGTCTGTAGGATCATAACAACTTTTAACAATACTGTATCCTAATAACTTGTCTCTAATCTGAATTCCCATTATAAAAAACATTGTATGTGATTTTTCTGAAGATTGTTTTCAAGCTTCAACCAATCTGATAAACTGATGCAAGTCATTTACTGAAGCCCAACTTCAGTTTTAAACCCAGTTAAAAAAAAGAAAGCTTCACTTTTGTTCTTTGCTCTTTTTCATTTGGAAATATGTTTTAGTTATACTGAAGCTCATGCTATATGAATGCATGGTAGTTGCTATAGGCAAAGCTATTGTTTGTTTTTATACCTAAAAGCCACTCACAGCTCCCAACATGGCATAGTTATTATTGATCTGAAACATTACATGACAAATGCATAACTTGGCCCTACCCTCTCTGATCACATTTATATGAACCTTGCATGAATCCATCTGCAAAACAAGGAAAGCTTTTGACACCAAAAAGCATCATTCTTTCTCACAAAGGCAAAAATGTTATCAGCATCTGATTATTCCAGTGATCCGTCTGTCTCCTGGTGAGACATGCAGTCTTTTATGTAGCCCTGAAACACTGCATATATTGCTCATCGGCAGACAGATGAATTTGAAAGCTTGGTTTAGTGGTGAAATGGATGGCCCACATTACATAATCAGGAGATTGTTTGTCCAATGCATTACACATGTACTTCATTCATCTTTTGAACCAACCTTTTCAGTATAGGACAAAAGACGCATTTTAATGTGTAAAAGAACCCTGGGTGCAGCACATTGGTTAAAAAAATATATGAGCGTTATTGTGTCTCAATAGCATAACGTCTCCAAAGATGCTGCATGCATTTTAGCCAGCTCCCGGTGTCAATCCATTCTTTGTTTGTTCTCATGTTTTCTTTCATGTTCACTAGAAGGATAGTGTTAAGTCTCCTTTAGCCATGCATACATAGCACTCTGATGGGGATCCTCTCTGCAATGCAAGATTACTGCCTGGATTACAGAAACAGTATTCTTGATTATGATTAATTGGAATTTTTATCCACCTCCACTCCCTGACAAAAGTGTTGCTGTGTTACACTGTAGACCTACAGCAATCCTTGGAGAGTTATCACAAGTCATATTTACTGCTATGGGAAACTGACAACCCAGAGAAAATAATAGTTGTCGTGGCATGTCATCTGCATTTCAACAAAGCTGCAGGAAACCGTGGGTTAGAGTAATGAGAAACAACAGTGTTAGTGCATTTTTATTGGCATTGTGACCTGGCAGGTTTGTTAATCGTCACAAATTCTTTTCGATTACAATCAGTCATCTGCACCCCCTGCTATTGTAATGGCAGATTTATGGAAATTAGGACATCATAATCCAGATCAGGTTGTGTCGGCTTACTGTGTGCACAGAAGTCCATGACCCTGCAGTAATTGCCTCTTGCAATCTTTTAAATCTAGCCTGACATACCAGCAAACCCACGAATCCCTGTTTTTTTTTTTGTTTTTTTTTTAGTGATGACCTTGGCTTAGTGTCAAAGCTTTTGAGCGGGTCTCTGCTGAACGTGAAGGGAATAACATTTCCGTAAGGATTCAGTGCTGGCTATTCTCATGCGTTTTCGGGAGAAAGATAGAAGAAAACTAATAAAGAAATGGTACATTTCTGGAATAAAATCTAAATTCTTATCAAGATGAATTTTTTGGAGGAGGGTTGTGACCTATCAAATGTGAGATGAATAGAATCACCACCAGAAGCTGGAATCTGAGTCATCAAGAACAGCCTAATTACTCTAAAACACTGGTAATGCTAAAATCTTTCACTTCCTGGAGGCTATGTGTAATGGTTTGTTAACTCTACATAATTGACCATAATTTGAAATTGGTCTCAGATCTTCTGTAAACCACAGCACTTTTCCTGTTTGCTGCATTTTAAAGTTAAGTTGTAGGCACTAAACGTCTATGGCACTAACTACACTTTTTTCAACGCGAGTATGGATGTGAAGTGAATGCAAGTGGGAATGTTAGTATTAACGTCATAATACAATAATACAATAACTTGTAACCTTACTGAATTTCCCTCTGGGGATGAATAAAGTATCTAATATTATTATTATTCATCCATCCATCTTCTACCTCTTATTTTCTGAACGGGGTTGGGGGGTTGGAGGCAATCCCAGCTGACATCGGGCAAGAGGCAGGGTAGACCCTGGAGAGGTCTCCAGTCTATATTATTATTATTATTATTATTATTATTATTATTATTATTATTATTTTTATTATTATACAATAACTTGTGGTATTTGTTGTAAAGTAGCAAATCTATTATCATCTGATAAGACCAAATGATACTGTGCTAATTTAAAGTGATACTCCTTGAGGTCACATTTAACCCACTTACTATGTATGAGATTTTTTTTTATCTTCAATGCATTACAGATAAACAATAAGATAGATAGGACTACCTTAAATGAACACATATTTAAATTGTGCAAATCCTAATCCTAAACTAATCAACAGAAAATAAAGTTTGATACAAACACAAGGAAAAGCTACAAAATCAAGCAAGAAACAAACTAAATACTACACAAAAGTACCAAACCATGACAGATTTTTCAACTTGGGTCTTTTACACCTGGCATCAAAATGTGTTTTTGGTGATTGACCACAAGAAGGTGCAGGTACAAGTGCAAATTCAAACCTGACCTTTCTGCCTTTTTTTTAATGCAAATCATCAATTACATCATCATACAAAATCTGCTATGCAATTGTATGATTGATGCAGACAATGACAAGCCCAGAGAGATGCTCTGTGACATATAAGACCTCCAGTATGTTTTTATAAGCTTCAGTTTGGAAAAACTCCTCTCTGCTTCAGCTACTGTCTCCGGAAGGGTCAGACCAACTCTGAGTGCAGTCCACAGATGTTATATAATGTTATATAAGTTATTAGTTAGCATAGCCCCATGTATAACAATAAAAATTTCACAAGAAGTACTATTGTTTACCAATTTTCCAGACTAACAGGCCCATGTGAACTTGTGTGGCAAACTCAAACTAGCCATTTGATTAAATTAACTGTATGATTTAATTTTAATACATGCTACTTAAGCAAAGCTAAAAAAAACCAAACAAATACAGCCATCTTCTTTATCAAGTAGCAACATATTAGCAAGAGGATAATAAATAGTGTGGATGCTGCTGTTTCATTTCATGCACAACACTAATACAGACCTGCATCCCTTTATCTTTTGAGTATTTCTCCTCTTTTTCTTTCCTTCTCTTTTTGAACTGGGCACCTGGCCGTTTCTTTGGGCTTTTGTCCATTATGCACCCTCCACTCAACTTAACATCACCAAATTTACCGTCTGTCAAACAGCCTGACTTAAGTCTGACGTCACGTGATGTGAACAAATTCATACTGATGCAACACACACATGGCCAGTGCAGAATAAAACCAGGTTTTCGCTTTTTGAGATATACAAGTGAACTTGGTGCTCTTTGAGGTTGCAAGATTAAAAAAAAAAGAAAGAAAAGAAAACACTTACACTCTCTCCACATGGCATTAACTCACTTTGCAGGAAAGTGTTCAGACCCCGAATTGAGACATAGCTTTAACTTTGACAGAGCTTCCAATAAAATATGGCTGTAATGGGATGGATTTGGGCTTTTGAGGGTGTAAAAGTAACACTGGACTTTATTCTTTCTCTACTGATCCTTATCGAGTGATCTTTTTGTTTTGGTCATTTCTAATCATTTTTGTATGCAAGTTAAATTCCACTACTGCACTCCACACAGTGCAAGTTTATTCATAGTTATCACCACTTTTGTAACTATAGCAAACTCACTGTTTTCATTTTCAGCTGCCTGAAATGTATTTATTCATTATAATAATTGTTTTAAAATAACTGCAGTTGATATTTTGCTAGTATTTTTCAGTGTCAGCCTTGACAACAAGTCCTGAGCAGCAACAGAAAAGCCAGATGAGATGAGGATGTACTGCAGACCTTAACAGACGTACTGCAGAGAGAGAGACAGACAGACTTTTTCAGACTTAAGGTAGATTATTAGGAATCCACAAACTTGCACTTCATTCTAGATACTAGATTCTAGAAAACTAGAAGTTTTAAGGAAACTGATGTTTTAATGGTTGTTGTTTCATAAACTTGTGCTGAAGAATGTACTTATTCTCATAATTTAATATGTCATCTCTGGAAGTAAAAATTCTTTTTTTTATTAATTTGAACATTAATTTAGTAACACTACAGTTCATTTAATGTGTTATTTCTCTTCCAGGTCTACAGATCTACACCGAGTGAATTTTGGACGCCCATTATATTTCTATAACCTCAGTTCATGATTTTTTGCTTCTTATTGTTTTCTGTTTTTTTTTATTAATAATATTGTATCATTTGTAGCTTTTAGTTTAAATAAACAAATATTCAACTGTGAAATGGTGTCTTGAGATTAAAGGATTTACTTAATGATTGGTAGTTTTAACAATATAGATTAGATCATGCTTCCCTTTATCCTATACTGTAGCCTAAATAAAAGGTTGGTGCTCCTGAGGTAAAAATGAGTAAATAATATCTCTCTTTAATAATATTGTGAAAACTTTGCATAAGTAACAAATGTGGGTAAAAAGGTATCTTGTCATTATTTTACTACATCATTCTGATTTGATTTTCCTCAGGTAATACATAGGATAACATGATGTACTCAGCTGATAAATGTTTTTTAAAACTTTGTTTGATCTGACTTTGCTTAGATGATGCAAAAGTAATGATAACCACACACACATACAGACGAAAATACATAATGGAAAGAGGTGGTAACTCTAATGTTATCATAGTAAAAGAGATTGCAGTTTGGAACAGATTTAGCCCCATTTATTTATAGTTTTTTTTTTTTATTGTTCTGTCATTTCTCGTCTTAAAAAATGAAATAATCCAGCCTTCTAATTGGAAATAAAACCAAGAATTTAAAGGACAGAACAACAGGTGAAAGTTAGCACACATGATGCACAATGTTGTATGATGCACATACAGCATTTAATGATTTTAACAATTTTGTCCTGCATAAAACCATAGATTTTTTTCCAACTATCTAAGTTCAAATACTCCACTTATGGCAGCTGTCAGAACAAACTTGCCACACAGCCATGTACGCATCCAACAGAGCAAATGAAACAAATAACCCAGCAGGACTTTCCCTCTCAAACATACCGATGCCGATGTCAGTACCAAAGTATCTCATGTGCATCTTTATTACGTGGTGGGAGGAGGACAGTCACTCATCTGTGACTCAATTACAAGAAGACAACAATGGAGCAGTATGATCAGTTTTGTCTGGGATCCACATAGCAATCATATTTGCTTCTAGTAAATTGAATTAGAAGACAGGAATGGGAGCAGGTAAAAGGCAGACACAAGAGGGCTCTTTGCTCGTCAGGACTAATTGTGTCTCAGAGTGACAGAAAGACTTGAATAGAGAAAGCACAGCTGTAATCAGACGGCTGTGTGCTTGTTCATCAGCCCAGAACCTTTCTGCACCATTGGCTCCTCTATCTGACCCTGTGACAACAGAATGAACTGCAGTGCACTGATTGCAGCATCAACCCCTTTGTAAAGAAATATAGTTATTTCATGCAGCATATTAGTCAAGAAAGTGCCATATGACAGACAACCACATTGCCTGGCTGGCTGCGTCATACTGCAACTTTTTCAAAGGAAACATTTGGCACGTTCTAATAGAGATCCAATAAAGAATATCAACAATAGTAAGCAAAATAAATCATTCTTTGTTGTGTTTTTTTTTTACCAGGGCTTTAGATACAGTATGACTTGTTGTGCTTTAATCCACTGTCTTTATTATATTTAAGAGTTCTATTTGTTTATATTTATTTATTCATCCTTCATTAATTTAGCACAGTGACCGAGGAGCCAAAAAACACTCCACAAGGATCCTACTGTCAAATTCATGTAAACTACAGAACCAGATAACGAAACTGAGTGAAGAACTGAAATAACCTAAAACTTTGCTTATATGTGGTCTAATATTTCTCTCTGTGTTAATATATTAATATTTTTATTCAGAAATGTATTTTACCCTCATTTGAAAAAAAAATTATCAAAGACTCATGATACCTTCCTTTACCCTCTGTTTAATTTGAGGCTTATTTTATAGCAAAGAAAACAGGCATCATAAATATTTGAAGGTATGTGTGCAACTTCAGGTTTGGGCAAACTGATTTCCCACTCCGAGTTTTTACTGGCATTTTCTTTTGCATGCATGTACCATAGCAGTCTCATAAAGTATTGTGGATGAAAAAATTAACAGTAAAAACACATTGTTCTGTGAAAGACCAATTTGAAAGGCATTATAATTTAAATGAGTGCCAGACATGAAAACGCTATAGTTTCCCTGGAAACAGGATGGCACAAAGACATGGTAATAATCACATCAGAATCATTAAAGACTGGTGGAGCAGTCATCAGGATAGTAAAAAAGATAAAAGGAGGCAGAAATAAAGACAGTCTGACTGACCTTTTGTTTGTGACATATTTATTTCTCAACAAAAATAAATATAAATAAATTAATTAATAGATGAATGTCAGTAAAACACAATGGTAAGCTTGGTGTCGGGATAAAAGTCATGTCATGTTACCCAATTAACTGATTTTCTTTTTTTAATTCACAGATTTTTTTTTAAACATTTGTAGCCCTATATCATCAGAAATATCCACAGGTATCAAGACCTTTGACTGCAGAAGATGCTGTGGGTCAAATGACACACTGTTTATACATAAACACATAATATGTGTCTTTTTATGCTGCCAGACAAATCAACTTAATGGTACTTTTATCCTGTAGTGTATTCCCTGATGGAAGGGACCCAGATGGAGCCAGACACATTTATTTGGAATATTTATTGACTCACATGATAAAATGGCTGTTAAGACAAATCTTCCAGAAGGAGAAATTAGACATTACCTGAATAATGGATTTGGGTTTAAAGACATGACTGAGACTCCTTTTTCACTACAAATCTTTCAGTAGGATAATTACCTACATGTGGAGCTTGAACTAAGTATTGACCTTGTATTTCTTTAAGGTGAATGCAACAACCTCTAACCGGAGTATTCTCAAACTTCCAAACTAATCACACTTGGCTCCTGCCAAGTTGCTTTTAACCCCCCAGAGAGAACATTGGCAGTTCACAGAACATTGTTGATGGCATTGCTTTGTCAAAGGACAAAGACTTGGTGTAACACCACTCCAGATGCTCATTTACAACCTTAGAGAAGGTTTACTTATACAAATGAATACATACAGCATATTCTATAAATGCAAATTGGATAATTAATTGTGCTTATGAGTTGATGGAAACCACAGGTCAAAGATGGTTTCCAGGCGCTGAAAGGCTTCAGAGTTACAGTAATTCTGGGGACAGACTGAAGTTAGGGTTACATTTTCTGTAAATAAATTTGAGCCACTTAAAACTCCACTCCGGAGCTCGACACGTAATTGTCTAATTCCTTTTTGTAACAATGACAACATATGAAAGTAAGTCCGTTCGACCAGATTTTATGAGCCCTTGAATTTCAAGCAGCAAATCAACATATAAGAATTTTTTAAAAATCTTAAATAAATGTTTAAAACTTTTAATACTTTATTTTCACTGCTATGCTTTCAGGATTTTACTATTCAAAAGTCAACATTTAAAAATAAATAATTCAAAAGAAAAGAAAAATCAGACTGCTAAATTAATTGTTCCAGTAATTAGTTGTGAGCAAACAGGATCTTTGATGAGGACACTGCATCTGCTGCAACTCACTTTTTACCTGCACTGTTAGCACACCTTTACAATGCAGAGTACATATTGTGGGTAAAGTAGTGTGAAGTAGATGCACTTATATGTAGCCAAAGATTACTATGGGACCTCACATAATCTGAACATAATCTGAACAATGTCACTTTGAAGTTATTTATTTGCACATTTATGTGGTTAAATTCAGCAAATATGGTCAATAAATGCAGGAAAAAAGAAGATTTCAGTCCCCATGCTGTTTTATGAAACTTTCAACTCAGAAAATAAAAAAATAAATGAAAACCAGTCAGTTATAATTCCACAATTGTAGGACCAAATGCAACAAGCATGAAAGTGGAAGAAATGGCACTTTGGAGAAGTCTGAAATATTTACAGCTTTTTTTTTCTTTTCAAAAGGTCACATATGAAAAATGTGCTTTTTCAGATCTCTAAAATCCATGCAGTCAAACAGATAATGGCTTCGTAATGACAGTGATGCTAAAGCCAGTGACTGTTTAGAAAGGTAATTTAAGTCATGCAAAATATATTGCGACAGAATTGCAGAACAGATATCCTTCTCACTTTATTTATTGTACTAGGTTTTCAATGCCTGATAACTGTTTTTTTTTTTTACAATGAGCTCCCTTATCAGAAAATTTCATGTCCAAAACCTGATTGTTGCATGTGAAAGCATGATATTTTAGAGAGAAGAGCTCTCAGATACTCAGGGGACATATAGCCTAAGAAGCCTTTAAGACAAATGGGAAATTTTGTCATTTTATATAAAGGTGTTTGAGTCAAAATGGTGAAACATTTAGGGAACATCCCAGCAGTGAAAACAAACAGACTAGGTGACCTCAACTGAGATTGACTGTATTTCCCAGTAGACCGCTGTTTCTGATCTGCTCCTCTGTCAGCTTCACAGTGTGAAAAGCCTTTTATGATGTTGGCTTTTGAATATGTCAGTAAATTAAGTTAAGCTTTTCCACTTCATGCTCTATCATTTTTTTTCAGCTTACATAGCTGCATTACTCAACATGAAACTATACTTACATTTAAAATATCTATAATGCACATGAAAAATGTCTAAATAGAAACAAAGAAAGCTAAAAATAATACATTTAGGCGTGAAATTGCTGTAGCCATTTATTCGCAAGAAAAATTTCCCCTCAAACAACTTGACTGCTTTAGCAGCATATTTAGGGGCACTGGATTTCATCCTACCAATGTTTTTCAAATATATTTTAAGTTGTGCTTTAAATGCTTTATTGTAAAAGGTCTTAGGGGTATCAGTGTATCTGTAATCTATAAAAACATTAATCTTTGCTGTTCATACATAGGGAGATCACAAAAACACCCAACAGAAGGGACTTGACTAAAGAGCTACGTGCAGAGACAGAGGTGTGAGAAATATTACAAACAGAAATTAATCCAATTGAATATTAATAAAAATTTAGCCTAAACAAATTTCTTTATTTTTGAAGTGACATGCGTGATTCTAGGTAATTATATA
>JBAMHV010000013.1:15699849-15710365 GCA_037177535.1 Pseudomugil gertrudae
CCACACGCTAAATTCTAGATCCCACACGCTATTTAGTACACGCAAAATGAGATCTTAGTAAATCTGGCCCATAACGTACAATAAACAAAATTACCAGCTACTAATCTGTGTATGAAAAAGGTAACGAATCCCAAAAGTCTGACAAATGCTACCCCCTCACATCATGTAAGATGTCATAATGAATTAATACTTCTACAAGGTTAGAAGGGTATGATGTATAGGGTTGCACATGTGTATGAACCTAACCTTCAGTTCAACATCAAAGACTAATTTCACTTCCCTGTAGACCTTCACCACCTCACATCAGGGAGCTGCAGCTGTAATTGGGTGTGGAGTCTGGGAGGCCATGTAGTGGACGCCTCAGTGAAGACTGCAAGAGTCAATTACCAAAGCTGCCACTGCAACAGAAAGAAAAGTACAGCAAACGCACTGTAGTGATCTATGTGAGCAGGATAAAAGGATACAGAGTGCGCACTAATGTGACATCAATGTACATAACTCATAGGAACAGTTGGGGTATCTTTCTTTGTTGTGTTTTAGGGTTAGTCCAAAAGACAACAATAGAAAAAAGGAAAAGAGAACTTATCATTTAGGTCAATTTTGACGTATAATTCACTCAGCTCATACTCATACAGATCCAACATACACTTTGCCTTATAAATGTTTTTTATTGTATAAATTAACCGTGTGTGTAATGTGTAGACAGGCATATGCATCACACATCAATTAAGGAAACACAATAGAGAGGGTTCAGTTTTTACCAGATAATACAGTTTCATGAAAACATCATCATTCATCTCAGTTTCATGGGAGCTATAAATATCATCACTTCAACGCTATTTCAGTCACTGGGATGCAGTTATTTTTAATAATAATGAATCATAGTTTGTTTAATATGCATGAAATGTAGCAGGGGTCAATCATCATAAGTCGGTGTAAGGAATTCTTCTTGATCAAAGGGATTTTTAAAGGGCTATAATTTGACATATTTGACACATTTCAATTGATACATCAGTCCTCTTTAAAAAAATGTCATTCAACATATATCGTGACATGTCTTTCTCAGCTGAAGGTATCCTGGAAGCATGACCAGACCTTTCATTTTTTTTTGTCTGGCTGCTTACACTTCTGCCACCTGGTGGTCTTTGCAATTGAGCGTCCTACGTGTGGGACAGCATGAATGCCCCTTCATCATGCTTGAGTGTGTCTTTGGCTTGCCTCCTTATTTATTTGGTTTCCTTGATCCAGTGTTGATATGGCAAGTCATTATGTTAGTTATACCCAGTCATAACTCTAAATTGTTTGTGCATTCACTGACTACAAAAAGAAGATTTATAAAACCACACTTCCACATTATCACTATAACTGATGACAGTGCTTGTTCTGCTTCTGCTACAAAATGCATAAGCAAGGGATTATACTTGCGTTCCCCCATATACACCGACCAGAAAGCAATTCTCTAGATGGGGAAGCTGTTTTGTACTCAGTTCCATACATGGTCAAGTATCACAAGGGTAATGTATCATCTAGCTTTAAGCAATATCAAAACTACCCAGTTAATTTTTCCTCCACAATCATTATCTGCTATCAGCTAGTGCCTGCTCCCCAGGTTGAGTCAAAGCTGCTAATGGCCAGGGTCTCTTCACCTAACTTGGAGTGAGCAGCTGCTGACCCTCCAGTCAATTTGTCCCTGTAATTTGCTCAGGTCTTTAATTTAATGCATTTTTCACCATGCATGCAAAATAACTGTAAAGCTTCAAGCCACGAGTAGTCCAGACTGGTTTTTCCAATGTTTATGAGGAACATACTGTAAGTGTGAACCACTCTTCTTGAGATTGCAGGTGATGCTCTGCAGACTCAAGGAATCCCCAGCTGTAGCCCTGATGGCTAAGACAAAACCAGATTTTTAGTATAAGGCAGATTACAACCAAGACCAAAAAAGTGATTTTAGCTCAAACAAGGCATCTTTAACACATGCCCTCAAATAGCCATAATAATATAGTGCTTTTAAACCTAAAGCAGTGTATGAGATAAATTTGGTACCTTATTGTGTTCCAGATAATCAGGATCCTGAACTTGAATTTCCATTAAAATCATCTGACAACATCAGAACAACAATATTTATACACTGTTCTAATAGACATGCCATGACCAGATAAAACCAAATTTATAAAGAAATACACCTTAAACTGCATCATCTTGCTGGCACACATGATGTACATTCCTAAGGTTGAAAAACTGCATTGTCAAACAAGAATCACCTTGGGACAGTTGTGTTTTGCTTTACAATACTGTGTCACATGCTAGCAAATGGATATCAACATGCTTTTTTTTTACATGGACCATTTGGGATTCAGCAGAGCAACCCAAGAGGGACATTAAAGAAGCAAAAACAGACAATCAAATATTTACATGTGAAACAGTTGTTAAACAATCTCTACACAATATTCTATGCACAGGTCTGTAATTAGTGGTGAATAGTAAAAATCATAAATTTGACTATTTTGTCAATTAAATTCCAACAACACAGAATGGAAAGTTATATATTGTGTGATGGGGGTTCACCTAAACTTAAGCATAAACTCAAATTCAAGCTTAAAGTACTTAAAATAAAATGTTTAAATTTCATTTTCATTTTTGTAATAAAATAATTGTTTCCTCTAATGTCCATTTTGCTGTATTAAAACTAAAATAAACCTAAATTCAAACATGCTATATACATTTTTTGTGTGGATGAAGTATCAAATTTACTTTTTTTTAAGTGGAAAAACAGAACAGACAATATAAAAGTCATTTCAGTTTATCAGCTCCCTCCACACACATGCAGCTGCTTTCAGACCACAAAATGTCTTTTATCTTGGTGCTGTTTTCATGAGATTTTCAGATTAAATTGTCTGGCTGCTAACCCACTGTGGCAAGCAAGAGGCGCTGACGTGAGAAGGTTTCACTTGTCATCACAGTACACCCTCACACTTCTGCAGTAGTGAAAGTAGTCATAGATTGTATGGGAAATGGGGGTCTGGGGATTGTAAACACCCCCTCTTGATAAAATTTCCATTCTGGTTTCAGTGGTTAATAAAGTTGTAAATCTAAGTGTGAACATCCCCAAGTGTATGCAGCATACCACTCTCTCTGACCCCAACTGCAGACTTCATGTTCCTACAAACACAAGTATGTGATGCAAAAACAGGGCCTTCTGTGTTACACCCATCACCACAGAGGGGGACAAGAAAGGGCAGTTATACGTTCAGTACACACTAGTTTACAAGAAGGTAAGGTAGTAAAACTGGTGTGAATATTGTGCGTCTTCTCTTCGATAATGATTAGCTTCAGCTGGATCAAAATGTTAGTATGCTGAATAAAAGAAGAAACTAAAAAGGAAAGAAAAAAAATAATCTGAATTGGGTAGCGACTTTACATTATCTTAAATTTGTAACAGAAAGTTCTTTTTGTTGTTTTGTTTGTTTTTCAGCATAGGTCCTGTTGGAAAAAGTTCAACTGGAGAGAACTCTCTCATGTTTGCTCAAAATATTATTTGGATATTTTATTGTGGTGTTTTGTTTTTAATTCCAACCTTGGAAAATAGCTTCTTCTGTCTAAATACTGCTACATGCCAGGACTTGTAAACATTGTAGACATCTAACTGTTATTTTTGAAAAAAATAATGAAAAATGAAGAATAGGACAAAAAATGGCACAAGGAGCCATCCATCACTACTAAATTATTTTATTGTACATAATCCTCTTATACTCAATTTTAAGTTCTGCACTGAGAGGATGATAATAACTATGTTCAGACCTCCACGGGCTCTGGGGTCAGCACCTGCCCATATATGAAATAGTTGTCCCATTCAGGAAGTATAGTCTTTTTATTTTATCTATATACATTTTCATTTTGTTAAACAGATATTTTGTATTAAATCATCATAGTATGAATCCATAGCTATTCTTTCTGCACTGAGAAAACCTGTCTCTCAAGATATTTACAAGGGTGTTTGTGTGTGTGTTTCTGCATATTAAATAGACACACACACAAAGATAATGATAAGTTTTATTGTTAAGGTTATAATAATACAATGAATGTAACGTGTCTGGTTTCATACTGCAAGAATCCAGCAGTTTAAATGATTCCATCAATGTGACAAGGCTTTGCAAGATAACAACTTCTGCTGCAACCACAGGTGTGTCCCTACTCATCTGCTGCTTCTGGTGTCTTGATGGATTAAACTTAGTCTGACTCATTCTTACAAAGTGCAACGGGTTCAAATCTCAATAGTATGTTGAATTTTTGTCTGCTGCAGATGTTTTTCTCGATGTTTTACAAAGCTGAAGTTGCACAAAACAAACCAGGATTAGTCTAATTGAGTTTTAGCAGCTTTTACCTGAAAAGGACTTTTAGAGTATCTTTACAGATCAGTTACTGTTCATTCCTCCACTTTTCCTTTCTGACTGGGGCTAAACATTTTCTTGAGCAGTGGGAGCATGATGAAAACATCTCGACTAAGCATCTGTGTGTTCCATGAAATGGAATCCATAGTGCTGAACATGTCTCATAATATTGCTGTTTAAAGCCTATGGGCTGAGACTAACTTAATGAAATATACATCTTTTTCTTAGTTTTCCACAGGTGATATTCTATAGATCTAATTTAAAGTGTATGATTCAAAAGCTCTTTTTAAAATAAAATATTACATGAAAGTACTGTAATGTTATTCTATACCATCCATCAATCCATTTTCTGTTCTTATTCCAATGAAGAGTTACAGGTAGATGGAGCCCATCAGCAATCACAGAGCAAGAGGTGGGGACAGGATCTAATGGTCTATCTACATTATATCTAATGGTAAAGTGTGTCCAAAACTTTGGACTGGTAAGATAGAGAGAGAGAAAGAGAGAGAGAGAGATTTGCTGAGTGAGTTTTTCCGTTTTGTAATTAATAGTTTAATTAAGATTTCGTGTTTTTGTTATTGATAACTTAGTTTATTGGAACTGCTCCCCCTTTTGTTAACATCTTTAGGAGGCCTGTTTTGTTTTTGTTGTTACTGTATTTTGTGTCTTGGGGATTCAACCGTCCCAGTTTGAGTTATTTAGGCATTTGTTATAATAATTTGTTGTTGTGAGCAGCTTTGCTAACCCCATCTCCTGTGGTTTTGGACCACTTGTGTACTGATATACTCTGAAATAAATAAATTCATTTTCAGCATTTTACATTTGCACAGATCTCTATTTTTAGAACTTTTACCCCAAGCAGAGCTGGGTCACAACACAGACCAAAAACCAGTCACACACACACACACACACCCATAAGAACAATTAAGGCCAACCAGGCTAACATGCATGTCTTTGGATGGTGGGAGGAAGCCAGAGTACTTGAAGAGAACCCACGCTAACAGGGGGAGAACACACAAACTCTGCATAGAAAGGCCACTGCCCGAGCCAAGAATTGAACCATTTGATATTTTTAGTAAGTTTTGAAATGAGTCAAATATGGAATTATTATTGTATATTTTTTGCAGCTTATAAATTGAAACATCAGTTGATAAATGGGACAGAAATCAGCTTTCCAACCTGTTACTATCTCCTGGTGCTGGGACTGACTGTGTCAAAGAGTGCAGCAGCGAGTATGAATGGAAAGAAAAAAAACAGTTTTTTTCTGGTTTAACTGTTAGTTATTTTTAGGACCAAAATTATTCTCTTAACTCAGTAATGTTGCATGTGTCATATTTGATACATACTCAGTTTCTCAGACCTCTATGTGATATTATGGTGAAAGTTTGCACAAAACCCTGTTGTTCACAAACAGATTATGTCCCATGGAGAAAATAATAATTACAATATTGCACTTCAATCGTTTTTTATACCACAGAGTAATAACCTAAAGATACCAAAAACATTATTGTTAATGATTTTTTTCATTTGTGTTGATTTTTTAACCCCCATTTTTCCTTGGGCTGGACTTTAATGGTGCACTGATCCCATTTATCCTTACTATAAACCACTATAAACTTATAAACTATATGCTTTCATACATAATCTGAGACCAATTAGATTCACAATGCTTTATGTGAATGACAATTGACCATGAACCCAATTCCATGGCATTGCTCATCCTGTACCTTTCTGTTACTGAATGAGATCTTTCCCAGACCCAAATAAATTTCCCAGTCACTGTAGCCCAAATACTATTCATCATCATATAAAATCTTGCAAAGATCTTGGCCATGCTGGATTTTGCTGTGCTCTTTATCTGCCAACAATTCAATAAAGGACTGCTGTGAAATTCAAACACAGCTTTTTATTTATTTAGCCAACATATTCATACATTCCCTGACTGGAGTGATTAATTGGTCACAGGCTGGAGTTTTCTCTTATTTTTGTAATAGCAAGTACAGTGCTTTAACTGTGGAACATAATAGTGGAGTGCTGTGCTGCTGGAGGGCCATTACAGTCCATGCTCTCTGAGGTGGAAAAGCAGTGATCAACAGAAATGAAATGGTTGTACTGTCAAAGCAGAGCTCAGATCAGTCCTGGACAAAGTAATGAACACTGCTACAGCTGCCTGACAGAGATGTCACTGGATTCTCCTGCTGGACTCTTCAGCTACGAAATATGAAGTAGACTGTTAAAATAGTAATATAAAGGCGTGAACTCACATGCTTCTTGGATGTTTTTAAAAACTGTCAGTCTTATTGACCTTGGCTATGATTTATATCTGCAAAATGTTGCTACATAATAATCTAGTTTGTTTTGTCATCTAAGCTTCTGGCTGGATCTGTTCAGCTCCAGAGGGACACTCTGGTCATGATTATAAATCCTGTGTAAACAGCAAGCATCAAAACGCTAACAAATCCAGAGGGCAGCACTGTGAAACTGTGTGTGATCTGAGTACAATGCAGTAGAGACTAAGGTGATCTGTCATCCTCCTCAAAAACATCTTCCTTTAATTTATAAGGTTTTTTATTTATTTTTTTAACAAAGTCAAGGACAACTGACTGATATGTTGGCATGTGCATGTGTACACAAAGGTTCCTGCACAAAACAGGCCTACACACATACACACAAAAGACAGTCTTACACATTTTGGCGCACACTAGCATGACAACATACATCATAAATGGGGGGGCAGTGTGGGTGTGCTTTGCAGGCAGATGTGCACTCTCAATGTTTCCAAAGAGTCTGTCTTGCCTTTTTCCTGTTCTGCAATTTCACAGCTTAGTCTACAGACACAGTGAGATTGAACCTATTGACTTTACTTTCTCTTTAATATCAGCAGGAATTAAACATGACTTAAAGAGAACAAATAATTGTCAACAAAGGACCACATTTGTTTTTATTTCAGGGGGTAGTAAAAGCTATGAGCTACACAATAGAGTAAAGATTGTAATGTAGCTGTTTTGGTATTTTATGAAACAAAAATGTAATGAACATATTTGATAAGAGAACCAACCTGTTGATCACCTGTATAAAGTAAAGCACATACTCTCATATTATGAATCAACATTTCTATGCATCCATCCATCCATTTTCTATCGCTTATCCGAGGTCGAGCCATGGGGGCGGCAGCCTAAAGAGGGAAGCAAGAAACGTATTATAATAAGAACATAATAAGAACAGGCTGATGCACCATCCGCATTACTGCTGATGCAGCACCGATTCACCTGTCAATCTCACTTGGGACATGGTTGAAGCTCTGCCGGAGGTGTAAAGTTGAAGCTCTTTATGACAGGGGACTCTGCCAGTCATGTCCAGCATACCCTGGTGACACGTTTGGGCCTGCCAGGCCTGACCAGCATCCTCCACCACCAGAGGGTGATCGGTCCACAGCTCCGCCCCTCTCTTCACACGAGTGTCCACGACACGCGTCCTCAAGTCCAATGATATGACTACAAAATCAATCATTAAACTGCAGCTCAGCGTGTCCTGGTGCCAGGTGTACATGTGGGCACTCTTATGCTGGAACATGGTGTTTGTGATGGACAATCCGTGGCGAGCACAGAAGTCCAGCAACTGAAAACCACTCTGGTTCAGATCGGGGGGGTCTCACAGTCGCCACCCACGTGATCATTGAAGTCACCCAGGAGGATGAGGGAGTCCCCGGGGGAGCGTTCTCCAGCACTCCCCACTAAGGACTCTAGAAAAGGTGGGTACTTGGGTGGGTGCTGCTCAGTGCATAGGCACAAACAACAGTCAGGACCAGTCCCACCACTCAAAGGCGAAAGGAGGCTACCCTCTCATCCACCTGGGTGAACCCCAATGTACAGGTGCCCAGCCGGGGGGCAATTAGTATGCCCACACCCGCTCAGTGCCTCTCACCGGGGGCCAACCTTTCTCGACAATACTGGTTCCAGAGCCCAAGCTGTGCATTGAAGTGAATCCAACTATGTCTAGTCAGAACCGTTCAAACCTCCCGCACCAGCTCAGGCTCCTTCCTCGCCAGACAGGTGACTTTCCATGTCCTTAAAGCCAGCTTCTGCAGCCAGGGATTGGACCACCAGGGCTCCCGCCCCCAGCCACCACTCAGCTCACACTGCACCCGACCTCTACAGCCCCTCCTGCAGGTGGTGAGACCATGGGAAAATTCACGGGATTCACGGGAATCAACATTTCCACTCCCTGTAACCCAAACTGGAAGGAGAAAGCTGTTGAAAGCAAAATAAAACCCTTCCAAATATACAGTATGTAATGTATTGGTCAAAATCACCTCCCTATTCAATGACATTGTTTATGTAGAAGAATATTAATTGTTTACTTTTTTAAATGTATTATTATTAATTGTTTACTAAAGAAACAAAAAATCTAACATGGAAGTATTGACTCCCCCATTAATCTGATGCAATACAAGCGTACATCTCTGAATGTCTCTGAATGAACAGATGTACCAGAGTTGTTACTGTAGCAGTTTATTGAGCACACTACTGTACACAGACTAGCCGTTCAGTAAATAGATTGAGTTAAAAAAAAAAACCTGCAGAGGTTTTCAAGGTGTTTACATTATATAGGCTTGAGTGCACATTGGGCTGGAAATTGTTAGTTGCTCACACATTCAGCTGGAATAAAGACCTCATGGAGTCATAAAGAGTGTGTGGCTACCAGAAGCATCTATTTTTAAAAGCAGCTGATTGATGGCATGTGGGCTACTGTAAGTTTGTGGAGGTTGACTTTTCACTTCACAAAAGAAAAGGAAAAAACACTTAAGATGAAAGAAGATTAATTTATTTTTATGTCAGACAAACAATTCTGTCTGATTAGAAAGTATACCGGGTTTTTGTAAACACAATTCTGAACCCATAAACTATCTGTGTTAGACGCCTTTTTAAGTCAAGACTGACATCCTGCACTCACAGATTGAAACTAAATACCAGTACTCATCTTGTCTTTCTAAATCATTAACAAAAAGAGACAAATTTAAGAAATGTACACTGTGTTTGGAGAGGACATTTTATTTTATGCTAGTGTAAACCGTGAAATACAGAGTGAAATTACATTTTTTAACATAAATGTAAACTTTACATGACTTTAATTTCTTTGTCTTAGTTTACCTTCATTCCTGTTTTATGTAAAATTTCTTCCTATTTGTATTCCAGGTAGTTTTGATCCCATCTAGTTTCACAGCAGGGCTCTAGCCAAATAGTCCCTAACTGAGAGAAATGAGCCCAGAAGTATGCAGCAATCATGCTGCAAACTGGTCATATTCTTTAGATTACAAAGAGAAGAGCTTCACTGCTTCCTTTATCATCTCTTTGAGCACGACAACGCTTTGGATCATCCTTTGAAGAAAAAAAAGACATAAGTGTGGTGCCCTTCTTTGGTCAAATTCAAATTTGCCAAGTGAAACTTGAATATTCCCTAACATTGCAAGAATACATTATGTTGTGATAAACAGTATGTTCTTATTATGATGCGTTTCTTGCTTAAAATGTATTGATTAAAAACACATCACAGCATTTCTTGTGTTCCTGTGGCAGAATACATACCTTTCACTCCTGCATATCCACAGGTTAACCTGAGTGTGGTTCTCTTTCCCTCAGTCCAGGAATATTTCTCATTGCAGTCCTCTGTTCTGCAATCTCTGACTTTTGTTTTTTGACAACCTGCAACGTTTTTGCTTTTGATTTGATTGAATAAAACTTTGTTCTGACTTCCTGATTTATCTAACTGAGCAGGTATTTTGGTTCTCCTTCAACATGGATTAGGGTTCCAGTTAAGTGCGGTTTGGCTGCAACATGAAAGTAACCTAATTCCCATTTATTCCTACTTCACAGTATTACACACACACACACACACACACACACACACACACACACATTAGAATACTGTATTGAACTTTGACAGAATAAAAAAGTCAGTGTGACTCATTTACTCTAAATAACTACACAGCTTATTAAAGAAAAGGTGGAATTGGTTTTTACCATGAATGTACTATATAAGTGTTTACAGCAGGGGTGCCCAAGTCCGGTCCTCAAGATCTACCATCCTGCAACTTTTAGATGCATCCATTGTCCAACACAACTGAATCC
>JBAMHV010000013.1:15715081-15730410 GCA_037177535.1 Pseudomugil gertrudae
GTGTGTGCTCGGTGTGTGTGCTCGGTGTGTGTTTGTATTTGTGTGTATGGCTCTTTTGTAAACTTGGCCTTAAAATAAAAACAAATATCTTTTCTTTTCCCTCAAAAACTTCTGCAACATAACTGAATGATTCAGTGTTTGAAATTTGAAAATGCAAGAAATCTTTTTGACATTTCTCTAATCATGTAAGCGACTTATTATTTCAAGCCATTGCGGTAAATGCTGGCTGGGTAAAAAAAAAAAAGGGCCTCATGTAACCTAATCGATCGCCGAGCAGTGAGGCAGGCTGTCCACACTGTGTGATCCGTTTCTCTGTGTCAGACCAGTTTCCCAGAATAGAAACGCGTGCAGCTTGTCTGCTGCCGCGCGCTGGAGGAGATGGAGGAGGAAGTCAGTGGTGGATTTAACAACTGTTGCTTTTGATGCTGAGCTGCTGCTGCTGCGGAACCAACTATCTTTCAGTCCGACGTACATGGTACATGTCGGACAAGAATTAATCCAATTCCAAGCCGAGACATGCAGACAGGATCAATGTGCAAGTTCGTGGGATTATATAAACTCCTCTGTGTTTAAGGTAAATAAAAAAGGGAGCGAGAGACACCTAAGTACGTGTTTCGGTTTCCTGTTGTAACAAGACTATGTGTTTTAGCGAGTGTCCATTCAGTGTCTGAATAGAGTAGAGACGCTTCAGAGCTGCTGGAGGCGCATGTCTGCAGCAACAGCAGACAAGGAGCGTCTGTCTTATGAGTGGAAAACCAGACTGTAGACTGCAGTGATCGGATAACCTGTTGAATTGCAGCTGTCAGTCAACTCAGAGCCATGCAAACATCACAGCAAGGCAGGAAAGAAAGAAAAATACATTTAGGAGAAAACAGCGCGTTGCCAGAATAGCAACATAATTGGCTTCATGGCTTTATTTGCAGCTGATGTTAGTTGAAGAGATGCGCTTGCCTGCAGGTAAATGCACTCTTTCCTTAATGCTTAATTCGCTCCTGCATCAGCTAATTCTACTTCTCCCACTCATTTTGCTATTGAAACGAATAGTTATGAAGTGGAATAAGAATTTGACTGTTTGGGCATAACTAGGAAGTGGCGTTTTAAGTAGGGTAAATATATATATAGGCCTTTATAATTCACACTAAATGAAAACGGGGACATATTCACTTAATATTATGTTTTGATAGGCCGGTTCGGTGGTGTCACTATAAAATGAGGTACAGGATACATCACTTTTTTCTTGTTCTCTACAGGAGCAGTTAAATGCGAGGCTCTACCGGTTCGACCTTGAGTCACATCTCCACAGTAGCTTTACAGCACTGCCTACCTACGAATTTCCAGTCAGTCCCCCTGGTTGTTGAAAATAGCTTGGCTGCTCCCTGTCGCTATGGTTAATTCCTTAGGAACCGGTGGATCCAGTTTGATCCATCCCTCTCTTTCTTTCCCTTGCCAACTTGTCAAGTCTTTCCTCTCTTTTTGTTCCTAATACAAACGCTCATCGTGCATAGTTGGGTGATTTCTGATGAACTGTGAGTTAGAATCGGCTGATCTCGATGGGACGGTACCACTGTCGCTTCTAAAGTGGAAAGATCGCGCGCGGGGGGCTCATAAGAGGCTTTCACACCGATACTGTCACCTGTTGGGCACTGTAGATGCGCACCTCCTTAACTTTTGAAACTTGTTCATATGAAGTGTTTTCATTTTGATTTGGACTTTTACGGATGCCGATCACAGAAAAAAGTTTAGGCTACTTTGTTTTTAGTAAGATCTTGCTGCAGACATTATATTTTGCTGCTTTCTTTAAAGGAAGGTGGACACAACTTACCACCCCCCACTCCCCCTCACCCATTCCTCCAGTTTGGACTGAAATTACCAACACATTTTGCACAAAGGACACACTTTAAGGTAATTATATTTTTTCTTTTTTTTTTTTTTAGATTTACTGTACATTGGTGGCTCCTTTTTTTTGCTTTGATTGTTTTGTCTTCAGTGGACACTTTCTCATGTCAGAATCGGATTTAAGTAGTTCCCTAACTGGTTACCTTTATTGTGAAGGTTCCCCATTGAGCAACACATTTCAGATTTCAGATAAATGAAGAAACCAAAATGATATGAAGAGGTCACTGTCAAACAGTTTGCTGTGAAGGAAGCTGTCACGAGAAAGAAAAAATAGTAACAGATAAGTTATGCAGGTCATTCTGTCGCTGGCTTATAGTATTTTTATGATTTTTGTTTTTTCTGATAAGAGTTAAACGTAGAGCTATTTAAGGAAGTCAGTCTGTGATACAGTACACATTGATTGTAGCTGCACTTTGTAAGGAAAACTCCCATGTCTCATGTAATGTCACATAACTGCATGTTGTAAGACAACATTCATATTATGTGTCTTGACTTTACCAAGTCCTCTATGAAACCATATAAATGTCAAAATATAGGAATGGAGCGTAGTTTGCAGTTCATTTAAAGAAAAGAAAAACAGCAATGCTTCCGAGCATTATAACTCATCTTCAACTTCAGTAGTGCCCGTAAACGCCATAGTTTGCATCTATATAAACCAGGGAATGAGAAACTAAGACACTTAAGTTCACACATTTGAAATTGTTCAGTCATTTAAATTTCTGATTACTTGAAATAAACAGTGCACAGACAAACACCCTGTAATCCATGTCAGTGCACACTGGAAATGATGCATAAAGGAACTTTGTGGAAGTACATTTAGACTATATTGATATTTTAAGCGTTTATTTACATGTTCATCAATCACATTATTGTGAGTTCATATTTCTTTTCAAACAAATTGAGAAGACGGGTGCATGATGGTATCTTATAGCTGTATATAAAAATCTTATAAATAACTAATATTATTTCCTATTGACATTTCAGCTCTCCTAAAGAATCTGAGATGGAGGTTTCTGAAGACTATTCTTCTAGTAAGTCATCAAATCTCATACAACACTTTCTAAACAAGTACAGAATATTTGTACACATTTTGTGATGTTTGATTTAGCGCGACGGAGACGGAGAGCATGATAACGACTGTATTTTTGTTATTATGCTTTCGAATTTAATGGCATGTTACCTCATCCGACCTTCACGACTCTTCCAGCATTTAGATGGAAGACTTACACAAAAACACAATATAGAAAAAAATATTTTCAATCACAATGCAATAAACATTTTGAGGGATTTTCCCCTAAGTGCAGGCTTTTTCCTGTTCACCCCTTAAAGGTAGAGAGAACGATGCATTAGCAACATCCTGTTGAACACAGCATATACTGGATATGCGCTTTGTGGTGCTCCATTGCCCTTTGCTGGTTTCCTTTGGGTAGGTCTAGAATATCTTCCCTGCCCCCCTTGTATTTTGCGTTTGAGAGCGTACTTCAAAACAGGTAGCATATTGTTGATGACATCAGTGGGGACTTTTAGGTCTCCATTGGGGGTTTGTGTTTGTAGGAACACTTGGCAGGCGGGCTAGGGGTGGAGGTGGAAGGAGAGATGGAGGCTCTTCCTCTCTCTGTCCATCTGTGGGTCGTTTCTGAGATGATGCATCTGGAACAAATAACAGTCTACTTTGCAGAACAAAGTATATGTTTTAAGGAATACAACACTCTACATCATATTTGCTCCTGAGTGTTTTATACCACCGGTGCACTGATTGGGCACTGCTGAGGTTACAATTTAGGTCAAACGTTCTACCTGTTATGACACACATTATCATAGTCTCCACACGTCTCTACCTCAATGTCCCAGCACACTATAGGCAACTATCCACTTTTGCAAACCCACTCTAATCATCATAGTTCAAATGTGCAAGCATTTTTTTTCTCACACATTTATAGTCATCTGTACCAAAATACAATAGTATAATCTGGTAAGATTGATAATGTGTCTCCATAAACAGTGCGTAAAATGCCTAGGTGAGTAAAAGTTTGCTGAAAATGTGATTTCTCAGTTAAAACCCAGACAGCAGGAAGTACATGAAAAACATCAACCAATTTTGACAAGTTCATCCTCAAAATATGATTGTGCTTGATACATAACTTGCACATTAAAGGACAAAGTGCTGAATCTAGAAGACATTCTGATCATAGACCGAAGTTCGATTCATCGTCTATTCACTGGGTCATTCAGTTATTTTCTCTACTCATTGATCCAGTTCAGGGTTGCGGGATGGCTGGAGCCCGTCCCGCTATTAGCAGGAGACACTCTGAACAGGTTGCCAGTCCATCGCAGTGATTCAGAGGCTACATTTGATAATGTTAATGGTTACCCTGCGAAAGATGGGAAAGTGTGTATTCCCATCAATATTCAGACACAAACTTTGTTAGTAAAAGACCTGCATTAATTTGACATAAAAAATGTACTAAAAGAAATGGGCTCCATTTGACACCTACTGTATTATATTTATGATTATTGGTGCTAATGTTTCGTAACTCAATGTTGAATATACTTCAAATTATTGACCATATTAAAAATTAAAAAAAATTTAAGACCTTTAATGGACTTTAGTGGCATGTCATAAGCTATTCAAATCATGGAAAGTTAAAAAATATATATACTACTTGAGTTAATGTGTAAAGTCAAATGTAGCACATTAACTGTATTGAATAAGAATGGGGAAGCTAAACAGATGTGTCCAGTCAAACGTGCATATTTACCAGTTTCAATTCAGACCATCAATTGTTCCTTACTAATACTTTTAAATCGGTGTGGTTGTGTGAAACATCGATTCTGACAATGTACATATTCATGTAATATTCATTATTTTTGGTTTTAATTTCTGATCAAGTGCAAAAAAAAGATCAAATTTACTTAAAATTAGTCATAGCTATATTTAATTTATTTTGTTTTCATGACTTTTATTTCTCTCTCATCATAATCACCCTGTGCTGTAAATAATAAGACAAAAATAAGAGCTTATCATGCAGTATAGTATGTTTTAATTCCAAACATCTTAGTGTAACAGCATAAACACACACCAGTGTTGGAGTATGAATGAATTTAGTAATTACTGTATTAATGATGCATGTAATTGTGTGCACTTATTCACTAAAGAACATAAAAATCATATGTTATGTTGGTACGAGTGCATTTTCTCAATGCATGGATTACAATGCATTGAAAACAAAACATATCAGCATTATTCCAACTTATTTAACCTACAGTGATTTTTGAGCCAGTTTTCCACACATCTTTTACCATAGCAAAAGATAAATGTATTTTTTTAGGCTTATTTTCATAGTGTCTTCTGAATCTGTGCACATTTAAAATGACGCGTGATTTCTTTTAAATACGTTCCAAAATCAGAAGCTGTGTTTACCTTTCTTTCTTGAGCTGATGACTGGCCATAAAAAGGTATCCATGTACTCATTGTTTGAACAGATAAGTCAGCAAAACTCACACCTACAAGTTTCATGTGCACGCATTTGTTCCTTTCCATTTGCAAGCAAATTTAATCATCCCAATTTTAGAGTATTACTCAAAGCGCCTTTTCCTCAGCATATCTGTTTGATATTCTGATCTTAAGGATTGACTCAGCAGGACACCAACGCAAAGCATAGATCAAATAGTGGGCTTTTAGCTTCTTTTTTTTTAAGTATAATATGACTAGCGCTTATTTCTTTGGTTAGCTTAGGACCAGGACACGTGGCTGTGGTTTTCTTGGTTTTATAAAAACACTATTAGCATGCTGACAGTTTTATCTTCCTTCTTGAAAAGAAAAAGTAATAACCCAGTGGTAAATTCTTTAATGAAATACCCTTGTATTGTGTGATGAGCTCAGACAGCCCCAAACCATTAGTTTAAGCTGGAGGCTGCCAGGCCTCTGTCAGCATCTATCAAAGAGGCTGAATGGAAAATCCTTCATGACAAATCTGGGCCACTCCTGTCTCTAGGACAGCATTGCCAAGGGATAGCCACCGTTGGTCACTGGAGATTTCCTCCAACCCCAACCTGTGCAACCTGAGCTCAGGCCCAGGGATTGTGTCATGGATAACGTCTCCCAGTAAGCCCCACTCTGTGAGGCTGTCTCTGCAGTGGAACAATACCACACAGGAAGATGAGCTGTGATAAAGAATTCTCCTTCATTTGTGATGAATTATTTTAGATACGTGCAAGTCCAACAAATCGTTACAAAGCACATTTCAGCTATAAAATGCAATGCTGTCTGTTTAAATCGTCCCTCTTTGCTTCTTTTTGTTACATCGGGTGTTCTGTATCTTATAGTGGACGTCTCCACTTTTCATGGTTGTTAATAAATACTGAATAACCTGTGGGTAGTAAATAATGACTCAGTGTGGTTCCTCAGGGATCTGACACCTGGGTCAGAGGGAGTGTTTGCCTGTTGCCACTGCATTGTTCTTGTGACCCCGATGGGGCCGTGGTGTAAGTGGATAAGGGATTGGTTTGCTCTCCCTCTGAGTGGACTCTAGACTATCCATAGCCTGGGTTCTGTACAGAGTGCTGAGAGGATGCAATCTGATCTGTATTTGCTGGACATCAGGATAAGTGTGTAAAAATAATACCCTGCATTTCAACTATGACCATCGTTTTTATTATTTAGCTCAAGTTAAAGGGGAATATGAAAATGATGAATAGTTTTTAATTTCAGGGAAAATTTATTTAGAGTTTATGTTTCTTATTCTGTATATATTATAACATCTTTATAAAATATAACTTTATTATTTGTCCATGTCTTTACTAAATAAATCTTTTATAGTAACTTGAAAAATATGTTTTAAAATGGAAAATGATACAAAGCTTGATATCTTTTTTTTTTTAGATTCCTTTTGCATAAAGCAGCTGACTTTTTTCAGATGTTGGAGTTACTGTACAGAACAATGAAGACTGCTGTGTTTCTGTGTCTCCCAGGTAACGGCAATTCCTCTCCTGGTAAGGAGAATTCAAGAATGTTGGTGGATATCTCAGCGCCTAATGGACAGACTGTTCCTCAAGGTCCTACTTCCCCTACTTTAGTGTGCAATAATTATATACACATCACTGCAGTCTGCCACAAACAACCATGCTCAGTTTAAACTTCCTTAATGTTTATATCTTAACCATTTAATATTCACACAAAACTTGAAACTTGAAAACACTATATCACACAAACTAAAAGATAGAGATCGCTCAGAGAGGTTTATTCCACAATCTTTTGGAATAATATGCATCTGCTATACCAGACAAGCAGGCAGTTAAAGATCTAAACTGATTTTAACGTGACACACAGGGGACATGTTAGCAATATTTGCTATAAAATGACTGCTTATGGTCAGAGATCAGTGAGTTTCCCAGTATTTTTTAAGGATTTGCATAGTCTTTTACCTTCTGATGCATTTATGTGAAATTCTACACACTTTCACTTGATTTTGGAGAATTTGAACAGTTATTAATAGTGAATAATGTCCTTGTTGTGTTGTGAGGTCTGATCCCCAAACCCTTTACATGTCATCCACTCATAGTATGATTGCTAAGAATAAATGACTTTGTATACGTGGACCAAATACATAACTTACTGTATATTCCAAAGGGCTTTGTAAAATTATAACCAAGGTAAAAAATGTTAGTTAAGCTTAAATCATCAACTTGCAAAACTGATACAAAACATAATTTGTCTGAGGATGAATAGTTTGTCTTTTTTCTTTTTTTAATGAAAAATGTTTTCCTAAATGCATCCAGCTGTTTTACTCTTAATTAACAAGCTCTTAAAATACTTAGCTTCCTTCTATCTATAGACCAGATTTCTTTGGTTATGGTGTGCAGTGTCACTCTGAAGCAGCAGTGTAGGAGAAGAGATTGAAACTGCAGAGGAAGTCTTAGGAACCTGAAGCAGTCTGGGAAAAGGTTTTCACCTGGCAAAACTGTTCTTGTATCACTCTGAAACATGTCTAACACAATTTACTCTTGATATAGCAGCATCACATCAGTCATAGAGAATCCAGAAGCAGCAGAACATAATTGTTGCTCCAAACTGGCGAGTAAATATGAAATGTCCTCCGTTCACTCTGATAATAAACTATTTTTGAGCTGGGTGTTAGATTGGATGTCAGTGGTGACAGACTATCTTGCTGCTATGATTCAATCCTTTAATCAATTATAGCCTTGATTCCTGGTTTCTCTGGATTATAGGAAGGAATTATTGTGGAGGAATTTAAACATGCAATAATTTCCTTGCTGCTTTGTGGTGGCATCCAATATTAAAGTAGACTCCATCTCCATCTGACCACTCTATGCATTAAGGTCACACACAATGGAGAGACAGATGTAAAGATACACAGAGCTGAATAGCAAGGACATTCATGTCTGTACTGTGTTGCCAGGATACAGCCATCAAAATGAAGCTTGATTTCAGTGTGGGTTTTGGCATAAGTGTTCTTCTGTACACCAGAACCATGCAAAACAATCTTGAAAAATTCAGTTTCAAGAGCTGTTTTTTTTTTTTTAAATATAACGACTATGATAAAAAGAAAGCAGCAGAATTTTAAACATTTCTTTTAGGGAGCTTTGATGGTTTAATGGATTTTACTCTAAAGCATAAGAGGACACTTTATAGAAGCAGTCTATTGGAGGATTTTGTGAAACAACAGCCACACAAGCTCACACTGTGATTATTGCCCGTGTAAATCCCAAAACAGGATCATCAGGATCAGTGAGTTGTGCTTGGAGAGTGTCCAGAGCGTTTTCTTTCTTTCTTTCTGTCTTTCTTTTTTATTTCACTCCTTAAAATGTTTCTTTCACAATCTATCACACAAGTCTTTTAGCGTATACTGAAAAAGGCCTGTTGACTTCAGTGGTATATTTTTTTTAAATTAGCTATAGCTGCACTGGAAAAAAAGACTCACATGTATCTCAGAGAAGTTCACAAAAAGGGTAAAAAAAAAAAAGAAAAGAAAGATTTAATCTTTTTTTTTCCTCCGGAAAAGTCTGAATCTTTCAAATACAAGACTTTTCTTATCAACAGACAAAGCTTTTATGTTGCTCATTCTTATTTTTCTGATGTAATGTAGAAAATAGCTATCAGCCAAACAACAGGAAAAGCTTTATTATAAAAAAGATCTACATATAAATACATAGAATCCCGTCTACCCTCACCCCCCAACAGGATGTGCAAGTAAACTGAAGCATGGCTGTAAGAAAATGGATTATTTATTTTTTAAAATGTTATTGATTAGTAGGATTACTAATACATAGTGACAGATGGGTAAAGGCTTCTGGAGGTAACTTTTCCGCCACCTCCCATTTTCACACATTCACTCACACACTATTGCACAATCTTTTGCCCTTGTCATCCAGCCAGTCTCCCATTGCTAGTCAGCAGCAGCCAGCAATGAGCCTCTTGACACTCCTTTTCTCCCCAGGGACAGTCAGAAACCAGACTAGCCTGTTTATTTGTCTCGCAGTGACATCTTTACACCGTGTCAACCCATCCGGATATACTGTTTTCTAGCTGAACTTCCATAATTAATTATACCTTTTATTGCAATGTTGTCTTTCTTTCATTCATTCTACCTTTAGTAAATACTTGAATAATAACAATTATCTAAAAACTTCTTTTATTCCAGTTCAAACCCATAATATACTCCTTCCCGTCTTTTAAAATGTGTTTTAATCCGTTCACTAAACAGCAACTTCGCTCACATATGTGTAATGTAATTAGCGTTTAATCATTATGTACTGGAGAGTACCGTAGTTTATGATCGATGGTGTGTGTCAGCTCATGGTTTAAGGAGTGTTCTTACTTTTACAGTGGTAAAAATTAAGCAGGAGGAAGACGTGACTGAAGAAGTTGACAACAGCAGCCCGTTACCAGAAGAGACTGGCCAAACAGGAGATGAAGGAGCAGCACTGGAGGACTCTGTGGTTGGCAGCCCAAGCAATGTGCAGAATGGGTTATCTGGGCCAAATGCATCGGCTGACGCAGGAAATCGACAGTCGCATGGTACAGATCACACATATGCAAATGTCATCTTTATACATATGCGCTGAAGCATCGTGGTACATTTCAAACATCTGTAGGCAATGATAGCCTTGTCAGGCGTTTTCATTTTTCTCAGCTGGTGTGATGTAGTTCGGATATAATTTGTTTTCCACACCGATGAGAGGAGTTATTTCTTCTTTAAAAAGACAATAGTTTAGTCTCCGAGTGATTATCAAGGAAAAAAATATCCTTGGAATCTCCCGCAACCTGTTTTTAAAATGACAGCATGGCCGCTCTGGTTGTCATGCCATTAGGATGACATTCCTCCCTTTTCAATGGCTGCAGATCAAAAGATTAGGTATCAAAACCTGAGATAGTGGTCCAGATGGCCGAAAGTCCATGACAAAAGCAGATTTCCAAGAATATGCCATTCTATTGGGAAAAAAAATGCTGTTTCATATCTATACATGCATACATACCTGCAGTATACCGACATTCAGCATGTTATAACAACTCCAATTAAGACTGTTTTGTGGTTCACTTCATATAACTGGAACAAAAATTCCCAGTGCTGAAGCCTATAGTCCAACAATTGGAAGGGGAGAGACAGGGCACACTCCAGACAGGTTGCCAGTCTGTCACAGGGCAAACACAGAGAGACAAACAACCACTAAACCAGACATACATGTCTTTGGATTGGGGGGGGAGGCAGCGTACCCAAAGAGAACCCAAAATAAGCGAGCTCCAAGCAGAACGGCCATTGTTTCAAACCCTTACCCATCTGAGACCCTAACCAGTCCTGCTGTGGGGCCGTGTTTATAACCACTACACCATTTAGATACTGTAGATACTTCTCTTTGATGGCACCCACCCCAAGAAATAATGAAGTACCATGAAGTCTCAATACATTTTTTTCTTTTTACAAGATGCATTTCTTCAGTTCTATATTATCCACAACATGCTTTTTAGGTAAATTAATATACTTTTTAAAATCATTTTGAGGGAGTTTGGCTAAAAACAACTGCTTTAGAGCTGTACTTGGGGAGTTTTCAGACCCCTTTAGTGATTCTATGTTTTTTTAAGTAACTAGTGGCAAATTTATCTACTTATTTTCTGGCAAACCTGGAGACTTTTGTTGAGAAAGCACATTTAATTAATTAATTTTCAAAGAAGAGCGCTGAGGCGGGCTCCATCCCCATCCAAAACTACTCACAAGAGGCTCGGTATTGACCACTGACAAATCCTGCCTTAGTTTACTGTAAGAAAGCTCTATTAATAGCAATTGATATCTATATCTGTCAATGAAAACTGTGGACAAAAACATTAGAAAAGTTAAAATGACTAAGTTAAAGCATGTTGTGGACTTTAGAGAACAGCTGCAGCTGCTAGCTTAAGTACCTAAAATGGGACTTTTAAGTCTGTACAGTTATAGCCAGGGATATTTTATATTTTTTTTCTACTGTTTAGAATAAAAATGCAGTCAAAATATATTTTCCAGACATTAACTAAATTTACTAAATTAATGTCTGTATACTATTTGATTTAGTTGTCTAATAAATTCAATTTAAACAATATTGCATTCTGGGGCAAATATTTGTATGTGGTTAAAATGTGATTAATTTAAATTAATTTATTACAAAGACTGTAATTATTTATATTATTTTTTTTACCAAGTCCCACTCTTAGTTGTTAAAGTGTTAAAATAGAGGAAGGATTTCTTACCCTGAAGAAACATTACTTCCTTTATTTTTCATAAGTGCCAGAAGTAGTATGTCATGTGAGTTTAAACTGAGATCTGTTATTTAATTTATTAATAGAATACAACTGGCAGCATTTACAAGGTCAACTGTCATTGTAGGTATATTGGTCCAAATAGTGAGAAAAAAATAGATTCATAGAGCTGTACATAGATTCATTTGTGAGTGAGGTATTGACTTCCTGTGCCCCCCGCCCCCTCCTTCAGGTGACAGACCGTTCCAGTGCAACCAGTGCGGTGTGTCGTTCACCCAGAAGGGAAACCTGCTGCGACACATCAAGCTGCACACGGGTGAAAAACCCTTCAAATGCCCCTTTTGTAACTACGCCTGCAGACGCCGCGATGCCCTCACAGGTCATTTGCGAACTCATGCTGGTAAGCCTCTTCCTCAGCTTCTCTTAAAAACCCTTAAATCTTATTTATTTATTTATTATCCACCTCTGTACCCAGAAAGCATCTTTGTTGCATGGCCAGATGGGCTTAGAGATAAAGAAAGAAGAAGTAGCGGTTCAGTATTATAACTAAACCAAGTTAAAGATGTCTTTTTCTTTTTTTGAATATTTGGCTTGTTACAGCCATACGCTCCTTCCCTCTTTTCAGATTGCACTTCATTACTACAATGTTTTTCTGAACTACTGCATCTGTTCTTTGTGACTGTTTTCAGGTCTTTTTGTCACATCTCAAATTCTCTCTAAGATAATTAGTGTGACCCAGAAGCACTTGAAGGTTGAAGACTCATGTTTGGGAAGAATGTGTTTTTGTGGGCATTACTGTGAGTGCCTTGTGGTTTAGATCCAAGAACCTGTTGTTTCTTTGTTGCCTGTCTTGCTACTGAGGAAACTGTTGAGAAACCCATGTCGTATGTTGGGTGTCTCTCTCAACTGTAACTCACTTTCCTATGAGAGGATGGGCTCTCCCCTTTGAAATCAAGGTCAGACAATACCGTCAATTCTGTCTGCAAAGCCCCCAAGAGGGTGGTTACTCACACACAAGGTACTTTAGATAGATGCAACATTTATGCATGGGATATTCATATTTTCATTTGTAATGTAGTTACCTTTTACTAACTTAACTGACAGATCTTATTATCTTTTTCTTCATATTTGTATACAAGTAGATCCAATCCAAGCTTATAGTAAATTTTGGTACCAAGTGCTGACCTGCAGACCTAGTAATTATGGTCTGTTGCCAATTAGAACAGGTGTAGCGAAAAAGGAAAAAATACAGCATAAAATCATAAAAGTCCATTGAGAAAAAAAGTGCAAAGTATCTGAAGACAGCATAATGAGGGCTTAATCTGGGTGTTATTCTGAAAGGGGGTATTTTTCCCTCAGGCCAAGTAGATAAACAACAACAAAGGGACACTGTTACTTCAGGGATTAGTGGTTTAACATATTTCAAGATAAATTAAGAAACAAATTAGCCAAATGCAATCATCCAAGAAAGTCTGAGTTTACAGTATAGAGCATTTCCATGTAGAATAGCAGCTGGCAGGTGAATTCTTCAGCTCTATTCAACATCTGCACAATAAATCAGTGTGGGTGGTTATGTAAACACAAAAGAAAAAAATAATGAAATCCACATTTTGTTTGTGTGTGCAACAGAAATGCAAACAATTGAGGACAAGCAAGTGAACACTGCAGTTGAGTTTCATGGCATCAAAATGAATTATTTCCACGATGATTGTTCTTCTTAAAGCAGCAGTTTCATTACTCAGAATGAATATCGCTGTAGTGACCCTGCACAGTCACCAACCACATTTTAATAATCTAGAAATATTTAAATATAAACACTAAACCTCACTTTCTAGTTTTTCCTGTACAGTGTTGTTCATAGGTCACAGAAGTAATGAGTGACAGACACACCAGGGAAAATGAACCTACTGATGTAAGATTGGCCGTGACTTGTCTTGTCATTTTGCAAGTAGGTTTTACTTCATCATCAAATAAGTAGTCCAGGAAAGATGATGTAACATTTGTATTTAGGTGACTAATTAGGCCTTACTCATTTAAAAAAACAACTTTTTTTTTCTTTTTTCCCATCCAACATGTGTCTTTCTGTATGAAACAGAGTGCCTGTATCAGTGTGTGAACTATCACATACCTCCAGACGTGTGTATGTGTGTGTGTCTCACACTGAAACATGTGTGGTCTCTGTTCTCACAGTGACAAGCTCACTGGATCATCTGAACTCATTTTTTAGTAGTAGCTGTCACCACTATGCAGTGACTGTCTTACATTGCATAGCAAATGACGGTGTCTGGTTCTCAGTTGTACGGTTGTGTGGCATACAGTTTACTCACTGACTCCCTTTATGAGTCATTACATTAGTTTTGAGAGTACCCTAATAAAGGACTCAGAACTATTGCCTCAGCAATGTCTGCTTCTGTGGAATTTTACTCAATCTAGTGCAAAAATAGTTTTACTTTAGCCTTTACTGTCAGACATGGGCGGATCACAGGTCATCTCATGACTACGTCCCTTTCCTGATATACAGCACTATATTGTATACTATATATAACAGCAAAACTTACATTCAAGACAAATTAGAAAACTATGACAGTTCATTAATTAAGAAAAGTATTAAAAATGAGTCAGTTTGATTAATTTGTATTAAACCACTTTACATATATGGGAAAAAGGGTTTTACAGAGACAAATGAAAAGAATGTGCCTTTGTCTTTCCACTTGTCTTTGTAGGAAGTAATTAAAAAAAATTGAAATGGCACAATGAATCACACGCCGCCTCCATAACAGTTTAACTGGGAGTCAGTTTCCTACCACAACTACGGGATGCATGATCAACTCCGTTATTTACTCATGCTGTGCCACAACTAGTGGGTGTGTTTCACAGACCAAAGCGTTTTGAAATGCAGACTTCATGGCGTAACTATCTGTCACCCACAGCCTGAGTTTCAATCTGGCAACAGTTATGTGGAATCCTTACACTAGTAGTGGAATCTCCATGATCTCAGAAGCTTACATTTTCTTTGTACTATGACTATTCACAGCTTGTGTTACTACTATAAACTGCCTGAATTCTGTGCTACTGGATGCCACCCACCAAGTGGAATGAATATGTTCTTTCTTCAATGTGTTTTACTTTTAGTTGGAAAACCACATAAGTGTAACTATTGTGGACGGAGTTACAAACAGCGCACGTCTTTGGAGGAGCATAAAGAGCGTTGCCACAGTTACCTGCAGGGTATTGGCTTGGACCCTACCACCAACACTGGTCCTTATGCAGGTAAAATAAAATAAGGCCATGGAGGGTAACCTACATTAATGTAAAATATATATATGCAAAATCCAGTTGGATTCCTGCTCTCTGTAAGAGTTTTTTTTTTTTACCTTTCTAATCTCTTAAGGTGAGGTTCCAAAAGAGCCCAAGTCCATGGCAGAACCAAATAGTATGGCTACATTTGAACGGCCTCCTGTTATTGAAAGGCTGCACAATTTAGGCAAGAGAAAGAGCAGCACTCCTCAAAAATTTGTGGGTGAGTAGTTCCATGAAAAGTAGCTGTTATAAAGACAACACATATACAGGATTTTATTTAATTTAAACTTAAGAAAAAAGTATTTATAGATTATAGATTTAAAGATGCATGTCAACCGTGACATAATGACAAATGGTAAATTAAAAGTATCTCTCTTTTTCTCTT
>JBAMHV010000013.1:15733071-15770081 GCA_037177535.1 Pseudomugil gertrudae
TCTATATATATGTTTGCTTTGCTCCATGAAATAGTCATGATTTAATCACATCAAATTGTAATTTCATTCTGCCTTTTCTTTTCTTTTTAATTTTTGTTTAATGAAGATTATTATGCCTATCTAATAAATTCTAATAAACAATTAATACATATTACAATTCGGTATGTAAATGTGAAATTAATAACACAAAATATAAGAACTCTAAATTGGATGTAAAATTTTAATGTTTTTCTTAATAATACAACTTCATTACTGCCTTAAATTTATACATATATGTTCTCCATCATAACCAGCCCAGAAGACCATAATTGACTAAGAAGGAACTAGAAGGAACAATAAATAAGTAAATAATAAGTCCAAAACATGTCACCTGTTTGGCAACCTTAAAAAGGTGGAGGGTTTTGTTATTGATTTGTTTTGTTTTTTTTTTACTTTAAGCACAGCATTAGAGTAGAAAAATCAAAGAATCCCACATAGAAACTTTAAAACTGCATCAATAGTCTGTGGTGACTTAAAAATCTAAATGTTTAATTCCTTGGATGCAGTACGATACCTGAATGCAATGACAGACAGACATAAAGAGGACTCACTTTGTGCTTTATGCCTTTCTTTTTATCTATGTCATTGGGTTTTCCCCAGATAAAGAGATTATTTCTAGTTTCAGCATTGCATTTTATGCTTCTTTATGCTCAACAGAAAGACTTTTTTTGTTATCCTTAAATGTTGTTGTGTTGACTTCCCTGTATAGATTCATAAACCAAATTATGTTTAAGGCTGGGCTACTTTGTTTCTGCTCCTCTTAAAGAACCATCTCGCCACAAGCACACTAATGTCTGTTGCTTTTCTTCACCCTCTGAATCGTGCGCTTTGTATTGCTATAGTGTCACCACATTCACATATGACCTTTTACAACAAGGATCAAGAAGGGGACAGCATGAACAAGAGGATAGGTTACGAAAGTGTGTTCCCACATACAGTTGTACTACTCTTTAATCACCTCTGAAAACTGTAGCAAATAATCCAAATCCCCTTTATAAACCTTTAACATTTAAGACATGTGCAAAGGGCGAGAAGGGCATTACCACCACAGTACATTGAAGGATAACATATTCTGATCCACAAGGTCAGGTCTCCCTGTGAAAGAGGTCAGAAAAGACTACACTTGGTAGAGTTGGTCATGCACTTTATATTCACAGGCAGCATTTTTTTTCTTGTATTAATAAAAAAAAGTTGTAGGCAAAACAGAAAACATTGACATGATACAGGTTACCATCTAAATTATTTTGGAGCAGCGCAGTAGAAAGCTGTTAGTTTTGCTCAGTTTTTGTATGTGTGTGTGTGTGTGTTTAACCTCACAAGACATCTGGCATTATTACTTTCTGTTACACAATCAGCTGCTGTTTATGCTTTAAAATAAACTCAGTGATGTTTCTTTTGTGTTCAGTAGAATCAAAAGGCAGCTTCTTCTCTGTTTACATGGTGGTTCTTAGCATAAAGATGCCACTGTATGTAAAGTTTTGACATTGGACATTGTTTACGCCATGCAGCTGTTATGACTATACATTACTCTATGATGCTGTATATATGTGTTATCAGAAAAGCTTTATCTCTGTATAGAAAGGTTCTTAGAATATACCTTTTTATTTACCTTACTGCAACTGCATCTGTCTGTCTGTCTGTCTGTCTGTCTGTCTATCTAGTGAAGCAGCCATATGAACACACAAAGAAAAGACAAACTAGGTCTTCAGCCAGCCTTACTTGAAAATTGAAATTATTGCTTTTGCTATCAATGATGGGAATGTGTTTTGTAAATTTAAAAGGTGAGTGTGCTAAACGTCTATTTTTCTGCTGACATGTTGATGCAAATAGTTTGGTGAACTTTTGTGTTTTTGAAGTTTTGAACAATGTTTACAGAGTTGTTAGAGGTGGGGTTCTGGGTTGGGTGCATTGTATTTTTTAAGAAATAATATTGGCACTGAATAGCCAGAAATCTGTGCTGATAGATCAATTTTGATATTGATATTGACTTTCTTATGTGAGGGCTCTCAGGTATTTGCATATAGGTTGTAAATTTTTATGTTCTGAAAACATGTAAGTTATTTATCAAAAATAATACATATGGATTGATTGTTTTTCTTATATCTATTAATACTGAATATGTTTCTAAAAATTAGAGGATTGTTCGGCCCAGTTTTGTTTTGTTTTGATTTTACTTTTCTACATCAGTGACCTCATATGAAGACACACTGCTGTGAAGAAAACAATGTATAGTTTAAACCTTGACTTTCTTTCCATTAAAGAACTGGTTTCACTGCTTTCCTTGTGCTTCAAGTTCTAAATCAGGAAGTAAAACTTGTTAAGACATTGTTCCTTTTGTCCATGCAAACCATACCTCCTTGTAATTACAATATTTTCTACACTTATGCATCACTTACATCTGCTTATTCCAGTGTAGGATCATTCTAGGAACCATTTAGAATCCATCCATGCACAAGGAGAACATAATCCACACAGAATGGCCCCATTTGAGGTTCAAAGCAGGAACCTTTTGGCTGCGAGGCAACTCACTAGCACACCTCCATGCAACCCATATAGAAATGTTCAGTTGTAAAGCTCCCACTTAAGCAATTAGTAAGCAAACTCATCTTGTTCTCTCAATGTTCCAGTGACCATAACATTACAATGGCTGTGTAAGACACAACTGCAAAAACACACACACCTACACACAATGACACCATACAAAACCAAAAACAACAAATTACCAAACCTAACAATTTTTTAAAAAGCATAATAATGAGAAAAAACACACAATGGCAAATAAAACCCACAATGAAACATTCAAAATCACAACTACATTGACCAGAAGATGAAGGTGCCAGTGGGCAACATGAGAGATTGTTGATTAGACCCAATGCCCACTGGTACCTGTCTTCCAGTGAGTTACTGTAGTTGTTTTGTTTTTTTTATTATTGTTCTGTTTTTTTTATTTTTAGTAATATTTTTTAATCATTCATTACATTTATGAATTTGTTGTGTTTTGTTTTTTTTTTAATTGTTTTTATTTTCATTACCTCCCCTAAGCCAAGCGGCAGCATGGGTTATGTGCTCAGGGAGCATTTGTCTGTCTGTCTGTAAACAACTCGACAGGTTATGTACCGACTTTCATCCAATTTTCTAGAAAGTGTCAAAATGGGACAAGGAAGTAATTATTGAACTTTGGAGGTGATCCAGATCATCGCCTGGATACACGAATGTTTCAAAGGATTCTTTATCATTGCAAGATAGTAATAATAAGCTTGGCAGAGGTCTACGCTCTCCGAGTGCTTTTCTAGTTTAGTCATTTTTTAATTTATTGTTTTTTTATTTGTTCAGATTTTTAATTTGGTATGTTTTACCATTCTCAAACATGTTAATTTAGGATGTATAACATCTTAGTGCAGACTCTGCCTTGGTCTGTCATCGTTAAGAAGCAGCTGAGCCAAAAGTCAAAGCTCCGTTTGGTGGTTAATTCATGTTGCTATTCTCACCTACACTTATTAACTTAAATCATGACCAAAACATTGAGTACAAATGGCTGAAATTAGTTTCCTACATTCTATTTTACCCCTTAAGCAGGAGTTATACTCTGCAACATTTATGTGAGATTGATTAGAACGTCACCAACAGAAGTACTTCACTGTGATTGATCAGCTTGTGATAAGTTATTTCTGGATGTTTCTGCTGAGTTTGTGTAATAAACACAGAAGAAAAACTGCAACATGATACCGTAACCATTTGCTTGAGTGCAGGAAGACATATTACGAATGTCGGCTGCAATAGCCCTTCCACATCCAGCTTCAGAGACAGGGTGAGAAGTAGGTTCAGAGTAGACCTGCTCCAATTGATCGCAATTCATGTGGCTTGGATTACTGGTTAGGATGCCTTCTCTATCTCATCCTGGTCAAGTGTTCCAGACATTTCCCACTGAGAGGAGACCCTGGGAAAGAGCCAGAACATGCTTTAGAGGTTTCATCTCTTGACCGGCCTGAGGGACACTTCAAGCTGAGCAGAAAGGTTAGGTGGGTGGATGGTTCTGAGTTTCGAACCTCAGCTGAGGAGGTGTCTGAACATGTATGCATGGGTTTTCTCTTGGTTCTCTAGATGATGTTCTTCCATCATTTGATACATACAGGTTAGATTAGCTAAACAGGTCTCTCATAAATGAGACTTTGTGTCTCAGTTCAACTGCTTATATAAATACGTCCAGGGACACATTAGTTTTATGTAGTATAATGTAGTTGTGGCTGTTATGAGTCACTGTATTAAATCTTGTCCATTCTCACAGCCTAACAGGGACAGCCTGTAACTACTTCAGGAACATCTGGCAAGGCTATGTATGCAACCTATTCATCAGACTCTCTCCCACAAGCAGGCCTGCTGCTTCTTTAATGTGCAATGGACTAACATAATTAATTTTTGACTATGAAGATTACAAATTGAGTGTGCAAATACAATAATGAAAGTTGAATTTAGAGTCATCATATACAGAGGACATCTTATAAGCAACTGAGAACATGTTTCTAAATAAACTGACATGACATTGACTTTATATTCTCTATACTGGTACAAGAACTGTGGTTAACTTTAAAAACCAGATTAAAATATAACAATGTATTGAAGAGACTGTGTGCAACCACAGTCACTTTAGTATTTTTAACTATCTTAGCAGTAAATAGAGACTCTGGTGTGAGATGTTTGCAACATGATAAAGACATCAAGTAGTGTATCTTCCTTGCTCCTCTAGTCTTCATCATCTAACTTGATTTCTCTCAGCAAATGCAAATGAGCAAAAGCCCCACAACTTTGTCAACCTATGTCCATCTGCTATAACTGACACGTGCTGACATGTTTAGCAGTCTTCCATTCTCAGAATGGAAGACTGCTCTGCAGATTCAAAGCCACAGTTTGTGGCTGATTTTGCTCATGGCCGTCTTTAACAATTGTGTCTCTGAAGTATTGAGATATTTTTGTTGTTATGAAGAGGAAGCTTCAAAATCTAATTTGTAGGAAGTGAACATTTTATAAAAATGTACACTTTATTAGCTTCAGAGCATAATTGCCTGTCACATTCGGCTAAATTCTGATAACAATTAAACTGTACTTCCCTAATATTGTTTACATTTGCCCATAGAACTTTAAAATATAATTTAGGTCCAGGGATGGGCAATTCTGGTGCTTGAGGGTCTCAGTCCTGCAAGTAGTAATTTCCCTGCTGCAACACACCTGACTCATATCAGTGGGTAATTAGCAGAGTGTGATGTGAAGCTCTGCACAAGTTTGCTAATTAAGTCTGATGTGTGTCTGGTGTGTTGGAGCAGGAAAAAACACTTGCAGGACTGCAGCCCTCGAGGACCAGAGTTGCCCATTTCTGACTTAGAATTAGACTTAGACTTAACTTTAATAATCCCTTTGGGATGACTCCCTCTGGGAAAGGAGATTTTCAGCAGCTTATAGAAAAAAGACTCCTTAATACAAAGAAAACAATAATAAAATAAATAGAATACGATATGAAATACAATAGAGAGAAAATATAGAGACACTATGTATGTCTTGTGGTTAACTTAAAATAATTGCATTGTGATAGTTACTGACGATTACCAGTACATAACTACCAGTCATCTCTTTCTGTCTTCTGTACTCCTTCACCTCCTCTTCCTCAGTGAGGAGTTGTAAAGAGTGATGGCATAGTGGACAAAGGAGTTCTTAAGCATGTTGGTCCTACACCTGGGCAGGAGCAGTCTGTCTCTGAACAGGCTTTTCTGGCTGCTGATGACAACATGCAGAGGAAGGCTGGTGTTGTCTAGCGTCCTCCTCTCTGCCGCCATCACAAAGTGAACTTTGCTAAATTTAAACTCTGTGGTTTCTTGACCACCTAGTTTGGTGAGATTTTAGATTTAATTTGATCTTATTAAAAAAACACATCAAAGTAGGGAATAACTTACAGAAATACAGGGAACAGTTAAATGTATCAATTATTCATCATGTCAAATCTTTAGACATTAATTATACAAAAGAAAATGCTTTTTTATGTTGCTTTTGTGAAAGACAAGATTATACTAGTAGTCAGCAATGTGCGCTGCGTTATTTCTTTTCTGGAATGATTGATAGACTGTTGAAGAAAGCATCAAAACTATACGCTGAATTAAGACTTTAAGTAAACATGTAACTTTATAATTGAGGGATTTTCTTGACTATTGAATTAAACCAAACATAAGTGAGATAAAAATGTTACCTTTAAGTATTCATTAAGTAAACATTAACATAGTTAAATAACAGTAACTGAGGCTTTACTTCAAAACCTAATAGCAAAGTTTGTACTTCGTATGGCTCAAACCCTAATAACAGTTATGCCAATAAAACCTAAAGCTGATTAAACATTAACTTGTAAATATCTGTTACCCAGACTTTCTCCACCAAACTGTACTGGCTTAGTGGTTTACCTCCATTTATATTGTAATGAAGGGTGTTTGTTCTTCTTCAGTCTATGAACAGGTGGGCGCCAGAGCCTGTTGAAGTTTCGAAATGTCAGAGCTGTCTCCTTCACCCCCTTACTTCTTTAATCTTTGTTGTGCACACACACCGATACATATTCAGCCAGTAAACACACAGAGAATCAAAGCTGCCTGAAGGCGGTAGCAAAACTGAGAGATGTAAAAGGCAGAACAGACCCCAAACTGTATCTTCTCATCTTCAGATTCCACTATTTACCTGCCTGTCAGTTGATTGTCACGCTCCCATCTTGATCTTATCTCTGTTTTTGTCATTCTCTTAGAAAAGGACTGAAACACTTGCTCTCAGTTTGTGGTTTTTTTATTGTTGAAATATTTGTCAGATTTATCTTCAAAATAATGATAATAGATATTGTAACTGTTAATCGTGAGCACCTGGAGCCTTTAGACAATGAACACATGTGAATGTCCACAAATTCCAACGCTGCCTGAAATAAAGATGAATCTGTCATCAATTCGAATGACAGAAAAAAAGTAATGTTATATTAATAGAAATATCTTTAGTATGTGGTCAAACTAAGAAATAACGATTGTTAAAGAAATTAAAACAGGCATTTTAAAAAAAGAAAAAAAACTAAGAATGTCTTTACATAATGTATCTGTTGGCTGTAAGTAGCTCCTTGTAAGAAATTCACACTAAGTGTGTGTAGACACAGTTGCAATGCCATATCTGAGGCCTGGAATCTGGAACTTTACAACAATCTCATTGGTCAGCATTTTGTTTTTAAAGTTAACTAAAGAAAATTCCTAATTTTCCTATGTTTTATCACAATCTTTTTACATCTGTGTTTTTCTTGAACAGGTATATAGTATATACGTGTATAACAAGTGTATAACAAAGTATATAAACTACATAACATCTAGTTGTCGTATTAACTCAAGTGCTCCTAAAAGTGTATTTTATTCCCCATCAGCAGCTGCAGCAGCTCTGTGACTTTGTGTAAGGTAAAGACTTCCTCTTTAGGGCTGTACTGTCCAAACCCCTTGTTCTGCAGGTCCTGTCAGAAAACAAAACTTCAGTGGAGGTGGCAAACGCACTGAAAACCACACACACACTCACTGAGATGTACGTGGCCTTTTGCTTTATCCATAAACTGCAAACTCACACATCATAATAGAACTGGACAAACATATAAAAACAAATACATGCTGTCAGTTCAAGATGTTACACACCCAAAATATTCATAATACAATTGAGTTTAAAGTAACTTTGAAGGTAATGCAGGATTATATTTGAGCTTCCCTGTTCTCTGTGCTGTGAGCTACAGAGGAGTCCCAGGCCTTGTTTTAAGCACAGTGTGAATCCTCAGTAGTGTTGTGCAATCATATGGTGACAAGTCCTATTCCTGTTTTTCCTGCCAGGTGGATGTTTGGACAGGCCCTTAAACCTTCACACACACTGGCAAAGATATCTGCGTGTGCACACACATACACACTCTTGACAGCAACCCATATGCTTGCTTAGTTTCTGTTACACACCCATATTTTAGAAACAAGACTAGTTGAAGCACTGTAGAAATCTGGTATCAAATGCAGCAGCTTTTTGAAGTGTTTGCAGAGCTTGCATTTGTTGAAATTTGAGATGTTGGGAAAAGATGTATGCAATGCAGCAACCGACTAGTGCAATGTTGTTGAGACACTGGGGCTAAGATAGTTAAAGAGGTGTGGCTATGAGACTTGAGAATCTCTGGGCACTAATGGTGCTTTAGGGTTTTTTTTGTTGTTGCTTATTCTCTTTCTTTTGCATCTCATTTATTCAGGGATGTTACACTGGATCAATAACTGCAAATTAACAAAAGGTTCCTCTGAAATACATCTTTGCAGCTGTGTGGAAACAAAGGTGCTGATTTAGACTTCTGAGGCCAACTTTTTGACACCCAAGACACCATTTTAGTGAGGAAGACTTTCTGCAAAGGTTTCCGGGTAACATGCTTTGGCTGGTTTGTGGTCTGAATGCGAGGTCTCAATATTATGTGGGGAGGAAGGGAACTTCCACTTCCTATGTTTACCCGAGTTGTCATGTCAAGTGGCAGGAACTGCACGGTGAACAGCATGCACAAAAAGTAACGCATTTCAGACTCAATATTGTGCAGCTTTCCACCTTACAGTGGACAACTTAGAAGAGGCACATTGTGAAAAGAGATAGCATAGGCAGAAAAAGTTTGTAAAGTATGCATTAAGAAGAGCAAGTGCAGCAGTTGCTTCTTGGGAAGTTTGACTGAAAGGCCAGGAAAGAGATAGAGTGAAAACATAGGGGTTAATAGAGCACAACACCTGTGGATAAGGTTGAGCACAGACAATATAATGGGAAGCAAGATACTGCATGGTCTGAGGGATTTTATGGAGCAGACAGCAACTCACAATGGGAAATTGGGATGTGGAGATGCAGATACTGGTGGTTTGATATTAATGGATACACAGATGCTGTAAGCTGAACTGAAAACAGGAAATAAATGTAAATCCAAAACCTGTTTCTTGTTACTTCACACATACAAATGAAGAGGAAGTTTAATTAGTTTAGGGTAAATATAGATGAGAGGTTAGCTTAAAGTGTATATATATATATATATATATATATATATATATATATATACACTGTATGTCTACATACTGTCTATATACTGTATACACATATACGTATGTGTGTGTCTCATATTTTTCATGTGTAATAAAGCTGATTTTGATTAAATATGATTTGATGTAGTCAGAAAGGATTCCTGTTCACACATATCACAAGTTAAGGAAACCACACATACTCCAAACCAAGGTTTAAAGACAAAAGTCAACCCTTGATGTTATTCAGTTTGCATTGCATTCACTGCTGCTCATTAAAGTCTAAGGTCCACAGCAAATCATCTGCTCCTGATATTTCTGTTCTCTTTATTATCAGTTCTCTCACACCCACAACACAACACAAACCTTTCTAATGAGAGATTTTAACAGAGCAGTAATGCTCAAAATGAAATCAGTTTTTGAATTATGACACTGTGTTTCCCTCGTACTCTGCAGATAAGGTAGATATCAACGCCGTGTGTGACACACATTTGTTTCAGTACAATGATGCTGATGAGTTGTCAGAAAATGTAAAGGGTTTAGCTCTACTGTACTTCTCAGAAGAGAAAAGGGACAAGATTGGTTAGTCAGATTGAGATGCTGTCATCTCATGATTTTAACTAGAGCAGGACCTGCTCTTGATTAATTGCTCTTCTCCTCACTACTCTCTGACAATCTGTTTTTCATCTATTTGCCTTGTTTTGTAACTCAAGAAACTAGGAGCACTTCTAGCACGCTTTACACCTTTTGCTTTTTAAATGTCAGCACGTTTATTGTGGCTGCAGACTCCCGGGGTTGAGAGGAGACTGGTGGAGATGGAAAGACTGACACACTTTGAAGCAGTGCACATCGAAATAAACTCTTTCTTTTAAACTAAAAGGAGAGCACAATTTATGTTATAAAAAGAAAAAAAATATTCTTGTGATTATGCATTTACCTCTGCAATCATCTCTGTAGAGCGTCACAAGATAAATCTGCTTCAACTCAGGAACGATAGTACCTCCTATCACGTCTCAGTTTGCTGTACAAAGCCATTGTTTTGCTGCTTCCCTCCAATCAGCATCACAAAGGTTTAACCTATTTTTCATTATCTTAACATTTCCAAAATTTTGATAATGAATAACTGAATACACTTTAGTATGAGGAAGTTTTGTTACTGACAACAACGTGAAATAAGGAAAAATAATAATTAAATAAATAAATGTTTTTATAAATTGTGTAATGTTGGTTAGAAAGGGTTCGAAATAAGGCCAACTATTTGTGTCACCTATTTGGCTTTCAAACATACAATTTATTTAAAGATATGGTTAAAACACAAAAAACCTAAATACAGGTAAGTATAACATCTAAATACTGTAGTTTAGAGCAGTTCTATTTAAAATGAGATAAATATCTTTTTTCACGCTCAATTTAAAATGTGTATCTTTTTTCTTCTTCATTTTCTCATTTGTTTGTTGTGTTCAAAGGTAAGTTGTTTAATTTCCTTATCAATATTTTAAATTCTGAGTAGTAGCAGTAGTTGATGCAGTAGTAGTAGTAGATGTAGTAGATGCAGTAGCAGTAGTAGATGCAGTAGTAGTAGTAGATGTAGTAGATGCAGTAGCAGTAGTAGATGCAGTAGTAGTAGTAGATGCAGTAGTAGTAGTAGTAGTAGTAGTAGATGCAGCAGTAGTAGTAGTTAAAGCTCATTTTGCTTCCCAGCATTCAAGCCTGTGGCCTTTGACTTCCTGTTTTTGACCAACTCAGCCAGCTCTACTCAGAATGTTGCAACCAGGGAGTTTATTAAACATTTTTAGTTCAGTATATTCACTTTGTGCCCACCTGAATAGATAACACACATGACCAAAGCCTTATGATTGTGCCATAGTTCTTTTGAGCCTACTGCTTTTCACACATTTAGTCTTACTGCCATCCAGTGGTTATACATTGATTGATTAATTTTTTTTCTTATTGAAAACACTTTTCAGATGCTGTGCCATATTTAAAATGTTGTTTTACCTCAAAAGTCTTGATTCCTCAAACGTATGATAATATATATATTCACTATTTGCTTTTGAATGCACCTACTACTGAAATTTGAACCTTTTAAGATTTACATTTTAAAACATTTTAAGATGAACTCTGTAAGTTTTTTTTATTTTATTTTTGTTTGTTTGTGTGTGTGTGTGTGTGTGTGGGGGGGGGGGGTTCCCTTCAAGTTGCCACAGGCAAATGTATCAATGATATGAAGTAATGTTGTGTATGTCACATCTTCATAAGTGTTGGTGACAATTTTATCTCCAAATTTGATTGTATTCATCAGTTTGTTAGCAGTTTCTAACAGTTTAGTAAGCTTGGTGGAATATAAAAAGAAGACTTTAAGGGTTTTTCAGTGTTTATATCTGTTTTTTCTTTGTTACCGTTGCCAGTGCAGCAATTGTATATTCAGGAGCATTGATTTGTCTGTCGCTCTGTTAGCAACATAAAAAAGTTATGGGTGGATTTTGATTAAAATGCTTTGAGTGCTTTGTTTGTCCATCTTACGATAGTGCTTCTGCTTGAATAAAGCTGCAAGAAAATATAACTATGAAACCATGTTAAAACTATTACGTTCATCCCTTGTGAGGATTAACCATATACCCCCCTTACATGAAAACTTATGTCCTTATTGACCAGACCACCTCTGCTATAAAAGATGTGGCCGTTTCTGTTGAATTAAGAGAAAAGGCTTATGCTGTTAGTTGTGTTGAGCTATTTAAATGGATCTTTTATTATTTTTTATTTGTACACGACAAAGAGCTGCAAGTGTGTACATGTTGCAAATAAACGTATAGGCAGTGGAGAGTTGAATAATTTTGACTGGAGGTTTATATATCATGTTGTTTTTTGCCCTTTATTCACATTACTATGCTCAGAAATCAAGGACTGAATTTAAAGACAGTAAATTTTATTTAAAATAATATTATATGAATTTGAATAACTTTTGGTTTTCATAAACACAAAAGAAATAAGTTGCCTTTTCTGAGCTGTATTCCTTTTACAGAACAGCAGATGAAATAAAATCTTATTTTAAATTTTATATATAAAACATTGATTTCAGCAAGCTGTAGGTTGTAAACTTGACTCCCTTCTAAGAACAATCTTTGATTGTAAATGTTTAGCCATCCACTGTGCTTTCAACCACATGAAAAAAAGCAATAAAAAACATGATATTTAACTGTGAATTGAACAAAAATAAGAAAAGTTACTTTTAAAGAATCCAAAATAACTTCATTATTTTTTTCAGTTGCCTGTGTTACATAAAGTTTCAACTCTGCTAAACTCTACTCTTTCCAGCAACCACAGAACAACTTGAGGACCTTTGCGCTGGATAGTTTTAAAAGTTAATGAAGTAGATAACCACTGTGTGTTGCGTCCTAACTCTAGAGGTTACAGAGCCTCCTGTGAAACATAAAACTCAGGCTAAAAGTAGAAAGCTGCTATCTCATTCAGACAGGTAAAGGGTTACTATTATACAATCATTTGCAATAATAATAACAACCCTAATCATAATAATCATAATATAATAAACCAAAAATGGAATCTTGGGTTGTTGTTTTTTTTGTTATTGTTGTTTTTGTTTGTTTGTTTTTTGTAGGGCTGAAATAATGCTGTCTTATGACATGAAATTGATTAAATTACACTTTTATACATATTGGAAATATTATGGTATTCTAAGTTATTACAGCTTTTTAAAAAATGACCTCACAACCTGTAATACTTGTTTTCAGTGACTTGTTATGCAATTTGTATTATTCCCTGTAGATGGCAGCCTTATCAAGCGAACCTCCTCGGTGATGGTTATTCTTTCATCCACATCAGCTTAATATTACAGCAGCAAAGCTTGTTTAAGGTAACATTAATAACTTGAGAAAAAGTCCACTCCCTGCCTCATCCTTAGGTCTCACTTGACATGGTTGGCCTCGTTTGAACTTATGACCTGCCAGTAATTTGCAGTGTAAGCGATCTAATTTAAAACACCTTCACAAGGGCACATGCCAACGATTATTCATCACTGCAGTACGGGCTCCATAGTAAGTGTGTATGTGTGTGTTCCTGCAGGAGAACAAAAATGAAGCACTGTGTATAGATGCAAACTCAATAATATGCATAAATATAATGCTTTACTAGAAAGAGTCCACAGGAAATGCAGCATGTTAGGAGCCTTAACTACATTTTTTTATTTTTGCTCGGGATAGATATGACTGATAATAATACTTAAAATCTGGAATCATTTCTGTAAATCAACAAACATCCTAATCTGCATGGTTCAGATGCAGAATGTGTGTAAAAAAACACAATGCATCACCCTCACACTCATCTGGTGGTTTTTTGGATTTTGAGTAATTCCATCTGCACCCAGAGCAGAAGTAACCCGCTTCACACAGTGGACAGAGAACATTCGTCAGCAAACTCTGCAGTGAGATGCGACTCGATGGCAGTCAACATTTCCCCCTAATGGGAAACAATTACACACTCGGCGGCTTCTTCACTGACTTCTGATGAGACTCATTCAGTGAGGAAATGGCCACGTAATCATGTGTGTGTAATGCGCTAACGCTGCTTATTGCTCACTGAGTCAGACTCTCGCAGAGTCAGACAGCATTTCAGTTGACTCTTTAGCTACAGTATGAGCCTGATGACAGGAAAAATGTGAAGTGAAATGGCTTTGAGAGTACCAACGCGCCTACTCGGAGGAATATCTGTGTTGTTGTGAATTTTTCAATTTAGATGTGTGCACATAAGTCTCCCACAAAGCCAAAGAATCTTTAATGCATCCTCCTTCTCTGGAGAGTGACAATGTGAACAAATTGCTCAGGGTGAAATAGGATTTTTTATGATTTACGCTCAGTTGGTCCACTAATATAAACATTTTTCAGGGAACCTTGTTTTCACATTATGTTTTGCTTTAGCTTCAGTGTCCTTCAAGGATGACTTACTTAGGACCACCTAAGCAACCCTTACATTTCAAATCACACTGCTGGAAGCTTTGATTTATTCTTTCTGTGATTTAAATATATAAATTGAATATCATAATTATCCTTTTTATATTTTTCCTGCCCACATATGCAATGTGATAAATACACTTTATAATGTCTGAGAGACAAAAGACACGTCTGAACTTTAAAACAAAACAATTTAACTAAAATAAAAGTAACAAACAATAAAAATGTATGTAAATATAAACAGTGTATGCTGGAGTGTCGCTGCATACTGGTTTTGTGTCTGAATCTGTCCATTGTGTGTAATGGTATATCCTCATGCAGCAAATAAATTGGATTCTTGTTGATGTTGATAACATATTTACCTACCACCAGGTGACAAAACTATAGCTCGGGAAAATTAATATCTGATTAAGAAAGCTTGGTATAAAAAGTTTGTGCTTTCTGTATCAATTTTAAAATGAAAGAAATTTGAATTTGTCAGAAGAAACTTATCTGAGAATCGCAAAGCTTCAAAGTACTTACATGTATTAAACAAGGCTTGTTATACAATATTTCCAGCTATTTATATAATAACTAGCTGTACATGAAATATCTTAGTGATTATTTATAGCAGATGCAAATGCAAAGCAGCAGTATGACTCAGCTGCATGAACATACACACACACACACACACACACACACACACACACACACACACACACACAAACCTGTATGGATTATCCAGGTTAGAGGTTCATTTAACTGATGTGGATGCACATTTATATGTGCAATAATCAAATATATTCACATTTTAATGAAAACAGATTAAGACCATTTTCATCAGAAGTTTCAGGCACTTTTTTATATCAGAAAAGCAGATTATAAAACTATTTCTGTTGCAGGAAAATACTTTTTGATTTTTTGTGTGAGAAAAAACAAACAATAGAATCCACTCGAAACTTCACCAAAACAAAATCTTCCTTGACATTATTTCTTACAAGAAGGCAGATTTTTGTAAAGTGAAATGTGTTGTTTATATTTGATTTAACTGTGCTTAACTACATACTTGCACACAACAAAGCAACATAAACCTCATCCTTTAAAAGCAGCAGCAACAACTAAATCTTAGGTCAACTGACACAAGTATAATCTATTCCTAATATCTCAAAATAACTCATTTTTATCAACCACCTAGGAGATGAAGTCTAAACAGCAATTTGTGTGTGTGTGTGTGTTTGCGTGTCAGCAGTTATTACAGTTCTTACTAAACTCTGATGTCTAGAAAAGACTATTGATAGAAGTTCATCTTAACACGAGAACAGCCTGAGAGATCAGCTGACAAAATCAATCCCAATCTTTGCTTCCTTATTCTCATTATTGCTGTTTGTCTTTGTGTTCATGGATGGTAATCTTAACAGCAGAAACAATGGATCCAAATAATCATTGTTTCCATTTAAAACAGCTTCATAGAGAAGCATATGCACTGTGAATAAAGTTGGGGGTGAGGGAGTAGCTCCGGGAGGATTGTTAAACTTATGTTATTGAACTGTCTACACAATGATTAATACCTGCAGCCACACTGGAATTGATTTGGCATTCCGCTACAGAATAAACAGTTTTAGACAGTTTGAGGTGTTGCCTTACAGTTCTCTTATTGCTCAGAAAAGTTATGAACAATCTGTTGGGAAAAAAAAATCTATCTCTTGTATTGTATCAAAAAGATTAGCACTCTGTAAAACATGGAGGCAGATCTGCAGAGCAACAGTTACTGCCACTGGAGTTTATTGTTTTTAACGTGGAAATGACTACTGCTACTTTAGTTCAGCAAAAACAAAACTGGAAGTTAGCAATGAGCCGTGGCTTTCAGCTGGTTGCTCCCGAGACTTCAATTTATCTTTAGGACATCAAACTTTTAGAACCCAGTGCAAGAACCAGCATATAAAAATCCATTTTATTTCATTATATATTTATTTATTTATATTATATTATATATATATATTATATTTTTGCTGTAAAGCATACTTTATTAAGGTTGTGCTTGGCAAATAGTTTTAAAAAACATTTAAATATTTTTATATTACTAATTCAACTAATATGACATGACAATGGATTCTCATTTATTAATACAAAACAGTTAATGAAAACCTTGTGACTAACTAGCATCAGTTAACGATATGATTTTTTTTCTCCTCAACTTCCTTCATCTGTGCAACTTGTGGCTAGGACAGTTTATCATACTGAAGGTTTATCTAAGTGTGGGGGAGAAGTGCTGTGCTGCAGGGAAAGATTGCCTTTACTTGCAAGGCACCAGCAGAGCAAAACAATGTGCGGCATGATAAAAAATTGCTTCATAACTCTCGCATTGTGTGTCTGGCATCATTATGAGGCACAATAGCCTCTGGAGGGCCTGGCTTTTATTGGCGTGCCTCTTGCAGCAGCAAAGTCTCATCCATTAAACAAATCAGGGGGTTATGTATTAGATTAGCTGTACAGGATGCGCTTGGGAATGGCTAGAGGAACACATGAAACCCCATCTTATTCCCTCTCATAATCCATGGAATAAATTACCTAATTGACAGCATTAGGTTGATACTGTCAGAGGGTGCCTCTTAAAGTATAATGTATAATGAAAATACACAACGTTGCTAAATTGCATTTTGGTATTAGAAATGATAAACGGCAGCCATTTGGGGCACATTTGGAGTGAAGCCTCTCCTCATGCTGCCAGATCTCATTTTTCCATATTTCTTAATAAATTTGTGATGTCAGTGATATTAAAAGCTCATTGCTGCTGAGGAATATTTAATAAAGTTTCTGTGTGATAGGAAGCCAATGTCAAACAGAGTCAGGAAACCAGTTGGAGGCAGTTTGAATTGCCCACCCCCTCCCACTGTGACACTCACCAGTCCTATGACCTGCATGGTGAAGACTGGACTGCCCCCCTCTGGTGAAGGGTCAATACTGCAGTAAAGGTTCAAGATGTGTCCCTCACACATCATTGCACTATTCATACCCAAGCCAACACAACAGAGGCTTTTGACTTTCTTCAAAGTGAAAAGTGAGTGTGACTGCACCCTATTTTCTAAAGTACAAGGTACAAGGGATCAAGGAAGTTGAGCACATGGCTCTAGTATCAGAAACGGCAGCACGCCAAGCAGTGGGTGCAGTATTATCTCCCCATTATGGCAAAGAAAAGTACCAGATGATCTGTGGAGAGGAGTGACCTGCCAGTGGCCAGGTAAGGGAGATTTATGTGTTGGAGTGGATTATTGCTCAGTTATAGACTTTGATGTGATGGGAAATTAACAGCAAATGGATCTACCTCCTCCTGTCATAATAATAGCAACAAAAGTCTTTTTCAGAGCAACATTGTTACAAACGTTTCGATTATCTGATTCTTTAAAGGCAATAAAAAGGATGTGGTGTGTAAATATGCTGTAATTTTATGATATAGGCTTCGTAAAGATTTTGTACAGTTCTAACAGCCCTAAAGTGGATGTTTGGCTTTATTTTTCAGTATTTTTCACTTTTATTCTTTATTCTGTTCGAACAGTTTTTCACCTTGTTTGTGCAAAATTACAATTCTGTTCTTGTCAACTTGTGTTATTTTTTTGGTATCGAAAGAAATAGTAGTAACAAAGTTCAGCTACAAAAACATTTGGTCTTTACGTCCGTAATCCATCCATTATCTATACCTGTTTATTTTAATGCAGGATCAGAGGGGGTTGGAGCCCAACAGCTATGACAGGCAGGGTACATCATGGACAAGTCACCAGTCCATCACAGGTCTACTCTTTGCTATACTGTCTAATAATAATAATATTATACATAAAATCAGTTCACTGTTTTGGTTTGCTGCCATGCTAATGCTGACTCAGGGGTCAATTTTGATAGCAGAAGACCTTACACTTCACACTTAGCACCACCTCTAAATACTACAAAAAGCTTTCACTCCCTGAAAGCAAGCTGGGAAGAATAAAAGGTTGCTTTGCATTTCTGAAGTCCTGTAATGGTTTTGATAAGTCACACTTTTGCTCTTTTTACTACAGCACTTGCTGATATTTAAATACTAAAGCTTACATGTGAGCCCTGTTTCAGCTATATAAGAGAGGCTATTCATTATGTAATTATTATATACACACACATATAAATCAAACAAACCTCTGCTGTCCACTGTAATACTTTGTTGTGTTTAGAAAGTCTTTGAATGTTTTCTGTAACTTTAAGCTTTAGTTGCACTTTGTGCACACTTTGTGTGTACATGTTTGTGTGTGTCAATAGGACTTTAGGCGAGGACATAAGAGGGACAGTCTCGATGTGTCCAGATGTGTGGACATATTGGAACTCCAGGAGGTATTCAACCCACTCATGAAGTGAAAAAGTAGGCAGCAGCTGGTGAAAGTAATAACCTTTTGTCACACCGTTTCCCACTCCCATATTCTCTTTATTTCTCTGTCATAGCAAAGTCACAGCATTCTAAACTATTTCAGATAGCTCAGCGAGCACAATAATATTACAACCTAAACTTTCTATACAAGTTTTATTTGTGTCATTTACAACAAGCCATCCGTGGCTGGGAGAATGATTACCCACCATATGGAGAGATATTGCCGCAACAGAAATGCAGTCTGATAACAATGGAAAAATGGAAATCTTTGCTTGTAATAAAGCATGGGTGGAAAAAATCTTTGGGAAAATAAAGACATCTTGACAAAAAAATTATAACCCAATCATTCTTAAGTTACATCTTAGGGACGTCTTAGGAAACAGAACAGTCTTCAGTGTGAGGAATACAGATTTGGACTCAAACAAATAATCTATTTATTAAATGTTTTTATTTCTACAAAGAATTGAGAATGTCATTGAAACCTGTTCCATGTCTGTAGGCATCACTTTGCCCACACTGCTTCATCAGTGTGCTGACAGTTCCGAGATCAATGTAGCTTATCAATTCCTGATAGGGTCTTCCAGAGCGCACGGGAAGCCAGCTGTAAGTAACAGTCTGTTCTATTTTACTTTCTAAACCTCTAAATCTTTCCAGCTAAATTTATTTCTGCTGTGTTTACTGTGACAGGTGCAACAGACACGATGCAAAAATCCAGGAGGTTTTGGCTCCTCGTCTAAACCAATCATATCATGTTTGAAACGAGTGCTGGCGGGGTTTAGGATGATTGTTGGGCACCTGTGCCAATCATGGCACCGGTAGGAGGAGTTCTGGGACGCGGAGGTGTGTCTATAGAACGCGAGTCTGCAGCTGCATAGTGTGTTTAAGTCGAGGAGTGATGACATGAGTGTAGTGCTTTTACACTAGTTAGGAAAGGTTTTTATTCAGCGTGAGTTGGAAACTACTAGGCTATTCAACCATTTCTACGCTCACGTCAGTCGCAAAATTTGGACTCAAAGCGCATAGAGACGAGGCAAAGGACAGCAGGCAAACTATTAACTGACTCAATCAAAGTCCCCAAACTCGCAGGGTGAGGAGCCGTGAGACGGTTCACCCTTCTTGTCTGTTTTAAGGAGGAATATGTCGCTGGACATGTGAATTTAAAGGAGATACCTGCCAAGCACGACAATGAAACCTACGTCTGACCTTTGTTACTTCGGCTTTCTCCTCACAAGCCTCTTGTTTGAGTTTGGCTCTTCACAATCAGGTGAGTGAACGCAGGGCACCTGCCCCCCGTGTGTCCGCGGAGCTGGTCAGTGCGCGCGGAGCGCAGCGCAACTACCCGAGGTTTTCTCTTGTTACGCATGAAACAAAGCTGCTGAGGTTTGACAGGTCCATTACGACTATAGCCTACTGTTTACAAATCCACGATTCCGGTTAAAGGAGGGGGGATTTGGGGGAAAATTAATTAAAAGCACAATGTTGTGACAGATCAGAGACGCAGGTGTCTGAAGCGGAAACCATGCCTTCAAGCGTCCTGCTCCATTTTCTCCTTGCAGAGTAGGAATGTTGACACTGAAGGGAAAATGGGGAGCATTTGATGTCCATCACATGTGTCTTTTAGAGACAGAGGATGGCTAAATAAAGGAGCTTGTTTTACAACAGGCAACAGCTTCCGTTCTCCCTCCTGTGGACTGAGAGGCTGTTAAATGCGCAACTGTCTCGAAAGTTCTTTTTAAGCTGCTCTTCCCTTGGAGACCAAATTAAATGTAAAATGAAGCCTGACCTCACGCGTATTTGCCGTTTTTTTCTTATCAAACACGGTCACATTTTTAAGGACAGCAAGTTTTTGGCTACTTAACAGCTTTACGCCTCACAAACAATGACGATCAGAAGACATCAGCCTGTTTAAACTTGCTCCTGCAGGGACTCGCGAGTCTAATCGATGTGAAATACTGTTGATGTGTGCAAGTTTATCATCCGTGCAAAGGACAATAACAGTGAACATCCATCTATTTGTATTTCGTTATTGGTGTACAAAGCAAAGAAGATCACCGTGAAATTACATTATTCTCCGTTTTCCAGTAGATGCTCTTATGGATCATGTGGATCCCAATCAGACAATCAGAGCTGGACTTTCATAGTGACAGTGAAAGCGCTGTTTGCACAGTGTAGTTGCGCTCTTTACGCACAGGGCGGCATAGGAGCACTCAACGTTTTGAGCCAGAAAAAAGCAACCACATCATCACCACGTGTAATCACCTTTAGCAGAACTGTGACTCAGATTAGATTATAATGGTGTGTCTTCCAGCACAGAAAAAACAGCTTTTTTTTTAGCCCACTTTGTGTCTGTCAGCAGAAGCTGCATACAAAGTGCGTGTTTGTGACGGACGTGTTAAACTAGTATGTACAAATCTGAGATTTAAGTTGCATTTCATTGTGTTAAACTATTAAATTGCTTTAGATAATTTCATTTTAGTGTTTTAAGCGATAAGTTAAAATCTTTGTTTTGTTTTCGATTGATCTGAAAAAGTAAAACCGTTTAAACCACTTTTTTGCGTCTTGCATTAGACTAATTAAAAGTACTAAACCGAACCTCGAAGCCCATCACTGAAACCTGTTATGGACCTAATGTAAAGCATTACAGGAAGCACATGAGGGATTTTTGAAAGAATAATGCATCTTTTGAAATTATTACTTATTTTCTGTGCAGGATGATGACAATTCGACACGTATCTGGACGAATGGAAGCTTTGCTGCAACTGCAGGGAGAAAACTGCTACTCATTCACTTTAGAAAGCACACTTTTTCCAGCTGCACCATTAAAGCTCCAAACCATTTAAATGTATTTGGAAATAAAAGAAACACAAACGAAGGGCTGCAGATAAATTCAGGGAATGCGGATTATACAAATATCAATGCGAGACTAGGCTCAAACAAGCATTAACTTCTGTTTTGCAAAGAAAAGGCATGTTACTCCTGTTCGCTTGTGTGTGTGCGCATGTGCGCGCGAACGAGTCGCAGAATGACTTTTTGTGCGGCTTTTTGTGAGACAGAGAAGTGAAGACCCTTGCACACATACAAAGAAAATGCAAACATGTCTCTTCCCAGACAAAATTAATGTTAAACCAGCCACCACGTGTCACCACGTTTAAAATCTCACGTTTCATAGTCTTTTAGACATCTTATACGGTTCAAACCTTCCCAGTTTACTTGAGGTTTTTCTTCTCAGACGACAGCACAGAGGACGCGTCTGCAATATGCTGAGTGTGCCCCTGTGAGTCCCTGCACTGCACACTCCTCTTCATTTCACTGCAACTATGCACTGAAGCTGGAGGAGCTGGGGAATGCATGCAGCTGCCGATTCAGAGCCATATGGCCACGTTCAAAAACTATCTGTGAATATGAATATTCATATATTGTTCACAAAAGTGTGCATATACAGTAAGTTATCTGTTAAATGCAGCATTGTTTGTGTATTTTTCAGTATGCATAATTATTGGAATTCAGAAAAACGACATCTTTAAATGATCCTGACTCACAGCTTTCAGCACGGTTTCTTCTGGCTTTGTGTGATTCAGAAGGTGGAGGATGTTGAAGAATGTTTTGTTGTCTCACTTTTTCTTATGGCGGGACCCTCTGTTTATTGGTCTTAAATGGACACGGTTGTCCCAACGTGAACGTACTAAATCACTACTTGGGTTGAGCGCAGCGCAGAGAGAATCAACAAGAATGAGGAAAATGAGACTTAGTCTCTTCTCTTTTGTTTCAGTTTTGTGCTCCCACAACACAGACTGACACTTCTTGCACCCTTTTCTGTATTGTGTAGCTTTTTCTTGCAGCTGAAGTACAGGGAAAGAATTGTCAGCCAACACAACTCTATGTCACAAAGCCGTCTTACAGTCATATCTGCTGTCCTCTGATAAAGGAGCTTTGACCCTCCACCACTACCAGGCTTTATATTAGAAGAATGGCAGTCTTTGATTTGGTAGTGATCCACTTCCATTTGCATGTGAACCTTAATGGGTTTGTTACTCCGTCTAAGTCTGGGTTAGAAACATGGAGCAACATTAGGCCATTGATCCACTGTAATACATCTCTGTTTAACTGATAACATTTGATATAAACTCTTCCTGTTTTGTTTTTATTTTTTGAATAGCTGGAATTCTTCAGTAAATATCTGATAGCACACAAGATGTTATATGGAATGTGGGGAAAAAACGATTACATGTAGGTGTTTAGATTATTGTTTGTGTCTCTGGTGAGTTATTGTTGACTTTTTCTCTCTACGACAGTGATAAAAAACTAAGACCAACTATAGTTTATTGTGTTTTTCTCTACTGGGATTTTACTCTGCAGCTGGATAGAAATGATAAAGCAAAAAAAGAAAGAAAAAAGAATAAAACCACTTTTTGTTTGTTTAAACTACCATGGATTTGGTGAAGGTGACCATTAAGTTTACTATATATCTCTCCTGTTGTCGCGCTGTGAACAATAACTATTAAATCTTAACGATAATATATGCATAGTACCCACAAAGTTACCCACAAAGTTACCAAGGTTCCATAATGACAGTAAAGAGTCTGTGATAATATAACTGTTACCGGGGAGGTTTGTGCAGAGTACACGTAGACTACACATACATTCCCTTTTGGTTATTAGTTTTTTTATCTTTTGCAACATGACTTTAATAATTCTAAATTATTGTGGCAAGGACTTGTAGCACAACGTGTGTTCTTCTTTTTGTCCAAGCCTAGTTTTACCCCTGATTTCTTTCCACTTTTTAAAAATGTATTTCTGAAGATACACCTGGGAGCATCCAGTTTTGACTTGATGATGGCATCATAACCCCATGGTCTACAGATCACAGAAATGATTGGATCATATCCTCTGTGACCTTTTATAAACCTCTGTACCCTCATTTATCACCTGCAGTTATAAATAGACCATGTACATGTATGTATTTTTGTTATGCATCCCTGTCAGCTTGGCCATTAAATGTTCTTTTAATTGGAGATGTCAAACTAGGATTGGAGTATATCCCACATCTGTATTTTGGCCAGCTGTTTATCATATGTATTTAAAATGCAAATTCATTGGTTTGAGCATGTTTAACAAGCATAACTTCAGATTTGATGAGATGTGTTGGAAATGAAGGCTTGTTTCTTCTTTCAGTTCCGTCTGTGTTTATGGCTCTTCTCTCTATAAACTGAGCGACATTTAAGTTTTTGTGTTTTAGAGAAAATGAATGGGACAGAGCAGGAAAAGACATGCAAACAAACACTGATGGCTTCCATGTAAAACAGGCCCTGAGTGCAAAATGTGCAGGAATCAACATTCTTCTCTTGATAAAGTAGTTGAGTAACGACTCGTATCCACACAATCCACGCAGGTTCTCCTTGCTATGACTTACAATAAACCACATTTTGATGCAGGGTCATGGACTGTGCAGAATGAGCTGCTGTGTTATGCCAAACAAAACTGCTTTACCAAGCGCTGGTTTTTGGATATAAGACCCATCTTGATTATTACCTAATATTCTTTCTTCTTTTTTTTTTTTTTTTAAAGCTGACAGTCGTTGGGATCACAAAACATGCTGAAAAGACACGAATCACAACCAAAACAAAACTGAGACAAACAAAACTGAACATGTACATATTGATGACTAAACATACATTTTAACACAACTTCACATCATGGAGGCAAAAGGTCAAACATGCATAGTGATCGTGTGAATGTGACCAAGCACATGCAAAGATCATAGAAAGACCAGAGGGTCAGGACTTGGGAGACCAGCTGCTTGCATGAAGCACCAGGGGGCCAGGGACAGCAGGCATGATCCCCGGCGAGGTGGACAGAGTACAGGACCCAGGAGCCTGAAAGCCACCCATCCTCAAAGCAGACGTCCTGTTTAAAGCCCAGGACGATCAAGCCCTTCCCAGGGCAGCTACCCCACACACACACCCACAGTCACACTGCCTTCACTCTGGGCTAATGCTCGTATACGTAAGAAGCAGATGTGCAAGTTCCAGGCCTTTGGAAGCCTCAACTCCATGTTCACTAAACAATGTACATGTTGGGAGTCTGAACGCACCGTGTACGTCTGTCAGTTTATGTGGCTTTTGATCCCCTTTGTTTTTGCTGCTACTCTTGTAACAATAAGCCGTCTATCCTCCTCATCCTGCTGGAGGGCGGCAGGAGGCTTTCAGCCAACGACCCTTTTGACAGCTGCATTTTGAGGGTTTCAGAATGTGGTGACAGAGAGTGTGTGAAGTGCACGTAAACTGTGTGCATGCATTTAAGTGTGCGGCGATTGTGTCCGTCAGCGTGTGTGTGTATGCATGGTTGGAGGGGATAGAGGGTGACTGACAGACTAACCAAACTCCAGAGACTCCCTCTCTGCTCTAGTGTCAGCTTGTTCGTCTTCCTCCGCCCACCCTCTGCCTTCATCTGTGGCTTTCTAAGCCTCCACATAATGTGGGAGCATTAAAATGACAATGGAAATTATGGCTAATCTTTGTTAAGACACACTCATTACTGCTGCATTTTAGAATTAGAGTCTGATGATAAGAGAGGGTCTGCAATTGTTTTCTTTTCCCCTCTCTCTGAAGAGACAGTCTGACATATTGGAGTGACGTGTTTTATTCGCACTTTTTGTGTTATATTTCTATTCCCGCTCACAGTTAATAATGGTGGCAAACATATGAAAGGATGATAATAGGCTGACAACTTGGGCATGAAAGACTAGCTCCACCTTCAAACGAGCTTTTTATGCAGTTCTGTATGTGGGTGTATGTTAGAGGGCTGATTTCTCCCGACTTCTTCCTTCTCTGTCTCTTTCCTCTTTTAGTAATCCCCCTCTAAAATATTCATAGCTAATCTGCATGTACAATGTCATTACAGACAGCTTTGAGTGATATCGGATATGGTCGGCAGAAAACGAGCTTTACGTAAAATCTTGATTTGGTGATTTGTGTCCCTGAATAAATATGAAAAAAACGAGTGTTTCTAACTTAACTCAAGTCATGTTTTCACGGCAAAAACCTGACGTGTATATATCTTTGATTTTATCATATATTTCTATTACATTGGTGCTGCGTGTTTGCCCCCGACGGCTCACGCCCTGTTGCAATCTTTTGGTTGCTGCTGGCCTCCGAGTAATGGAGCGGTGCGCCCTAGTGCTATTCTTGCTGGTCGATTTTTCACTGCTGCTGGGGGGGTGATGGTGGTTGGGTTTGTGGGGAAGGTGGGATGTCCTTTTTAAATGAAGCACTTGGCGTTTGTGACCTGTAATAAATGAGTTTGCAGTCAGTCATAGCAGCTGTAAGGAGGCATCTGGGAGCAAGTGAGGGAATGGAGGGGGGGCGGGGGGGTATTCAGACTTGGCTGGGAAACAGTTTATCTATGCAAGAATGAAAAATGACTGCAGCAAACATGTTATCGCCTATATGAAAAATAATAATAGAAATCCTGTAAAATCTCAGCCGTGTGCACCACACAGAAGATAAAATGAATCACCTAAAAGATTAAGGCTATGCCACAGATTAAATGTAATATTATTCTACTTGTATTCTAAACTATAACCGCAGAGGGATTAGGGGTAGTTAGTATTCATTATGTTTATGAGGGGAAGCAAATTCTGAAGTGAAGAATAAACCTTAAGCAGGGACACAAAATTTAGTAGAAACTTTTAAATGTATTTTGTTTTAGTTTCAATAATTACCAGTTATCCATTTGTTCAACATTTAGACTGAAAAACTCTACATTTCTTAATTATTTCATGAAATGAAAACTGTAGTTGTGTTTACTGTACAATGAAAAACAAAAACTTAATCAAACAAAAATCTAAGTTTGCTAGTTTTTGGGAGTTTGTTCTTTCTTTATTTTGTTGGACTTTAGATTCTGCTATAAAATGAGGACCATGAACCACATTATACTGGAATGTACTTGCTTCATGAAATAATCATAAAATTGATTGACAGTTTTCTTAATATTAAAAAAAACAACCAAACAACAACAGAAACATGCTCCTCACACCCCTTAATACCAGTCAGGTGGCTTAACTTATATGTATAATTAGTATAAACATTATAAAATTTAAAACCTTTCAACAAGGATTTTATCTAATATCACATTAACATTATGCCAAATAGTATCACAATTAAGGATAAAAATGCCTTTAACATTTTACTTCCATGTTAATAGCTTTTTAAAGATTTATGGTCAAAATAAAAAGACCTTGAGGGAAATACTTCTTCTAGCCTGCTGCATTAGTGTGGCTGTCGCTTGTGTGAAGCAGCAGTCACCTTGCAGCAGAGCAGAAATAGCGCAGCTCTTTTTCCCTGGATGTGAAGGTACATAAAGCACAAGATGAGAGGAGCAGGAAGGCAATTGACCTTGGCTGCTTTTTGGGGGCTGGAGATATATCCATTCAGATGGATGCTTTGGTTCTGAAGCAGAGAGAGAGAGAGGAAATTAAGACATAGTGTTTAATATGACAGTTATTGTTCATGTAATGTAAAGCCCTACACTTCTCCCGAAACTGTTACACTTGAAACATAATGAAATTGTACTTATCCGTTCTGTATCTTGGAAATTCCTCCTTGTGATGATGCTGTTTCAAGAGTTAACTGGAGTTTCGTTAACTCTTTGTCAGTTTACAAGCATTAAGTGTTTATGTGTAGTTGAATGAATAAAAGGATGTGTTATAGGAGTGTATATCAAATGTGAGAGGAGCTGACTAAGGGCAATGCAGGTCTAAAGTCAACCTTGTCATTTTGCCTTGCTATGCTTTAGTGTTTACCTGGGACAGGAGTGCTTTATCTCAGCCACTCACTAGAGCATGTGTAAACACACAGGGGGGAACACACTGCATATCATGCTGTTTCCACCCCCCCCCCACCCCTACCTGCTTTTGTTCCAAAACCTCTCTCCCACAGAGAGACATTATCCCCCGATGGCAAGGTGAATGGGGTGCTGATGTAAGGTTATTTGTAGCAGCCAGAAAGAGTCAGAAAAAGAAGGAATGTCAGGATGGAGAGAAAGGAAAAAGCAACATCTCCTAATTTTAGCAAGAGAGAGCAGGCAGGCAGCTGGGCACATTAGCCAAGAGGTGTCTTTCAGTGGAGGATGGGACATGGGTGCGTGTCTGGGGACTCTTGGTTAAAGTAGCCACTATCACAGAAGCTGGACGGACAATTAATCAGAAGCAGCCCAGAGGGAAAGTTAGAGCTCTGACAGGGACACTTCATTCTGCAGGACATACACACCTGCTGAAAAGCTCGTTCACTGCTTTTTCCTGTTTGCTTTTCTTCTGTCGCCATCTTCCTTCTTCCTCCTTGCGCTCCCATCTTCTTCTCATATCATCTGATTCTCTGTCCTTCTTACTTTGACTCCTTTACTTGTGACTTTCCTCTGCTCTGCTGTGCTCTTCGAACACATGTTTTAGGATGGCAAGGGCCTTCTTTAGACTCAGTTTTGAGGGTTTTTTGTGACCTGACAGCTGCCTCCAAAAACTCTTTCAAAACATTGTTTCTTAAAGTGAAACAACATGGATGGCATAGAGGAAAAATGATTAGAGATGGGTACAAACACCTCCCTTCCTTCACTCCTCTCTTCTCACCACTTGTACCAGTCCCTCTGTCTCTCCATGGCTGGTGTTGAGTGATTGATGGATTCAGGTTTGACAGAGCCCAGTTCACCTGGGGGCATTATCAAGGACACTCTTGAGACTGGTTCAGATGCTGTGGAAATAAGACGGGCAGAGCAAAAGACAAAAAAAAAACACTGCACACTCCAAACAATGACCATCATATCTTGCCACAGTTAATTGAGGGATTAAACTTTCTGTTTTATTTAATTAACTTTTTCCCAGCTTGTCACATTTCGACGTTTGTGTTTTTGAATCAGTTGCTGTTCTTACAGTCTTTTATAAAAGAGACTTGTTGTCATTGTCTGACAATGGAAGATCATAAATGTGCTAACACTAAGTCATGGTTATCCATGTCACTGTGTTGAATTGAGTGCATGCTGTGTGTTGCTTCCCTTCCAGGGGGTCCTGGTCCTCTCAGTAAGCAAACACTTACTTGACACAGAGCTGGCAAAAAAGAGAACAAGGCCTGCAGTGTCTCCCTTCTCCAACTGCTTTGTTGTGCAGGAGGCTCCTGTCACCCCTTCAGGCTCCCAGCCTCACGTGATATGCCTGGAGATGAGAGGGAGCTTTTTTTTCAGATAATGTCATATAAACATAATCACAGCATTCACTTATATTTTGCTTGGAAATAGTTTTTTTTTATTATCAGAAAAGATTGTGAGAGATGATAGACACAATAAAGTGACCTTTAATGCTAAAAATTTATGTTTTTTCTGCATTGCATATAGGAAAAATGCAGAAGCAATAAACCTTAAAAAAGCTATACATATAGCTTATAAAGATTTAATTGGTTTATTCCTGGGTCCAAAATACCCAGTTGCACCAGATGGAGATAGTTTGCAAAACTCTGCATAGCTAAAATAAGTTTGCATCACAGATGAACTTTGAACACATCTGCCATCTGTCAGAATTATTAATCAATTCAAAGCCAACTTTTCACACCACTGGTGTTATACTAGTACACCTACAACGGATGTTTTTTAAAATATTTTTAATAAAGCAGCTGGTTATACAAAAAAAGGAAAAGAAAAACAAAACGCTACTTAATAATGAATTGTTCAGTGCATAAGTTAATCGATTGGATTTAACCCTCTAGGCACCAAAGTCGCAGGATTGCGACAAGCAACATTGCTAAATAAAACAAACTGTATCTATTAATATGATGCCAAACCTTGTTACAACTTTTCACCAGGAGATGGTGGACATGTGTGCCTGTAATCTGAGCAGCATGTGTGGGTGTGGTTCTGGGAGTAGTGCTGAGCGCAGCAAGAGCAGAGCAAAGAGTATTTTTTCATTTACTCACGAGGCCGAGAAGTTGGTTTACCACCAACGAAGAACTTTGTCAGGTACATTGCTGACTCTCGATTCCACGGAGAAGGACATGCAGTTGTCCAGTGAAGCAGAAACTGAGGTTAGTAACGGCAAGTCCACACGCTGTAGTCCAAAGTAGATGGCGTCAAACGCCAAGCAGGAGATGTGGTTGTGGTGGCAGGGGGGGTCCATAACACAGCAAATATGGCTGAATGTAGTGGGGATGAAAACAACCGCGGTTGTCATGGCAGTCGTGAGGAAACCGCGGGAAAAACACAGCGAATGGCTGTAACATTGATGTTGTAATATGCAAATTAGATTAATAATTTTACTCCCATCACAGACTTTGAGTCATACTGAACAACTTTCTAATTACCGGTAACACTGTGTACCTTCAAGTTATAACCTTTTGAAATCTTGATATCAAATTTGTATATTTTAATTGAAAAAATTCTGGCGCCTAAAGGGTTAAAATGGGAAGACACATATTTTGGAAACTGCTGTAAAGGTCTCTAGAAGGGAATATGTATCAGAGCAACCCTAAGCAACAGTCCAAAGATAGAGCTTTGTTTGTTCAGTTCTACTCTCATTTTCTCAAGAGATAATACAGCAACTTTTAAAACAACTTAAGGGCTATAATCACATATCCCCACAATACCCAAATGACTCTACTATGTAAAGAGGCATTTTTATCTTTTCTCTACTGGCGGTATCTCCCATCTCTGTCTGCATGATGAGTATATTGTGTATGTACCACCCAGCTGTCTCAGAGCTGTGTCTGGCTACCTGAACAGTAAACAAATCGACAACAGGTGTTTTCTGCTCTTCCTCTCACTGCTGCCTACCACACTTCAGGCTTTTGCTCTCTGTCTGGTTGGCAACTATGCGTAGTCAATAGGATGAATAAAACATACCTGAATCAGAGCCCTTTACCCTGGGAAATGTCAAGCTGTCAGTATAGCTTAATGGGAAAACATAGGGCCAGTCCCAAGGTTCATGCAGTTTATTGCGTACCACCTACAAAAATGCAGCTGGGCCACTTGGTTTCTTTTGTGCACCACAAAAACACAAACTCTTCTCTCTTGAAACACATTGAGATCGTAGACGCTAAGTTTTCACCAGGGCTCTCCAAATTTGGAGGTTGTGTGCAAACGTTTTATTTTAAGCAACTTTGGAATATCGTCTAAACTGCATATGGTATGTTCATTTAATTCTGCTGGTCTGTTGTAGAATAACTGCCATTTAACACGCATTTCTACCCATATTGCACAACCCTCATCTAAGTCTGGTGGTGGTGCTAACCCCTACAGCTAATTATCTTTAAATTAGGGCTGAGGTTTAAGTTTAATTAGGTCTAGCCACGAGGAGGGCTGAAACTCAACAGGAACTCCAGCAACATGAGCTGCCAAACCTCATCAGCCTAATGGAGACTCAAAAAACGAAGCCCCTCAGGGGACCTTAGAGCCCAGCCTGACTCTCTGCTTCATGCCAACCAAAAACCAGACATATATACCTACACACATCGTCATACAAATACAGGCTACAATTAAAACAGCAGCCAGGTGCTCAAGACATCAAAAAGTTGATGCATAACAGATACTTACACTTTTCATCATGTAATTAGATATTTTAATTTGAAGTATATATTTTTTTTATCAGATTTGGACTCCACAGTTCAACGACCAGTTTATTCTGTTCTGAGATTTTGTAAACTATGAAGTGTGATCTTTGTAAATTATTAAAAATTCTCCAGATAAATTCAATTTAAAAGTCCAGCATGAGTTGATGCTACATACACAGTTGCTCCTTTATTCATCAACAAGGTGATGTCCTGTTGTCTGCTGGTTTTAAAGTCTGGTGTAAAGTCGTAAACACAAAAAAGAAATAAAAAAGAAAAATTGAACTTTTGGAAGAGAACAGGAGGACAAAGAAGCCAACCAGAAGGGAGATCCTAATCTTCTACTCCAGTACCTGTTTCTTACCTTTATTCACCTGCCATCTCCTTCGGCTGTGGAAATCAGACTCTGTAGTGTGTTTCTCTTGTTTAGGACCAAATATGTCAGCACTGTGTGAGCCTCTTCCAGAAAAACTAAAAACAAACAAACAAAAAAAACAAAAAACCACAGACTAAAAAAACATGTTTTTCAGCCCCAAACATAGGACCGAAGGCACGGATGGAAAGGTCCAATGTAATTTATATCTTCTCCACACCTTGTACTAACTGCTCTGCCATTAGATTACTTTATGCAATTATAGTAATTAATACACAATTGCTCATTCTATCTGAACATGCCATCAGAGTTGGAGATATTTGAGAAAAGTTAAAACTACATAATAAGGATGGAACAGGAAGCGGCAAAGAGTTTGATGAAGGATTCAGCCTTATGAAGAGTATAATTAGGTCTGAACTGACCAAGCATATATGGAATGGGCTTAAATCGCAGCATCACTGAAGGAATTTACTGTCCATTTTTATTGCAGCTGCAGATAAAATCAAATACTTCAGCTAAAGTAGCCATACTCATGTTTCCACCGGTGATTTGGTAAATATGTAGAATTTTTTTTACCACTTTAAACAATCTTCCAGATCAAATTTATTAAACAAAACAAAAGAAAACAAGCTGGAAAGCAAGTTCCTCTGAGGTTGAATCAGGTGGGTAGCAACAAATTATGTAAAAATGGCTAATTACAAAATAGGTTGGGCCATCTTAAATGCAAAAAGCTGATAATGTAGTAACTCTAAGCTTCTAAAACCTGCAGGACATGGCCCTGAGGACTCAAGAGAGTTCTGTCCTATGGCATAAAGACAACCTTTCTCTGCAGATTTTGACACTGCCAATAAATGCATTATAATTGTCATTAGAGGAAAATAGGTATTCAGTTACTGTATGTGTCCAATGACAGACCCATCCCCACAAAGTGACTGTTTAAGTGAGTCCAAATTTGTGAGTACTACATATTTCTGCAATTTCTGCTTGGATTTTATTATCTGCTGCCATAAACCATACCAAATGATGAGAGTGGCTTTCAGCAAATATACATTCATCTTTCCTGTGAAATTGTTTAACGTCCATTTATCAAAATAAATATTGTTCAAAGTGAACAGTTTAATCATGGGTATATAAAAAAATAAATGGAGGGAGCTTGTGCATCCCTACGGTGGCTGGGAAGTGCAATTCAAGATTACATCCACTGAAACACTTTTACATTTTCTCAATGCAAATTTACATCTAGTTAAAACACTTTTACAAGTTTACCAAAACAGTTTTGTGATGTTCTGAATAACATTAATGAGGAGACAGCTGGACTGAGTAATCAGGGTGAATGTGCCAGACCTAAAACTTGGAAGTACACTCCACAAAACAGGCAAAACATCTCTGATTTAACTCTGCCACTGACTAATTCCCTGTTTACAAAGGTTGTTTTTCAATCAGCGCACTAACCCTACTTCACACACTATGTAGTGCGTAATGTCAATGTAAATGCACTTAAACATAGTGCACTGATTGGGACACAACCACAGTCCTGCTCCCATCCCAACGATATCACTTTCGGGTCATATCTTTGTAAAAGTGTTTCACTAGATGTGTTCAGTGGATGTAATCTTGAATTGCACTTCCCGGCCACCGTACATCCCTGACTTGTGCCCTGCAATGTATTATTTAGATTATATAGAATGTCAACACTCAGAGCTCCTGTTTTTAATGCACACAACCAATCAAAACAATGTTTATTTCCACTTGGTTTTAGGGTCCAAAATGAATAGACTAATATGTAACTGTAAGGAAACTTCCAGTCTATGGTTTAATAAAACATGTTTGCAAATTGTTATGAGTGTCTTGCCAGTGTTTTTCTTTTCTACCTGTTAACTTGTCTTTTATACTTTTAGATGAAGACAACACATGGATAAAGACTGAGCAGAAATTGGCAGTGGGTGTGTTTGTTCAGTGTGTTTGTATGTCGTTGGCTGCCTCTCTGCACAGACAGCCAATCTGTCTCAGAGGATTGAGTGACACAGAGGGGCAGCGAAGCTGGCAGCACACTAATAGGTGTGATGCTAATGACCTCTGAGCCAATAAACAAGCGCATCTTTCTCGTCTTCTCGCTTCTGATCTGCTTTCTTGTCTGTTAAATGGTCTCTCAGGTATGATGACGCCAAGATGGTAGAAAGCAAAGTAATAAGGTGAAATAAGCTTTCTCGGCTTGAAAATGTTGCTTTCAGAAATGTACCATCATAACAGCGCTGCTTTGTACATCAGTTCAGATTGCTTCTTTTTAAGAAAAAATTCTACATACACACCCCAAAAATATTTTATTATGTTACATTCAAATTGATTTTTGATAATTTTTTAAAGAAAAAAATATTTATTTGTACATGGGTGGAACAGTCGATTGGCTCTGATTCCAGAGAAAATGACGTGATAACTGAATCAAAAATTGCTCGCTACCGTACTCAGGATTTAATCTTAGAAATGCATTTTTTTGTGATTCTTTTAAAACCTGTTTTCATCTAACAACCTGCAATGTTTCACACTTTGTCCCCTCTTTACTACCCTAGAGAAATGTCACTTGGGCGAGCATCGTCCTTCAAACTGGCATCTCTGACAGAGTGCTCGGTTAAAAGGCCATGCTCCGATTGGCATGAGATCCCCTGGCTGTGCTGTGGCAGACTACTGCCTCACTTCTCTCTCTTCCATGTTATTAGCATTCTTAAAATTTTATTTGTATTTACTTCCATGACACCCTTGTGCATATAATTTTTGATTCAATTTTTTAAAAATATTTCTGCATGAAAACTGACCTCACTTAACATCAGATTATCATCCAAATGTAGGTGAACCTACCACATGTCAGCAGCAGGAACACAACCAATCGTAACACTTTGATATGTATTATGCAGACGCAAAGAAAATTCTGAACTTTTCTGCATCTTTTGTTTTAGGCTTGAATGATTCATTGATCAGTGTTAAGTGGCTGAACAAACAGTCACTGGCTTTGTCAAGGTTATTCACTCAGCCAGCTCCTTAGTCTTCATTTAGTCTTTTTTTCCTGTCTCCATTAACCCATTCACATCCAGCTGGAGACTTCTTCAAAACGCTTCTCATGTAATTGTTTCTTTCCACATAATGGAATAATTGACATTTACCATTCCCTGTGTTTAGATGTTGAAACTTTTTAAATTAAAATAATATGTAATTGAAAAATACACTTAAAGCCAGTATCTAGAAATCAATGGATTTACTGTCCACTGTTCTCACAGTGGGTTAAAATCACTATTAATCCCCTGTTTTGCTTTAACAATTCAATTTATCAGAATAAAGTAGGTTTATATAGTAAAGTCGGTGGTGAGAGACAAGTTTATCTCTTGTGCTTTCCTTTCTTCTTTTAGTGATTAATATTGATTACCCACAGAAACCAATGAATCCAAGTCCCTTTGTGACTCTGAATGCAAGTTAGGCTGCTTGTATTCCTGTGCATCTGTGTATTCAAATTAAGATTATTTAATCTATACTGCACTGGCATACTTTAAATGTCCCTGTAGTTTCTATTGAAGTGTTTATCTGAATATATTTGATCATATGCATTTGCATATCTTGTTTCTAAATTAAAACTTCACATTTCCTTGCCTGCTTTTTTAAATTAAGCTAATTGTTAATGGGCTCAGTATAAAATCATGCAAAGGCAGTAAGGGCTCTGTGATGGCAGATTTACACTGGATAGAAAAGAATAAAGTTTATCTGAATATGAAAAAAGCACAGAAATAGTAATAATGAAAAAAACAATGTCAAACACAAGAACAAAAATTAAGCAAAAGTCTGGTAAAAATTGGTTTTATTTGCTTTTTAAACAAGATAATGAAGTCCACAGATATCACTCTCGGAGGAACTCAGGCTCTCCTCCACAGAGGAGAAGATACTTGTAAAGACTGCCAACCATGTTTGCTGCATGACTAGCAGACCCTGATTATATGACCTCATAGACCTGTTGAGCCCCTGTATAAACAAATTAAATGAACCCAGGTCTTATTCCATGGATAGTGGAGTGCATTTGGAGTAGTGTGAATGCTCAATTGCTCTCTAGTGCAAAACAATAGTTCTGGTCCACTTGAAAGCCGGGGGTCTTGTTTCAGATTCCTTTTGCAAGAGTATTAAGTTTTTACATAAAAATGAAACTAAAAACCCAGGATTGCATAAACTTTTTATAAAAATGATAAACAATGGCATTTCTCCGGTGTTAATTTGCAATGTTTGAGCCAGTTGAAGGGGGAGGGCTTCCATCTTGTCTTGGCAAATCAAAAAGCTGTATTTTTTTCATTTTTCTTTATGATCTGTAATTTTTTTGAGGATATCACTATCTAAAGAACAGTTTAACTGAAGCAAGCATTATAGTGAACATTCACACCTGCTTTTTTTAATTCGTATCCTAGGCCGTATGCTTGAAAAGACAAAAGAAATTCTTAGTTGGATCAAAGAAACAGACGAAGCCTACATACAAATGCAGAACTCATTCAGTTTCCAGCGTACCAAATACAGGAAATAGACAACAAAACAAAGTGTGTTTTGGGTCATTGCAGGTGAACACAACCAAAACATACAAGCGTAACTTTGGGCACAAACCTAAGTGATAAGTGGCTCCCTCACCCTGATGTACATAATCCACGCAGTCTTTGCCTCCCTTTTTAGATACTACATCTTCCTTTGCCTCCTCAGCTGCTGAAAAAAGTCTATTAGTCTGCTCATGCTCATATACTGGTTGTTCAAAATTATAATCAAAGTGAAAAATGGTTCTTACTGTGTGATTTTGTAACCAAAAAGATAAGAAGTGGAAGGTGGAGTTTGTTTATATTCAGTAGACATACATGTCTTGCATCTGTCCTCTATCCAATGAGAACATCCCCGAATCCACTGATTTAAAGCAGAATTAAGTAGAGGCAAGTTAACATATTTTCCATGTAAACCTCAATTTAGAATGGTTATTTCCATGTAAACAAAACGTGTAACTGTAGTCATTGTGCGATAGTTGGTGTACTTGTACTGGTACACTTTAAAGAGAACAGAAAACCAGCAAAGAAATTATTTGGCGTGTCCAGCCAGGTCTCACATTCTGCTCTTTATTTCTTTATTATAGAGATGTGTGGTGTCAAATCAATTAGAGATAAAGGCATTGTTGTCAATGTTTTTAAGTATCAAGAGAAACCCTTGCTCACCTGTTCGATGCCATCGGTAAAGAAGACGCATAGATGTTTCGGCCTGAATGTGATGCAGTCTTTTACTTGTAAAACCGACCAGATCGACTTTGCCTTACATGGACTGTCTTTCTTCCTGAACTGTCTCGTCTGCTTAAATGGACTTGGTTTCAAAGCGGCAAACGGCAGACATAGAACAGCCATGTGCACTGCAGAGCAGCTGGTACAACCATTCCCATGAGTAAAGTTTTTGTTATCAGGTACGGTGGTGTGGTGCAGCCACTCTGCGGTGCTTTGGCAGTCAGAGTAACTGAGAGGTTTGTCTGCTTGAGTCTGTGAAAGCAAACCAAAATAACACTAGAACTTTGCTGTTCTTGCAGAACAGCAGGGTGAATGCCTTTATGCTGGAATGGTTGAGCTGTAATGCTGAAGA
>JBAMHV010000013.1:15797538-15828917 GCA_037177535.1 Pseudomugil gertrudae
CCCCCCCCCCCCCCCCCCCCCTCCTCCTCCCCCCCCCCCCCCCCCTCCCCTTCCCCCCCCCCCCCACAACAGAAAAACATTGACATTATTATATTGTTGGATTTTATGAATATGGTTTGTGGCTAACATTAGATTAAAACTGGATTTATAGTTGGGTACCTAAAACAAAAAACAACAAAAAAACTTTAACATAATTTAGCATGAGGCTATACGAATCACTGAGAATAATGATTGTCTTTGCAAACAAAAGTAAATTTTCCCCATTTTAAAATAATTTTATTGAAATAGTTCTTTTCAATAAAATGTAAACACTCATTAGTGTAGATCATAAATTGTTTTTAAAAAATTCTCATAATGGTTTAAATCAAAAGTAGAGACTATTCACCATGTCAAGATTTAGAAAGAAATTATCATTGCTTATTTTTACTTTACTTTACTTTAAAAAAATCCTTTTTGCCTTCCGTTTTACAGATACTCCTTCCCATTCCTCATTCATAGCATAGTCTGCTTTCTGTTTTTTTTTTCTGTCATTTGACCGACCTCATTTGGCAGAGTAAGAAGCACTAAGTCCTAAGATCTGTAGTTTGAGCCCTTTATCAGGTGGTTTTATACCCAACTTCCTCACTAAGGTGAGTAAATTGCTTTTGGACAAAACTCCTCTTGTCAGTGTCTCATTTTTTGTTCTAGTACCCAACTAGTGTCTTTTTGCTTGCTCAACTAAGTAAGCTTCCTTTATTTCCTTTTTGTCGCTATGAACTGACAGGGATTACTGCTACAGTACATGCCCTCAAGGCACATGTACACTGCACCATATGCTGTGTAGCAAGTGACAACTCACGCATGGCCGTGATATGTTGGAAATATAATGGCTAAGTCAATAATAGATGAAAAATATACAGTATAAGTGTGCAACAGCTGCTTTGATAGATTAAATATGTGATAGTAGAGTTTTTTTTCCCATAGTCTCATCGGGTAACACACATGAGCAGGCTGAGATAAATACCAACTGTTTTCAGTTCTCAGTGGATTTAGATTCTTGGATGAAAATTCAACCCATCTGGTAAAATTATGCCAGTGGAAAGATGTTGCCAGGGCAAAGATGAGTCTAACTGATGTCTTCCTTGGCTTGTCCAGACATTATATCCATTAGGTTAACACCATTCATGATCACAATCTGGACACAGATCCATGATGTCCTGCAGACTGCCAATGGTGAGTGGAGACATGGATGGAACTGTACAATTAAGTGTAAATACATGAAAGAAAAAGACAAACATTCATTGCTCACTTCAGTTCATATGAACATTTATATGTCAGAATCTGTAAAGAAAAAAACAGAGACACTGCAATCCTCTTACAGTTTCAGTGGAAACATGCTTTAACTTTTCATTTAATTTGTTACAGAGACCAAAGATTTGTCATTACAAAAGTTTTTTGTTCTATTAGTGTCACAAAAAAAAACTGAATGAATGAAAAAATATAATCCCAGCAAACCTTTTCCTACCAATCAACAACTTCAACGTCCCATCTTTTGTTCAGAGAGAACAGAGGCAGCGTGGTATGATCAGTGCTCTACATGCAGGCAAGGTTTTATAATGGTTTTAACAGATCCTGCTTAGCAGAGACCAACTAGGGTTTTTAATTCAGGAAACAAATCTCTGTCTCTTTTGTGCCCAATTCCCTTGAGGAAAAGAGGTGTGCACAAATACAGTTTCTTCAGAAATAATCCAACAAAAATGTTAAACCTGACAAAGATGTCAGCGAATGTCACAGTGGCAATGTGTTTTCTCATTGTACTATGTGATAACCAGTGGTTGATCCCTGGCATGTCTATGTTTCTAAATGCCTCATCACTGTATCTATTTGGAACTCACTGTCGACTGTTATGGAATACTGCCCCTGGATACATATTTCACTTTATCAATCAAGCACAAGGCATTCATTAGGTTTATAAAGTATACTATATTTGACAAACATAATTCATGTCATAAGATTTGTTAAAAGATGTGGATCAAGAATCGATGAAGCACGTTGGACTCTCCTCACTCCTTTCAGGATATTTAGTTCATTCATGAATGTAGACAGTGTCTTTGGGCTACAGTTTTTTCTATGTTGTGAATTTCCACACTAGTTTAGGCAGACAATATACAATCTGTAACCACTTAGAACATCTGAGCTCTTGTATTTTATGTATCTGAGAGAATGAGCTATTATGATATATGCTTAATTCTCCCCACACGCCTTTGAAAATAAACATAGCTGCAAATATCTACATAAATAAGCTACAATTAAAATATTTTATTTGAAGGTTCAGAAAAAAGGTTAAGGTAAGTATTGAGTGTAAAAAAAATAGAAGTCGTACAAATGCCGAGAGACAAGAGAACATTTAATTATAAAGAGGGCAGCGTGGTCATAGAGCCAAAATGATCAGTCATTCCTCAGAGACAATCTCAGCACAGTCTGTGCAAGACTTGCAACAGCTTTCTTCTAACTTGGTGAGTACTGTAGAGAAATCTACTGTAAATACCATGAAGGGAGCTGTTTGGTTCTTGGATGACCGGTGTCAGAGCTTGGTGTGCATTGCTGGCAGTAAGTTGGATTTGTTTCCACTGAGGGATGGACTCTGCCAAGGCTGCTCTTCATCACTGATTCTGTTTATAACTTTTATGGACTGAATTTCTAGGCACAGTCGAGGTGTTGAAGGGAATCTGGTTCAGTGGCCTCAGAATCAGGTCTTATTTTTGCAAATGATGTGAATGCTGTTGGCTTCATCAAGTTGTGATCTGCACGCTCACTTGAGCACTTCCAAATTTGAGGCCATGGTCCTTAGTTGGAAAAGGGTGAGGGATAAGGTCCTGCCCCAAGTGGAGGAATTCAAGTATTTTGGGGTCTTGTTCAAAAGTGAAGGGAGGACGGAGTGTGAGACCAACAGGCAAATCAGTGCGCTGTCTGCAGTAATACAGATGCTGCACCTTCTGGTGAAGGAGCTGAGCCAGAAGGCAAAGTTCTCAATTCACTGGTCGCTCTATGTTCCTCACCTATGGTCACGAGCTGTGGGTAGTGATCAAGAGAATGAGCTTGTGAATACAGGCGGCTGAAATGAGTTTCCTCCACATGGTGGCTGGTGTCTCCCCTAGAGATAGGGTGAGAAGTTCAGCCTTCCAGAAAGGACTCAGAGTAGAGCCGCTGCTCCTCCACACCAAGAGGAGCCAGATGAGGTGGCTCATGCATCTGGTTAGGATGCCTCCTGGATGTCTCCCTGGTGAGATGTTCCAGGCATGTCTCTGCAGGGGGAGATACACTGGCAAGATTATGTGTCTCGGCCGGCCTGGGAGCACCTTGGGATTCTCCCCCGATGAGCTGGCAATCGTGCCTGGGAAGAGGGAAGTCTGAGCCTCCCTTCTTGGGCTGCTGCCCTGCAACCCGACTTTGGATAAGTGAGAGTAAATTGATGAATGGATAGAATAAAGGGATCAGTCTTGAAAAAACAAAAATCGTGCCACATGGGTATTTTACACGTCATCTTTCTTATGGCAAGTATAGACAAAGCTATGCTGACTTCATTTCTGTCTAATTTCTTTTTCATTTTTGAGAAAGTGATATACGGTGAAGATATACTGACTAATAACCTCAATTGTACTGTGTTATAAATGTTTGGCCGAGGTCACTTCAACACCCACATCATTGTTTGTTCTTCTATGACCAGATGTTTTGGTGTATGATGCAGCATTGACATTAACTAAACAATCGAGTACAAAGACTAAAAGCATCTTAAATATTGTTGCTTATTTTTCTTTCAGTAATTCTGATTTTCTCTAGCTAGGATACATGTTAGCCTCCTGTTTGAGTGTATTAAAGTGTTGAAGGATGGAGGACAAACTGTACAAGAGTTAATATAATGAGCAGCTCATCAGCAAGTGAAAACTTCCAGCCTGCATTGTTTGAAATTGTGCCAAGCTTTCAACATTTCCAATTGCCAAGTATGAATACCTGAATTCCACAACTTTGAAACCTCAGTCATTTTAAGTGAAAATCAGGTTTTTACCTGACAATGAGGACTAAATTCCTTTCCAAAGTTCTCAGGTAATAATTCAAGACACTGTTGAGTTCCAAAGATGCAAGCTCAAAAAACAAACAAAAAAAAAACCAGTTCAAATGGACATTTTGTAATTAACATTTTATGACTTATAAATCTAAATCTATGAAATCTATCTGTTATGACATGCATGCATGTGTTTGTGAATTCTTCTGGGGAGACCAGGACATCCAGAATTACTCTGATACATGTGGATTCATGTGACTCAATATAAAAACTCTATTCTTCTAATTCTTTCTCTTTTCTTCTTCCTTACAACACTCAATGGATGTGGTTTGTAATCTGTCTCAGGGGAAGCCGCAGGAGTTTGCTCAAAACTCCATCTGTTTAGCTAGCGAGTAAACCTGATGAATGGGATTTACTGGTGTCTCATGCTTAGTGATCTAAACAAGAACAGAAGGAGAGTTGTAGGGTGAGTTACAGCACACGTGCAAGGGAGAATTGCTAGTACCCATGCGCCTGTGTAAGTTTTGTAAAGTTAATGGTGCAAACTGCAAAATACTAAATCATACTTGACAAATGTACAACACACCATGACGTGATCTGATCATAAGTTGATAACTTCAAGATTTGAATGCTTTAAAAACAGATTGAGGATTTTTACGACCTCCATGGTGGCTAGAGGTTCAGAGGTGGCAACACAAAACTAAAAACAATCAAAAGTAAAGTCTTCGATTAATTTATTTATAATAAATGAAAATAAAACAATTCAGGTCAACTTAAAGCGTCCTGTGACAGGAGATAAACAATATACAATAAACCAAAACTCTGTAAATCAAATGTTCAAACGGTTCGAACAAAATACTGGACTGGAAAAAACAGGGTGGAAAACATAAACAAGGACAACTACTCTTTAAATCTAAAGCCAAAGTACAGAGGTTAGGTCTGTAAGGCTACAGCAGCCTAAGTCACATAAACACAAAACCATAAATCTGTAACACTACAGCAAGTTTCAGTTAACCAGCAAACATTACAAAGTCCCTGGCAAAGGCAGCAAGGTGGCACACTGAGTCGTGAGAGGGCTTAGCTGCCTTTAATGACTGTGGCAGTGATCATTATATAGGGAGGAGGCACGATGGAATGTCCATGGCTTGTAATCCACCAATCCGTGGCAAGATGATGAAGGTGGAGACCGGGAGAGCTAGCCAATCCTCTGCGTGTGCTGGAGATCCTTAATTTGCATATCTCATGCAGGCACAGGCCAACACTCCCCCACATCAGATGTCAAACAAGAGTCCTTGTTCTTGTTTGAATCTCAATTGAATCTCAAAAAGTGGTCTGTGTGTATGCAAGCTGGTGGTTTGATTATGTTGAGAGAATATGCAACCTCTTGTGGTCATGATAGCTACTGCAAATGGAAGTAACATCCAACTGAAACCCTTTAATTTAGTCAGTATCTGTATTCATGTACCTGATAGGGTTGTTTATTTGACAATGCAGGTACATTTTTTACCTGCATTTAAGGTGTAATGTCGTTTTCAGTCTATTTTCAGCCATTTGTCTTGTTCTAATGTTTAAGCTTAGGGCAGAGTCAAAGCACACAGCCTATTTCTGTACAGATGGCTGTATTTTGCTACTCTATTTGAATTATTTACATCTTGTTTATTAGGACAGAATGAACTTGACAGTCCTCTGTAAAGTCTAAAGATGACTTTGTCCTATTCTACAGATTTTTTTCTCATTTTTAGATTCAAACAAAATTTTCTGCAAGTGTTTCAGCTAGAAAACTGTTGGTTAATTAAATCAAGTCTAAAAAGTAACTACAAAACTGTATTATTACCAACAGTGATTTTTTTTAAATTTTGTCACACTGGTGGCTTATCTTTTAATATAGATTCAAATTAAGGATGTTACAATTACTTGATTTTACAATCAATTGTGATAGAAAATGCTACAATTAACGAATTGTGAAGATCGCTTAATATTGTCATTTTCCATATATGGAAAGGATTATGTCTGAACTATAGTGGCAAATTAGCTCAGCATGTGCATTCAATGACAACAAATTTACACAACATCCTCTTGTTACTGCTTTTGTCACTGTTTTTGCTCCATGCAAGTCCCAGAAGAGACAAAAGACATAAGAGCCAGAAGAAGTCATTTCAACAAAACAAAGTTGGCAGCAGTGTGAAATTCACCAACTTGACACTATCGCCAGCTAATAAAGCAGGCAAAAAGGGGGAAGGAAAAAAAAAGTTAGATCAAAGGGACATTATCTAGTATGTTTCAATACTAAGCATAACTACCAAGATAAGGTTAATACACAGTAACTGGATTAAATGAGGACTAATGTTTACCAAATTAAATTATGATGATGAAATGCCAATGAGTCATTTGTAGTTTTGAAAATTGTTCTTACAGCACAGCATAGTGAAATAAGCCACATTCAGGTAACTATGTACAAATGAAAACAAAACAAAAAAAAAAAACTTGTGTGTATTAGTTTACCTGTTCAAATGTGACTGTCAGTGAGAAAGCCATACACTTATAGTTTTCATTGTGTAATAGCCTTTAGAGGTACAGAATATATCCGTTTAGATATATGGTCCAGCTTCTCTCTTTTTCTTTTTTTCCCTGCATCTCTATATTCTCCACTCAGGACACTCACACACGTGTATGTGTATGTGATTACACAATAATAATTATGTGAAGGTAATTGCCAAGTAATTGTGATAATCACAATAATTATGCAATCACGAGTTTCTCTCTGACAATAAGCATGCCAAGACAATTGATAATCGTGCATCCCTAGCTGGATTGGCAATATACCTCAAGAGCTTTCCAATCGATGACCAACCGACACATGTAACCTCAACCTTGATATTTAGTTTTTTGTTTTTTTTTTCATATTTGGTCATTTTAGGAATTTTATTTACAATAAAATATATTAATATTGAGTGTAAGGTTGAGGATCCTAGTTTCAAGTTTTGACTCAAACAGCGAAAGTCAGAAAGGTCTCTTCCTGCCCAGGCCTATTAACTCCTGGAAGGCACTTCAGAAAACAGCTACATAGTTCTGTAAAACATAAAAGGCTAAAAAAATATATATATTTGTTTTTATGTAAAACATTGTTTTATTGTCTTACCTTTGCTACTGGGTGCCCTAAGTACTGAGAATGTTGCATCATAAAAATATTCAGAAGTCGTAGAAGTTAATTTACTTAGCAGATGATGCTGCAGATGGCAGAGGACAAAGTAGAGATGATTTGGGTACATTTGAAAAACCGGTAAGGCCCACTAGGCTTTGGCTACATCTCCAGCCTGCAACACAGCCTGTGACCGAGATCCCCTGGGAGACAAATCCCACTGAGTGCTCAGTGTGCTTTCAGTTGTTTCTGCCGACAAAGTCTTGTGTATAAGTGTGTGTGCCCAGAAGAGTGAGAGAGTATGTCAAAACAATTATATTAATAGCACAACACTCTGTGATAAGCCATTCATCACAGAAGTAGTCACACAGACAAACATATACACTGGCCTTTTCCCCTGAAACCAGTGTAGCTACTGTCCTTCACATATTTAGGGAACTACACACAGACTTTGTTAAGACACACAGACCCCCTCTGTGACTTTTTGTTTTTATTTTTCATCCGTGATTTCTCTTCAACCTTCATAGCTATCAAAGCCTGTATTACTTCTGCTATATTGTCTAGGGCAAGGTGATTTGTCAGGATTTGTTTGGACACAGAAATCCTTTTCCCTTTGTGGATGTGTCTAGACTGTGTGCTTTGCTGTGAGAGTATTCATACAACAGGGGCTTCTTCTGTCTCATGCAGTGACTCTTTCAACGTATGAAAGCAGCAGATACTGTACACTCTGAAGGTATCTTAGTATTCAGACTGTGCACAGAAAAGCAGAGCGTTACAAACTTTTACATGACAAATCAATTAGCATAACTGCGTCTCACTATAAACTGCACTGTTAATGGCTTGGTTGTCACACCTTTCTCTTCTGAAAATTGTAATATGCACAAAAGGAAAAAAACATGTTAAAATGTGATGAAATTAAACACTAAATCAATACATGCACAAACATTTTTTGCAAAATGTCCTTACACGTGCTTGCTCTGCTCCAAGTGAACCAGTAGGAAGTGGATCAATACACAAAATACATTGTTGGTTCAGTGCAGGGCATGATGGGTAGATTTGTTTGAAAACGTGCGGTGTAAAGCTATACTCAGACTGGCTGAATGTTGCAATCCCCCAGTCGAATGGACTACCCAAGTGTACCAAGTCTGGTGGACTGCTAATGGGCCAAAAACAAGAACAAGATTTTAGTTATCTTCACTTTGGGGAATGAAGAATGGAAAAACATTTTTCATTTATTAGCAATTATTGATTATCCAAACTGAATATAAAATTTTATCTACTTAATATATCCTTTTATAGCGGCAGCACCATTGTCCCGGAGAAGCTTTGTTTTGTCTTAATGTGCACTTCTCTAGCATATGTGGTTAATGGTTCATGGTCATCTTTGGATTTAAATTATTCTGAATCCAGTTTTCTCTTTCTCTAACATTTTCTTTACTTGCAGTACTGGTCTTTTTACTTGCTGCTTGCATGGCCAGCTAAGCCTAGGAGTTGATGCCTCAGTGCAGTTTATAAAAAGTTGTGATCTAGATAGATGGATGGATAGATAGATGGATAGATAGATGGATAGATAGAACTTTATTAATCCCAAAGGAAATTCCTTGTGGTCAGCTGCTTCACCCATACCTTAAAACCATCCATATTATAAAAATGTATCATTATATAACAATAAATAAGTAATAAAAAAAAAATAAATAAAATCTTTATAGTAAAAGTTCAAAGTTAAAAAAGTGCTTTAGTCTTTTTCTCTTTCTCCCCTCCCTTCCAGAGCATTATGTAGCCTGATGGTCGCGGGACGAATGACTTCCTTAGTCTTTTGGTAGTGCAGCTCTGAGACAGCAGTCTGCTGCTGTACTTGCTCTTGCTCTGTGAGAAGGCCAAGTGTAGGGGATGGTTGGTATTGTCCATCACTGTTCTAAGTTTGGACAGTGTTCTCTGCTCAGCCACTGTTTTAACAGGAGCCAGCTTCAGCCCCACCACAGAGCCTGCCTTCTTAATGATTTTATTCAGCCGGTGGATGTTCCTCTTGCTGGTACTGGATCCCCAGCACACCACAGCATACAGAAACGCACTGGCAACTACAGTCTGATAAAACATGTTTAGTAGCTTTGAGCAGATGTTAAAAGAGCCTCAGAAAATACAGCCTCACCTATATAGATGTTCTAGTCTGCTGAAAATGCTGAAAGGCACATTTGCTCATTTTCATTTGCACTTCTGCTTTCAGAGCACACTCTCGAATATATTATTTTAAATAATAAAATGAAATACAGATTTATAGGAAAGTAGTGAAATTTGTCCCTGCATTATAAGGACTTGAGATGTCATCCTTTATACACCAGACTAAATACATCTCAGCTGACACCACCATAGTTGGAGTTGTCACTGAAGACTGAAGAAGGCACACCTTCCGTCTTTTTGGTTGTTTACCAGGTTTTCTAACCTTTGTCAGTCTCCCTGAAGTCAAGACTTAAGTAGTGTTGCCTTGTGATTGATCGAGCTTTTGAGTTTCACTTCTAAATGCCACATTTTTCCCCCAGGCAAAATGGATTGCTAACCTTTCTGATAGTTAATCTTTATAAGGATTCTGGATTATTGACTCTCATTAGGGAGACCTGCTAATGAGTAGCAGTGTCACTCACTTCATTTTAGAAAAAAAGAGATTATGTCTATTTAGACTAAATACTTGTTTGTAAAGTACTGAAATTTCACTCATACAAATAAAAGAAAAAGCTCAATTTTTCAAAGAATATGAATGAAGTTCGGGATGGTTAGGGCTTGGGTGAAGCCATTTATTATCAAACAACAGTGTTTACATGTTTTAAAAATTATAACAGAAACTGCACAAATGACCCTGATCAAAAGTTTACATACCCCAGTTTTTAATACCTTATATGGCCTCCTTTAACATCAATGACAACTTGGAGTCTTTTGTGGTAGTTGTGAATGGGGGTCTTCATTTTGTCCAATGATAAAGCTGCCAATTCTTCCAGTTCCTGTAAATTCTTAGGCTGTCTTGTATGGACTGCATACCTGATCTCTCCAGAGTGGCTCTATGATATCAATATCATCAGGTCAGGAGACTGAGGTGGCCACTCCAGAACCTTCCCTTTATGCTGCTGTAGAAAATGACAGGTTGACTTGGTTTTGTGATCATTATCATGTTGGACTATCCAAGTACGTCCCATGCACAGCTTCTGGGCTGATGAGTGCAAATTTCCCTCCAGTACTTTCTGATAACATCCTGCATTCATCTTGCCATCCATTTTAAAATGCCATGTGCTGTTGTTGCTCATATATCCCCAAAATAGACATTAAATACAGAGGAAACTAATCTTCAGGGTCTCCAGTGGCAAACTTTAGAAAGGTTTAAAAAAAAAAAACTAAATATGCATAGGGACCATGAGGTTATGTCACTCTCTTATAATTCTTTGGGATCTCCAGTTGATCATTTTTGCAGTTTTACAGGATGGTTTTTTATCCAGGTTTTTTGACAAAATTTCCGATTCTCAAAATTCCATAGTTGTTGTGCTCAGTGGGAGACAGATTTGGACTACAATTAGGCCAGCCAACTTAAGCTAAATGAACAACAAGCAGGATTAAATTTCAAAACAGATCTCCCCTTTATATTAAAATATCATCTAAAAGAGGTACTCTTCCTTCAATTTTTAACATAATTTGGATCTTGGAGATCTGTAGCTGCATTTATAACATATACTCTAGTGCATTGTTTCTCAATTCCAGTCCTCAGGCCCCCCTGCTCTGCATGTTTTAAAGGCAACCCTTCATTAGCACACCTGAATTCAATGAATGGCTCGTTAACAAGATGCAAAGAATGTCATGGACAGGTTCATGAATTTGAGTCAGGTGTTGGATAAGAACATACTTAAGACATGCAGGGCCTGAGGACCAAAATTGGGAAACACTGCTCTAGTGAGTGAACATAATAGTTATAGTTCTTGCAAAATGATTGTCACTTTCTGAGGTACTACGCAGCTTTGGAAACAGAGAGGCTTAAAGGACAGATTCTGACTGATACAGTTGGCTCTTGGGGCTCAATGGCCATTGTTGGTGGACCGAAGACAAACTGGATTTTCTCTACACTGTATGGTCAGGTCTGCATCTCATATAGAGTCTGCACTGCACGTCACCTGTTCTTAAGCAGTCTGGACTGTGCAGTAGGGGAATTCACCACCATCTGTTAAGCTCTGTGTGGAGTTGGATGACCTGTTAGAAAGGCTCACGTGCTTGCCATCGGCCATCCAGACTTGATTTTCTCTCTCTCTATCTATCTATCTCTCTCTCTCTCTCTATATATATATATATATATATATACAATACGAACAATATTGTTTTCAGCAAGCTGTTTTGGGGGTTTCTATTTTGTTTTTGATGTCCTTGAGGTTGGAACAAGCTCTTTTTGTCTCCATTCAATGATTCTTGCCGTGTTTTCAGAGTAGTCATGACTGTACAGAGAAAACCCTGCTGGATCACTAATGGTAAGACACAAACCTAAGTTCTAATCCAAAGCTCAGATCTCTTTTTGAATAATGGATGAATTAGCATGAGTGACCTAATTTTGTTTTTCTATGTGAACATTCTGTACATGTGTTCAGTGTAGGCACTGAAATTCAGTTAATGTTTGACCCAGGTCTATTTTGATATTAGAGTAAACATTTTATTTTATTCAATTTTAACTAAATTACAAGCCCTCTTACCAATCTTCTTTGGCTTTGATCTTTAAAACACTTTATATTATTTTGATTTGCATTATTGGTGTATCAATATCAATTTGTACCTGTATGTCTTGATCAAAGCATTTGTATATCTATATTCATTCCACTGGGATGCATTTATTCTGAGATTTAAAGCATTTCACTGATCTAATCAAAGCTGAAGTATTGAGCAATGGCAATATATGTAAAGCTTTTGATTGTAGAAGCAACTTCTGTTACATTTAAAAAAGATATTACTGCTTTTTCTGGGTTTACTGTGTGGCATTAGAAAATTAAATAAAAGCCAGTTTCTTTTAACTGTAAAAAAACACATGAATATTTATCGATTCTACAAAGGCTGTGGAAACATTTAAACCAGTATTGTCCTCAAATGTCACATTTGTATCATTTTATAGTTCTTTGCAGCCTGAAATACACAGACTAAAATGCACAAACATTTAATGGTTTTCTCCAGTCTATTTTTCTTAATAAAACAAAAAAGAAAACAGAAAAAATAACCTCTTCTTAGTGTTTTTTTTTTTTTACAAGTATTCCTAAATGATCAGGAGCTTGCAGTCCACAATGAGCATAAAGTCTGCTATGCTCAGACATATATCACACAAACATACCTCATCTGTAAAAGAATCCGATGGTGACGTTCTTATCATATGTATTAAGAGGAGAGACTAATCTAAAACGTGCAGGATGACGAATCCCTAAAACCAAAACTGTCTTTGTTTTCTTTCTAATTTGTCATCACCATTCATTTAAACAGTCCCTCTTTCATGTCTGTTAGTTACCAAACCTGTCTGTTCTTTGTTTCTATCATTGCCTTCATTTTCCCTCTTATTTCACTGTACTCTTTCTCTTTCTGCCTATGTATGTTTTTTGTTAGAAATAATTGGATAACGCCTTACTTTGCTCATTGCTGTAAAGTCACTCAGGGTTATCTTGTTCTCTTTCATTTATCTGCATAATATGACACCACCTTTTTTCCTGCACCCCAACCTACAAGTTAACTGAATGGCTGCTTTTCTTTTTCTTGCATTCGTAAGACTGAAATACCAGTGATTGTTTATGATCCAGTGCCCAATAAAATTTGTTTTCAGAGTGAGGGTTGTTCATTCAGCCTTATCATACTCAAAGCAAAGTGAATGAAATCTTTTTTCTTTTTTTAAATGTATGCTTCCTTCATCTACTGCTGTGAATGGCCAGTCTGGTTAAACTGATTGGTCTTTAAATAAATTGCCTATAATAACACAGATCTTTCAGGTATGTACATGCACAGTTATTGTAAAATATATATATTTTTTTGTAGTTTGTAAAAAAAAAAGTAGTAAAATCAAAACAAACAAGGCCATTTAGATCAAGAGCTACCAACCTTTAAAGCATTGTTGGAAAGACATGTTTTGTTTTGTTTTTATTAAAGTACATTTATGTTATCAGCCCAAATCACCTTTGTTGTTTATTTGATAAATAATTCCAACCTAAAATTTAGAACATACCTTTATCTGATTTTATGAACAAGGCCCCATTGAGGTCTGTTTCATTTTCATCTCGTTTTATCTGTTCACAGAACCATTTCTCATTTCTTTTCATTGTGATTTATATCTACACGGAAATGCAAATTGGTGTAATTACCCACACGGAATTACATGATAAAAATAGAAATAGGAAACCATCCTACCCAAATGTTAAACAAAAACAAATTCCTCAGTACGAGTGTTGAAGCTTGGCTCAACGCTTATTGTTCAAAACCCTTAAAAGGTTTAGTTCTATCTGATCTATATAATTGATTTTGTTAAACCGGAACAGACACATCTGATCATGTTGGATATGTGATGTTAAAGCGGATTAGTCTGAGGAGAAAGAAAAAAAAAGTATGTATTGATCTATGTGACCTTTTTTGGCAATGTGGAAAAAGAATGTCAGAAAAATGTCAATCATATAACATTTAAAGTGCAATTTTTTTCTTTTTTGGCCTCTTTGAACATAACTGTGATAACATAACAGGGTGTATAATCACAAAAACTAATGAAAAAATGTACTTAAATGAATGCCTTCTCTATACTCCTTTCACTATGGGTTGAAAAGAATTGGCTTTTTAAATAAAAAAAAAGTTTTCACTGTCCTGTTAAATTTCTGGCCTTTTTAACAAGGAAAATTTATTTAACCATGAATTTTATTTTTAATTATTTCTTTGCAGCAGAATAATTTTTAGGGTATAGAGTCTAAGAGACCAGAAATGGCGACGTCATCAATACCAAAACTCTATTCTTATCATTTTTAGTGATTGACCACCTCTCTAATCTATGTTCATGTGGTGTAAGTGTCTGCAGGTAGCTGCACACTGCTGTTCTGCTCAAAGCATATAGACTGCTTTCACACTCTTGTCAGTAGATAGTTGCTCATTCACACAATGGTGTGGGCAACAGAACTACATAGGTCTTCTTAGAAAACACCCTGGTATGGTTTTTACACAGTGTGAAAGCTAACACACCACCCCGTGAACCATAGTTAGTGGATGATGTAAAGTTATACATCAATATAAGGTCCTGCCCCTGTTGGAGGACTTCAAGTATCTCAGGGTCTTGTTTACAAGTGTGTGTGTGTGTATGTGTGTGTGTGTGTGTATGTGTGTGGAGGGTGCAGTATATTGTGAGATTTACCGGTGGATGCTGCACCGATCTGTTGTGGTAGATTTTGAGATCAACAAGTGGATGCTGCACAGTTCTGTTGTGGTGGTGATATGAGCCGGAAGGTTAGGCTGTTTCCTGGATGCCTCCCTGCTGAGGTGTTTTGGACACTTCCCTGCGAAAGGAGGCCCTGGGGGAGACCCAAGACACGCTAGACAGATTACATATCACAGCTGGCCTATGAATGCCTTGGGGTTCCCCCAATGAGCAGGCAAATGTGGCTGAGGAGAGGGAAGTCTGGGCTTCCCTCCTTAAGTTGCTGCTCCTGCAATCTAAGCATGAAGTGAGAAGATTGTTATTGTGTTACCGAGAGAACAATCACACGTCTCACAAAGAAATATAATTAAAAGTGCATCGTTAAGCTGCTCAACCTACCCAGTGGTTGAACAGTGGTATCCTGGGACTCAGCAGAGTAACCTGGGGACGTTTCCAACAGTGGGGCCTCTGCTGAACAACCTTAGTTGAAGCTCCAGATGTCTGTCGTGAAACTCATTATTTTGGCATCTTTTATGCTCTTTAATATGTGTCTGCACACTTTACCATGCAATCCAGGTAGAGCCGTCTCGGACTAATGTCATACTGTGGTTCCAGGTGGTTAATTAGAAGATAGAATTACATTTGTCCAACAACAGACAGTGGCTGCCCATCCATAACAATGAATTGCAGTATTTTCTCTGAGATATTTTGTTCCTTGCACAGTATTGGGTGGAAACATTTCAACTTTTTCCTTTATCTCCTTCAATGTTAGCTGCCTCATACTGCTTCCTTTTTTGTATTATTTTAATAACCTCAGCATGCTCCTTAGGATGAAATCTCGAAAGATGCTTAATTAAATCTGTAGTGTTATATGTTGAACTTTTACTTTTGCCTCTCTAATAGTTCACTACATTCATATTGCATGCAGAAAAACTGCTTTTGCTCAGTTTTTTTTTCTGCATATCACAATGTTAGTGCCTGACAAACACAATGTTTACAAGCACATAGCAAAGAATTAAAATGAATAGATCTGTGTCTATGGATCAGCCCCATTGTCAGTAACACTATCTGGAATTTTGATCTATACTGGTACTGATACCAGTATTGGATTGGTGAATCCCTACTCAAAACCTGGTTGACCACATTTAGAATGACTTGCTTAAAATCTAAATTTAAATAAGGCTGATATAATAATGTTATCAGACTACGAATGTGGCTGGCCTCCTGTATGTTCTATGTTTTTACATGCATTGTTTCTAGTATATTGGCAGCCAGTGTTGGAGGATTTATTGACCTGTTTGAGGTCTGTCAGCAGGGCGAGCAGTCACAAAGTGGTAAGTTATGGCCTCCTAAATCCCTCGGCAGCATATTGACTGCCCATTGTGAGCTAATTATTGATGCTCACTGCCTATAATGCCGTCAATGGCTCAAGAATTGTGAACCTCCCAACCTCTGCTTCCTTGATGTGGTCAAATACTTATAGTAGAGTACATGTACAAGCAGAGATGAGAGCAACTATGGACTCTGATTGTTATTTTTTTCATTTAGAATTATAATGATCTATTTTTTATTGTGAGATAAAATCCTCTTCACACACCTACTGCTGATTTCACACTCAGGTAATCTAGATGTTGTTAATGGAGGTCATATTTAGATGGTCTCAGATGGCAATTTTATACCCTCTAGTATTTAAAGGTTTTTATGATGAGAATCCTGCTTACACAAGCAATTAGGCTGCCTGAGTTGTTTTGTATTTAACTTCATGTTTTTTGTCCATATCATTCTCCTGCAAAAGTATTAGTGTTCCATCCACACATCTTTTTCCTACATTTTTTGTTAATCTTGTCTAATAATCAATTAATACACATACCCTCCTCTTTCTTTTGCATCATGTTTTCTCTCCTAGTCATTTTTTGCCATCAGTAATACAACAAACTGATCTGTTGTACCAGCTACATGTCAGGCCACCCCTCCACGTTGACACCACTGACAAATAGATACGCTAACACTAAGTCAGGCCGGTGACCCTGTCATTCTTTAGCTTGACGGATTGAATTCCATTTGTCCCTGCAGAGGGAAGGCAGTGATTACAAACAGATAAACAGAGTGGGACTGCAAGGCAGTCGGCCAGCACTGACTGCCCAAGTCCCCTGTGACAGGACAAGAGATTAAGAGTGTGTGAAAGTGGGAGGCTTGAAAATAGAGAGTTTCAAGGCCAGGTTGTTTACTGCAACAGCACAGCAAGGGTGATGGAGGTAGCACTAAGCAAGATCTGAGTTACTCTGAAATTCCAGGTTGTCTTCAACATCTCTCACATCAAGCACATTAATTTCTGGAATATTCCAATTCCTTAAAGCAAAATTATGCGTGACGCTTGGTCGGACAGGTTAGATCACACCTTTCCAACTGACATTTACTGTTTTCCAGCTTATACAAAGTGAGTACAACCTGTGGTGACACCATAATCTAAAATGATTTTATGCATTTATAACATCTAAACAGTTGTTGCAAAACCATACCTCAGCCTATATTTACTGAATCAATGTGTAATGAAATGCTACAAGGTCAAGTTTTTTTCTTGGCTTACTGGTGCTCTTTCAAAATGCCTGAACAAAAAATAGTCAGTTTTAATTCTTTCTTTCATATCAGTTTACTTATTTGTTTATTTAATTGATTTACATTACTTAGTGAGGTGGAGTCCACCTTCACAATAATGTGCTTTCCTCCCTGCACCTTTCAGTAAAGAAGAAGTATCTCAGCACATGGATAGTTTTTTTTTTGCTTTTGTCTGCTTACTTTCCCACTGTACCCTCACCTATCAATTCAGAATGCATGGAAATTTGACTAATAGACAATAAGATACATCCATCCATCCATTTTCTACCGCTTTTTCCCTGAATGGGGTTGCGGGTGGGCTGGAGCCAATCCCAGCTCACAACGGGCGAGAGGTGGGGTACACCCTGGTCAGGTCAATAAGATATATATGTGGCGGATTTAAGATACCAGATTTAAACAAACCATTCACTCCTGGTGGTTACAACTCTGCACAGGAAAACTCTTTGGATCCATCTGCACACTGGACACTGACCAGAAGAACTTTATTTCCCATTACAAAGCTTTCTTTAGAATATCTACTCGTGAATAACTCAAATAACTCATGAACTTTTGAACTAAACTATATTCTCTTCAAACCAGGCGCCTGGAGATTACGGCAGGAAAAGTCTCTTCCTTATCTCATAAAGACTCCTCCATTTTAAAGGACAAACAAGGGACAAATCAGACCCCTTTAATAATAACATCAACATAGTAACAAGTATAGAACAAAGGAATACATGTCACATCTCATGAGAAAGTTTTCTTTCTCTTACAAATGTGAGCTAATGTTAAAATCAATAGATTTATTTTATAATCTTACAGCTACTTAGTTATTCACTAATTTACGGAACTTAACATTTTGATTGTTTGATCCTTAAATCACATAGTTATATTTTAAATATGCATAGGCTTGTTCTAGGCATAAGAGTGTTTCATATTAGTATGTTTTCACTTAGTATTATTTCACTTAAAACCTGAGCTGTAGGCCAACCCACAAGCTGCCAATTGGTTGTAACAAGACAAAACAGCTTTTTTGAGAGGACTTGCACATTTTCTGAACTTTTTAACAGATACTCTTAGTTTCAGTATCAGAGGGAGTTGCAGTTGGAGAATGACAGAGAATGAAATGCTGCAGATGAGGAATGCAGAGACTTGGAGCTAAGAGCTAAAAACAAAGGCCTGACCATGCTTGAACTTTGCAGAGCACATATTCAGAGACTGCAGTTTTTGTCTGAGCAACCCAGACTAAGACGAAGTTCTCTTTACCCCTTACCATTTCTACTTCTTGAGTCTTGAGTATTCTTGTTTTTCATTATTTAAGGTTTTTCCTGCTTCACATGCAAATAGTCTAATTTCTTTTATCATGCGACAACTCAGAGGAGGTTTTTTCTTTAGCATTTTTGGGAGGAGATTTTTGATCTTCTTAATCACTGCGGTGACACCTTTGGGCCTTAAATTTTATGACTAAATGCCATGACTACACCATCAATCCAGCTGATGAGATGGTAAAGCCTAGATCCTGCTAACGGACCTACAATGACGAACATCTCAATCAAACCCCTTTTGAATGCCAGAACAGATTATTCACCATTGTGTGCCATCCTCGCCACAGGTTCGACCCAAGTCCAGTCTTGAGGTCATAGTGTCACGCTTGGGTGGTGTGGGGATGCAGATATGTGTGGACCAGAAGGCAGGCATGAAACAGGAGGCAGATGGACAAATGAAGGCTCAGGCTTTAATCCAGGAACAAATGGAATACAAGCATTGAAAACCAAAATTAACCTATGTAATGGAGGATGGAAACTAAGGATAACTAAAGACTACTGAGACTAACAACAAGGAAGAACTGAAACCTGGGAGTATAAATACATGAACGCAAGACACAGGTGAAGTGAATGGGTAAACTGAAACCAGGGGGAACTAATTCACTAGAAATAAGGAAATTAAACAGAAACACTTGAAACCAAAACAGGAAACAATACCAAAATAAAACAGGAAACCAAACAAACTAAACTCAAATTATGACACACAGCCTCAAATAGGATCATCAGTTCTGAATGCAACCCCTTGTCATCCAAGACCAATTCCCATACAGTGATGATGGTGGCGAGTCATTAGTTTTTAAAATTCTTTTTTCTTATGCTTAGTTTCAATATTTTACCTCACGTCAACCTGTAGATTAGATAAATAAATATTCGATTTATTTAACTGGTCATAGTCTGTGATTTTGTTTGGCTTATGAAGTAGGACAGTTCAAATGAAAACTTATAAAGTAGTGTCTGAGACTTATTAATAAACTGATTAATCAAAATAATTGAATATATGGATTAATTATTAATTTATTAATAGAATAATTAATTCTATTGATGACATAGATTTCCTTTTATGCTTTACACAAGCTAGAAATTAAAAGGTGGTGCTCCTAAATACTATTAAAATTAATATTTCATATTAATATCATTTTAGGATGCTAAACACTACACACACAACAGATTATCAAAGCATTTCTCAGCAGTGAGTTTACAAGATCAAGTGTGCAGTTCAGAAATTATTGAAGGGCCGCTTATTCAAGCTGAGAAGTGACAGTCAAGGTAGGTAGGGCACCAGATGAGGACTGCCTACAGTGTACCACACATTAGAGGTTTAGAAGGTAAGGTCAGCTTGACAGAAGCTCTAAAGTCAGCAGCTCACTGGAGACATTTTCACAGCTCGAGATGGAAGAAACTGCTGAGAAAAGGAAGGTTCTCTTTTCACCCTGTTTTTCCAAACCTATGGGTTTTTCATCTTGTATTAAAGTTGGGCTTGTAAACATTTCAGCAAAGATTAAAAAAAAACCTTTCAGTTTAGAAAGAAAAAACAATTCTACATAGTAGAAATGGCATTGATTACTAATGGTAAGCTTTGATGGACCTTGCATATTTCATTATTAGCTGGTTCTTGTTTATGTTGGACTGGCGGCCTGTCCAGGCATGCAGATTGGTGGCGTAGGTTTCAAGCTCCCCCTTAGTCCTGAAATGGATTAAGCCATATAAAAAAATGAATGACTGAATCCATGAACTGGCTCTTGTTGAAAGAACTTACCTTTATGTACTACCATTACATTTGAAGCAAGAATGTTCATAAAAACATGTATGGCAGTTATCCATCCATCCATTTTCTTCCACTCGTTCCCAGAGCGGGGTCGCGGGGGGGCTGGAGCCAATCCCAGCTGTCAACGGGCGAGAGGCGGGGTACACCCTGAACAGGTCGCCAGTCCGTCCAGGTGTATGGCAGTTATTTAAATACTAATTCTATTATGTTTACAAAAATGCCTTGTTTTATTATCCAAACAATAATATGATATAATAAATCATACATGAAGTCAATGTTTTACAAGAAGCCTTAAAAAAGGTAATTTGTGAATGTGAATAACAGCAAGGTGGGTTTATAAATATATATTTATTTGTTTGTTCTTTTGGTTCTTGTTGCTTTGTATTGTAACCACAGTTTGCTCTAATATTGTTCCACACTTCATCTGTGCTCTCAAGTGTCTCTAAGATGGGTTAATGATGTAAAGGAATATCTGTTGTGCTGGTGGGGCAAGGACAGGCCCTGTTAACTTGGCTCTCTGGTGAGTTGCAATGACAGGAGGCTTCACGGGCCATAAACCCAAAGGGATGATGGAGACTCAAAAATGGCCGACCGTCTCAATTTTCTGCCAGGCTGCCTCCTCTCGTATTTTTTTAACCTATTATATAAATGTGTGTGTGTTACTCGTATTAACACACCTTCTTTAATTATGTTTATTAGTTCAGTTCATGCCATCACTTTTTTTTTTACTCCTTTTCTCCACGTTCTCTATTATCATACTCGTACACGGACAACATATATGTGTATGTCCTATTTCATGTGATGTATATATACACATCACATGAAATAGAACCTTCACTTTGGAGGTTAGAGAATTGTGTTTTTAGAAAATGAAGTTTGAGCTGAGTGTCACATTATGTATACACTCCCGTGTTATCTTGTGGCTGCTTGTGGAACATTACTAAGCTGGCTGAGCAGAGTGGCAGCTTCATTATGATTGCTGCTGGCATATCGGGTCGTAATTATCAACGCTGGCTTATTCACTATTTAATTGCCTCATTTAATTTGTTCACATTTGGTGCTGAACAATGTCAACCTACTGCAGTTGAAAGCGATTTGCTCCAAGCACATGTAATATACACCAGCACAAACCTTCTGTGCCTGTGTTAATGCGTGTGTGTGTGTGTGCATGTGGGTGTGTGGGGGTGTAAAAATGTATATTTGTGTGCTAGACACAGCTAAAGTTCAGTGTGGGGAGGCTAAGTGTTAATATCTTGCATCAACTGAGACTTTCCTGTTTTATTTTTTTTTTGGCTCAGTTTTTTGTGTCTATATCTTTGCTATTATTTTCAATCTATAATTGCAACCTTTAATGCTTTCACTAAGAATCCTCTATCATTCCTCATATTTTACCATTAATGTGCCCTTAAAGAGACCTTAATGTGTTACCAGTAGCAACTGAAATATTGGGAATAGCAAATCAAAATAGATTTTTTTGGAGCGCCTGCTTTTTGATGACTCCATAACAACAACTGATAAAGCATAGCAAATTAACTAATTAAAACCAAGTTTACTTCTAAAATCTCATGTTAGAAGATACACTTAATCTCCGTTATGGACAATAACTCAACAAAAAACCAGTCCACAGCCGGAACCTATGTACCTACCTAAAGGCAGAGGGAGGCTACCCTCTCCTCCATCAAGTGAATTCCAGTGTACAAGCCCCCAGCCAGGGGACAATTACCATGCCCACACCTGCTCGGCGCCTCTGACCGAGGGCGACACCAAAGTGGAAGAAGGTCCAGCCCTTCTCAAGGAGACTGGTTCCAGAGCTCAAGCTGTGTGTTGAGGTCAGTCCAACTATATTTAGCATGAACCGCTCAACCTCACCCCATCAACCAGAGGTAACCTTCATGCCTCACACTTAGGCCTGCACCCAAGGGGGGCCCCAGGGACCCACATCCGGGCAAATGAGCCTTTATTTCCAAAGATTTCCCTCTTGATAGAAGTTTTTGAGCTACACATTTAGGTAAATATGTCCATTTCCTGATACAAAGTTTATGTTCAATGCGGAATATGAATACGCAGATGGACAGATTAGCCAATCTTATGCATTGGTTACGTGCATAATTTGGTTCTCCTTCAAGTGGCTAAGCTATATCTGCCTTGACGCAAAAAACATGGCAATGCTGCTGGAAATTACACAGGCAGTGTTGAGTTCTAAAACTCATACGCAACCAGTGAGATTAACAAACCAGAGAAGAAGAAATGATGAACCCAAACAAGAAAAAGAAGCAGGTTAAGAAAAAAATCTGTATTTTTTTTCTTTTACTATTTTTTTTGTTATCGTTTGTTTTTGTCTGTTTTTTTGTACAGTTGTAAATAACTTTTTATGGTGTTTTATCTCTAGCATATGGAAGTGAGCTCTGAACACAACACTGCCACTAGTGGATGAACTGACTGAATAACCATAGCAACGTAAAAGAGCAATGAAAGTATGACAGCTGTGACATATGCCAACAGTTTAAATAGTTGTTCCATGTATTCTATTCTATTCTATTCTATTCTATTCTATTCTATTCTATTCTATTCTAGAGTCATTTGGCAGACACTTTTATCCAAAGTGATATACATATAATAAGCAGTCATTTTTAATCATAGACCTAACATGCATGTCTTGTGGGTAGGAGGAAGCCGGAGTACCCAGAGAGAATCCACGCATACACGGGGAGAACATACGAACTCCACACAGAAAGGCTGTTGGACAAACCTCCCCAGCCTGTGCTCAAACCAATGACCTAACTGTGAGGCCACTGCTAACCACTGCACCACAATGCTGCCCACTGTAAGCACACATGAGAACTTTAGAGTACTTGCAGGATGAAGCTCAACAGGTCGAGCAATTATTTATGAACTGGGAAATTTTGTCATGCTTTCCTCAAATATGTCAAAAGGCTCTTGGGTAATACAACTTAACTCCACGTTGCCACAGTATGTGTTCATGAGTATGATCAATAAAATGTCCATCAGACATAAACACACAGATCCCCCACTGCAGTAACCTCACTCTTTCATAAACAAAGCTTCACATGGATGATGAATGGACCGGATGAGAATAAACGTTCTTGTTATCATTGCTTTAAGGACAATAATAAAGTTCTTCTCATGGAGTATGTATCAACCAGAACTTTATTGTTCAAAAACAAAAAAATGAGAAATGCATTTTAAAAATAACAATTTTTACAAATTACCTGGATAGTTTGACCACATCACAAATTCCAAAGTCCTGACAATGAGAGAAATGTACAGTGATGTGTAACATGTACGAGTACCAACCCTGAAAGAAATAGTCTAAACTTGGAGAAGTGTAAATACTAAACAGTAACTCATTTTGCATCAGATGTTTAGAAAGTTTTGGATATTTTTCTTCATAGTTGCAGAGTTGTTGCTTTCTATCTGAAATACTGTGTTGTAGCTACTGTTTGTTTGAGGTCCTCATCCTGAAAATGCCCATGGAGGCATTCTCATTCTTTTGTTTGGGGTGTGCCAACTTGTCTATAGGCTGGGATTATGCAAATATGCTACACAGGGATGCTGCTGACTGAGAGAAGAAAAGCCTGGACTACAAAGTGTATCAGACAGTTGGGGAACAGTGTTTTCTGCAGGACACATTGAGTTCATTTTGTGGGAACTTGGGGCTTGGTAACTTTGCAGATCTGGTACACAGCAAAAGGTAGACAAGATAGATAGACAGAAATAAACTACTGTATATGAAACCAAATAAAAAGGGGAAACACATAAGCTCAATATGTCATGTTTAAAATCAGGTGTTCAGAATAACATTTTAAATTTTTGCTTACAAGTTTTCCAACTTGGATTTCAAGTCACCAAATGGGGTCATAATACATGTTGTAGTTGTACAATTACTGTTCAGATTTCTGTACAACTAGTTGTTCCTGTAATATTTTAAAGTTAAATTACTCATGATTGTAAAGTGTTATATTTTTAGAAAAAAAAACTTTTCCAAGATTGTGGCAGAATATTTAGACATCACTTGATTAGACTGTGCTATTCAGTAAAATGTGTTCATTCTGTAAATAAAGCCATTTTGAATGTTGAACAAAGGTCCTATTATCGTACTGTTGACAAGTTAACGATGCATACCTGAATTTGGATTTCTTTAAAGCCTGGCACTTTGCCCTTATGTGTTCCACAAGAACACACAAAATCATCTTCAACCAATGTGATAAATGATTAAAGTTTCAGTGAGGTTGGCCGAGTAATTTACATGACCATAGAGGTTCTATACACATCTTCAAATCCAACTCAGCACTATTTACTATTTTGTTTTTATGTTCAAGTTTGGACATAAAGTTGCTATGTGTTACCGGGTTTTGGCATAAAATGTTCCTAGTGTATGTAAATATGGGTCCAGAGATAAACAAAGACACAACTTTGTGTGTCACACATGCATTTCTACATGATATACTAATACTAACTCAACATCATCTCATTAAGATTGATGAGAAGCGTCTCATGTCACGGCTGGGTTAGCAGTCATTGGCAAGCCAAGATGAGAGCTGCTTTGCTACCATGCTCTCAGCCTCGTAACACACCACACAATTAGCTGGTTAAACATCAAAGCAAAGTCATTTTTTAAACTGTTTTACAAATGTAAGGTGAGTGTTGAGTGTTTGTTGGTTGAAGTATCCCTCACCTGATCTTTCCTACATACATCATAGTGGCATGAAGAATACTGTCTCAATTCAGTGTCCCTTGAATTTGCCCTATAAAGTTTGCGCTCCGTTTGGTTTCAGATTAGCTTGTGACGAAGGCTGCAAGCGATGCATTCTGCGCTGCCTTATTTCTCCCAGAATGCATTGCATGGCAGATGGCAAAAGAATGACCAGCAGTTGAGTGCTGGCAAAGTTGTTTTTTTCATTTTACTGGTTTTAAGTTTGTTGGTTGTTGTGTGGAGATAGGGTCCCAAGCAATAACAGTTATCTTTGGCAGTTGCATCTCATAAAGTTTGAGAACCAAAGCCTTAGACTCCCGATGATTTGGTACATGTAAACTGGGTATTTGTCTATTTTTAAATGGAGTTTAACCTTGTTTAACCTGTATGTTTACCTGCATTAAGTTAATAGTTGACAATAACTTAACCTGTAGCACATTGGATTAGGAAAGTGATTATCTCTTCAATCTTTCTTTAATATCTCAGTTTGGCCAATAGCTTCACAGTGCACAGTAGATTGACTGAGACAGACTCGCAGTTTATTTACAAAGTGGGCCAACAATGTGCAGAGAATTTCTTATGAGTTCAGAAGTGCCTTCCTGTGGGAAATGTAGTGAAAGTAGAAAACTCACACTAGCACTCAAGAACCTCTCATTAGAAAACACCATATGGTATCACCACACAGAAGCCTGTAAGCCACGGAGCTGAAGCTTAACCACCATAGTGAGGTTTCTTCAAATATAAAAATACTTTTGTTTTTAGACAAAAAAAATAAAAAATAACTTTTCTGCTTTGCCAATCAATTTAGTGACAAATGAAGGTTGAGTTAAGGTAATTAAAGACTTAAAGCAGAATGTGTTTTTGTAATGTTACACAGTTGTTAGTTACTGTGCTTGGAGAACAGCTTTTGTGGCAATTTGATCGGAATATCATATTCTTTATATTACATTCATCTAGTTGTTTGAATTCAATTGGATTTCACTGTCTAACTGAACTATGCAAAATATAATCTGTGATTTTGTTAGGCAAGCGGAAGTGAGGTTAAGGACTTTGTGTCCTTTCTGCTGCAGCATACTTTTTCTAAAATTATGCACTGATAACCTGGTGGTGATTTGGTGAAAGGGAGAAATGCAAACATTTAAAATTTATGAACTGCATTTATGTAAATTTCACCTGGGAACATAAATTTTTCAGTATTCTGGCTTTTTTATTGGTTTCTAACCATGTCATATGTGATTGTAAGACTCTGCGAGTCTGTTACTGAGTGGACATGGCCCAGACCAGCTCTGGGGTTGAAAGAGAATTTTTAAAATGTATGCCCTTTAGCTGTTTTTTCAGTTGGACAGATAAGGGAGAAAAATAATATGACCAGTTTTATGACTAAGTAACTGCTTTCACAGTTCAACCCAGTGGCTATTAAATGTGCAACAAGTCTGCTCTCTGCTGATAGATAATGAGACTATGGAATAGAAATGAGCAAAGAAAAAAAAAGAAAAATCTTTCTCTTTCAGCATGATTGAGAAGAACATGTAACATCCATCTCAGTAGACCTGGGTTGCAATATTCTGCAACTCTCAGACATGATGGATTTTGGTGAAGTCTTTGTGGTTTTTTTTTAGGTGTGAAAGTTACCCATTTACAGTGACAGCAATCACAAGCTTTTAAAATGGATTCAGAAAGTACTGGAAGCTCAAATGGATCTTTTCAGAAGCTTCCAAAATATTCCTCTTTGAGTCACCATTAAATATAAAATAATCAAAGAGAAGAATAGATGTTTTCATGTTATATGGCATTTCTTGAATTTCTACAAATAGATCTTAAAGAAAAAATGAGAATATTACTATTTTTTACCTTGCGAATTCTCTGTAATTTCACTGTAAAACAATGTGTGCAATATTACATTTCCAACTTCCTGTTTTAACCAGAAAATAATGACATTTCTTTGTTTTTGAGATGTGAAAAAATCAGCTGTTGGTTGTAATAGAAAAAAAAAAAAGAATGGCTTCGCCTTCAGATACCATTTCAAAAATGTTGGAAATGATTTATTTGGCCATGTCTAGATACTTATCTAGCAGGGTTATTTGAGTATATAAACTTGGTAAAGATTTTTTATAATCACAAACAATGTTTTACTGTATATAGATATGACTGTATAAGCCATATTTTGTTTAAGTGCAAAATTTACTTTGCTGTAGTCACCTCCGCCAAGGAGGTTATGTTTTCTGTAGAGTTTGTCTGTTTTTCTTAAACAAGATAACTCACAAAGTTATGGAGTAATTTTCACGAAAGGGTTTAAGAACATTTCTAATTGATCCGGAGGTGATCCGATCACCATCTGAATCGAGGAAACTTTCAAATGGTTCTTTATCATTGCGAGATAGGGCCATTTTCAGCAAATCTAATGTGAGACAAAAATTTAAGCTTGGTGGAAGTATGTGGTCTTTTCTAGTGCTTTTCTAGTTTTAAATGTGGTTGTTGTCTGACAATTGTCTGATCCTGGTGGATATTTGTTGTTGAAATTGGTGCTGGCCATCTTGAAGACATATTATAGTCTATATTGTTCCTCAGTGAGCAGATGTAGATATTACCGTCAGCATTTTTAATTTGCATTAAACGCGCCTTTAAAAAAGAAAATATTGATATTACTATCTGTCCTCCTTTCCCTCTCCCCTTTTTTGGCCTCATGACACATCATCACCTCTCTGTGTTATTATTAATTCCCTGTGATCTCTGAAGTACCCCACCATGGATCTACTGTCCAAGAGCCATGTCAACATAAAGGGCAGGTTATTTTTTTTAGAATGGTATATTTCTAACATTGGTATTCTATCTTCTCATTGTTTGACCATAAATAAGAATATTGTGTAATAGATGGGTTTATGTCATTATGACTGATGTTAGTTTTGAGTTGCCAATGGTGTTTTCAGCAGTTACACTCCCTTGATTACTCATCTCATAAGTTGGATAAATTGTTGTCCTCAATGCACAGCTTATTTAAATTTGATAGGGTTATATAGAAATCAATATTAAACAAAAAATGCTTTGTCAGAATTGTGTTATGTTACACAGCTTTGCCTCAGAACAAGCCTAATCCTGAAGCTATAACCTCCTGACGTGATGTGTGGACACTATTGAGCAATGCACTCACTCCATCATGCAGGGAGTTTTATGGCACTCATTCACTCTTCAACACCCTTCACCTTCACACTAGGGGGAAAGGCCTGAACTGAGAATTGATTTCCATCAGTATTGGTCCCACGCACCTTTCTACATCTACAGTCACAGAACTGTTAAAAGGTCAGAGACACTACCTCTCGTCTCTTGGTATTGAAAGATTTGACTGCCTATGGGTCTGTTTATTTGGGAATTTGGTAATACCCCCAAGCACAGTAAATTTCTCAATATTTACTTGGATCTGGTATATTTCTTTCTTTTTTGAGGAGTATAATTTACATTTGCATAGCTGGTGCTTCAACCGTATCGTAGATGCTATGAACATATTGTCAGATATGCTTATTCCAGCGCAGCAATCATTTTGAGAAACTTTGTTAATTAGTGTTTGTTTATGAATGATTTTTGAGTTTTCTTCTGAGTCTATCCTTGAGGGCAAGCAAATGCATAACTGTGGTGATTTTGGATAATGTTTGTTTTTAAATAGGTGTGTAATCCACATGCACAGCTTAATAGTCAAAATTCTTCACAATATAGTTCATCTTAGCAAAACCTGTATATGCACCTTTAAAGCTGCAATTATACTGCATCTTTTATTTCAATCAATCAAACAATAATAGGTGAAAATTCGAGTGATTTGATCACTAATCTGAAGGAATAATATTTTTTTTGCAAAACAGTTTTGACTTGGCAGGAGGGATTCTCTTGGAGCAAGCTGGGCAGCTTTCAGACTGTTAGAAAAAGGGAATTTATAACGTATCTAAAGGCATTTGTGAAACAAGGAATACGTGTTTTGTTTGGGTTCTCACTCTGTACATCTAACACATGTAGTTCTCATATGTTAACTTGTCCCACTTGCCCAGCACATTCATGTAACAAGCTGGCTTTTAAACATTTACTATTAAACTCCACTGTTCCGTCACGAGCCTAACACCATGAAACAACAACACCCAAATACATCTTTCAGCACTTTACGCTTAGTTTCTAGGGAAGAAAACTGGTGTGCATACCAGTTCACAGATGCAGGGTGTACTTCTGTTCCCAGGAGTTGACTCAGATCAATAGGTGGTGGATGGGGCACTCATCGATCAGCTCAGTGCATGGAGGCTAATTTATGCCACTGCTTCAGCGATCCCTCCGCACCGAGGCAGCGGGGTGTGAAATTCAAATTATTATTACAGCCAGGCAATTCCATTATAGGGGGGAAGGATATGTCGCTCTGGCACATATTGGCTGTCTTCGTTGTGTAAAGGGTGAAAGGAGGTGAGGAAAAATGGGGCCGAAAAGCAGTGCTGATGGCAGGAAAGTGAAATTATCACCACAGGTTTTGCTAGTGCCCTCTTCTTACAGTATTCCTTCAATATCCCATACCTACTATTAAAGTCAAAGCAGCTGCTCTGCTTTTTTGTGGTTTCTGCTGTTGCTACATATTTTGACAGAACATTAACACACAACTTTCACTATACAGCAGCTGCTTTTGTCAGTGTGTTTTATCGATTTACGTTTCAATGTTAAAACAAGGGAAGCAATGCTCCTTAAAATCATCAGATATAAGAACCTTTGTATCACAAACTGTTTACAGCTTTGTTTGATCGGTTACACAGACTGTCCCATGGGGATTTAGCACTTTATTCTGTTCCTTAGGATTCAGCATAAATGCTTTGGCACAGGCACACCTATATAATGCCAGAATGGTGGTTTCTGAGCATTGTTTATCACATTCAAACTTGACTTAATTAAATTGGTGTTTCTACTTAGCACATATTCCCAGTGGAAAGTTAGGTACAATAACCCTTTTTCAAATCTTACACATTTTTGTTTAAGGTGTAGTGATAAGTTCATCCTTACTGCTTAAATTGACACACATTAAGTGCTTTGCTTTCCAAACAGGTATAGACAACCTTACTGAACTCATCGGAGAGCTTACCTTGCCTCATAAACTTATGGTTAATAGGCACAAGCTTTGATCTTCTAACTGGCAGCTGGGGGAGAACTGACTGATTTTGAAAGGAGTACACAGCTTGGAAAATCAATGGGCCTTTAAAATCAGCTGCTTGTTGTCTCTTTTTTCAGTGGGAGTCAGTGTAATAAAATGCTATTCAGTATTGATTATCCTAGCCATTGTCCAATAAAATAAATAATTTCAGAGTTTACTTTTGGTCATGATGATAAAAGTAAACTTTGTTTCCAAGGATTCTACTTTTTCTCAAATGCTCACTAGTCAAATTACCTGTTCATAAGGTACCTCTTAAACAGCTGTTATTGATGTAGCTTAGTCATTAATACTCTCCTTCACTATAATATTGAAAAGCCATTGCATTTGTGTTATTTCTGCCTGACTGCTTCTTCTTTGGCTCATTCTTGCCTCTGAAGAAAACTTAGCTTGCTCTGCTTTTGTGTTCCCATTTGATTCCTAACTTCTGTTGCCAATATTATTGAACCGTGACAACTATGGCTATGAATGTTGTTGTTGCTTTGAATTAATCCCTTAAAAGCACAAGCAAAACAGAGTTTTGTTTCTTTGTTTTTTCTGTAATCTCCTTAGCATTCAACAGACAGTAACCTTGAGTATGTTAACAGTTTTGCACTGTGAGGTAAGAGTATATACCCTTTTCATCACAAGCCAAAAAGGAAAACAATGCTGTGGACAATGTCGCTCTGTTGATGGACTCGTCATTTCAGACACCTCTCCATCTGGGTAGGATTTTAGTGTAATGAAAAACAACCAACTGTCAGGAGGAGACTAGCTGAGAAGAAATGGAAGTTAGGAAAAAGCCTGGACAGATGATAAAACTCTAAAGGCAGTGGGGGAGTGACTCAGTAAAACCAAGTGCAATAAGTGCTGTAGAACAGCTTGATCTTATGAAGGAGCTTGTTTCTAGGCCCTAAGTCACAATTAATTAGCACTGCAAGAGGCATCATATCTTTGCCGTATCTACAGTCTGGTATTAAAAGTTATTGAGAAGGAACAAATCAAGATGAAAGAGAAAAATAGAAAGGAAGGAAACTAGACTCATCAACACAATTCTGAAATTTCAGTGTGGTCAAATTTGTCTTGTTTCATACTTTCCTCCTTTTTTATGTATTTTTTTTCAAATTTCCAGTAGTTATAGATGCAGTCTAAATGCTCTCTAGTGATCGTGACAGTATGTGTTAAAAAATTAAGATGTTATGGAACTTCTTAAGGGGTGATGTACATATTAAGATCTACATAACTGTATATATTATATACCCCCTATATATA
>JBAMHV010000013.1:15845722-15856724 GCA_037177535.1 Pseudomugil gertrudae
TATATATGATCTCATTCTAGGGTGTGCCCTGTTATCATAGCGGAGATGCTGATGTTTCTTCAGTGCTGCAGCGTGGATAAAGGTTAACAGGCCACAAAGGGCTAGACTGAGGAAAGGGTGCCGTGCTTAAACTATGGACAGAGGAATTAAACCAAACGCATTGGTATTCTTGGTGCCTCTTGTGAAATACATTAAAAACTAGTTTCTAATCTCTTTGTCATCATTATCTTGTCTGTGATCACAAAAAGCAAACAAAGCTTGGCAAACCTTAGATCGATTCATAATTTATGACTGAACCATCTTTTCTTTGTCACTTTACAACACAAAAATGTCCTAAACTTTCAGCTGCTTAACCACAAAGCCCAGCTAACATATTGGTTTGTTAAAGTTTCTGTTAGGTGGAGTGAGTGCTCTGAAAACAGCAGTACTTTGAAGAACTGACTTTGGGTAAAAGGATCGATTGTGCCCTGTGTACCATGTCTCTCTTTTTCATCTTGAGATTGATTTATTACTGATTGATGAATCCCTTTCCTGCTTTGCTTTATGAGGATGGATCATATTGAGCTGTACAAACAGTTCTCATGGCCTATTTATGTGTATGTTATGAGTAAAGCTCAAATCTACATTTTTGAGTTGATAGAAGTACTATTGCACAATGTTCTTGCTCACAGCTTTGTATGTCGATTCATATATGTCTGTACTGATGTACAGACATATATGATGATGATGTGTTCATAATATTGGCTAGTAGAAGTAAAGTATATAATGTTAAAACAATTTGCATGTAGATATGTGGGAAAGTTTGTTCGTATATGTTATTGTGTTTGTGTGACTCCACAGTTTGTTTTGTGTCACTCTCATTTTAAAAGTTAGTTTAGCTTTAAAATTTTGGGGTTGAGAGTGTTTTCGGAAGGTTAGGACAGTGTGTACTGCTTGAAACAGCACTTTAGAAGAAGATTTTAGGGTCTATGCTGGAATTACAATAATTATGTGTGCAGTTGTGTGTGTATTTGTAAGTGTAATTAATTCATGTCGTGTTTTACTTAGTCCAAAAATCTCTTCATCTTCCCTGTTACTGGCACAAGAGTGAGATAAAATATTCAAATACATTCACAGGGAAACCTAAGGTGGTTCATCTACACATTGATGTCATTTTTTTAAACAAGAAAAGAAGCATTTATGCACCTCTGAATTATTTGATTTCTTTCTGCCCTCATGATAATATCCATACTGACTTTGTGTCTCAACTTTCCCTTATCCACTGTCCTTTTACCACTGTGGCTTTAATATATTTAAATTGCTACTGCCTGAAAAATCTTTTTTGATTGATTTATTCAATAACACGTCCCTTTTTATGTGTCTATAAAAGAGAAAGTCAAGTTTATAAGCCTTTGCACTAGTCTCAGCCTTTGTGCAATTGCAGTACTCAATGAACTGATCAGCCTTCAGAATTTATTAGTCCAAGAATGAAAAGGTTCAGTTATCAAAGTGGACACAAAATGGCCAGTTACAGTGCTACCTTGCAGAATAAATCACTAATGATTGTCTATCTATCTACAGTATCTATCTGTCTGTCTGTCTGCCTACCTACCTACCTACCCACCCAACCAACCAACCACCCATCCATCCACCCATCCATCTATAGAAAGATAAATAAAAAGCTTGACTTTGGCCCATTTTCCCGTGTTCTTCTATACACTTATATCTTATATTGTTATTCTATAAGATATCCCAGAACTTCTGTTTCTGTAGCTAAACATATATCATGCTATTTATATGTGTTTGTTTGTTTTTCTCTTTTCCTGATCATTTTTGTTCTACCTCTGCTTCAGCAAAAACAGGCATGCACCAATCTAGAATGTGTAGGCCAAGTGAGATTTGAGGATTTATGTAAACCGTTTTGCCTCAAGCTGACAAAGTGTGTGTGAGAGTGTGCATTTATGTGTGTCTGTGATGGAGACCATCTCCCTGTGTTAGTCTGAGTTCCAGAACCAGTATGCAGGTGTACGTGTTAATGAATTTGTAGGTTTTAAATTCAGTGTAGATTTGCGTGGTTGCATTTGTGTATTATTTATTCATTCATCTGGTTTTTTGTGCTCACATGAGTTTTCATCATTTGCATCTTTTACCCAACTGTCTAGTTTCAAGTAAACAAATTCTTAATGAATTATCTATCACAGTGTGATAAATATGGGGAGGGGTGGGGAAGAACTATAAATGCACATTTATTTGTTTGTCTGTTAAGGTTAGTTTGTTTTCTCTTTGTTTTCATTGCCGTCTTTCACAGGGCTTTTCCCAGCCATCTCTTGTTAAGTGGATAACAAGTGGTATACACCAAGATGATTGGTTAAATAGACTTTGCTTTGCAGAGTAAAGTATATGGCTATTCTGACCAGCTATAACAATAAAACCACTGACAGGTAAAATTAGTAATACTGCTGGGCTTGTTCCATTGCACTGCTCTGCTGAGAAAGCCTGCATGCTGAAAGCATGCATGTTTTAATTCACACTGGCACTATTTCATACATCTCTTTTATTCTACCCAGCAGAATAAAGGAGATAGAGCTATACAGCATGTGCATCTCAGGATGTGCAGACTGTACCATACATCATATCTGGCCATAGGATGGGCTCAAACAGTTGTTGATTCATCTGAATGGTTTGCAGGTCACATGGATTTGATACCCTTCTTAAAGAGGAAGAACCAAACCACAGGGAACCCAACCCACTATTGACAGAGCCCAAATGATTTTTTAAGTCCGCCAAGGAGCTGCGGTTATGATTTTTGGGGGAGTTTGACTGTGAACAAGATAACTCAAAAAGTTAAGAACTGATTTCCATGAAATTTTTAGGAAAGTTTTAAAATGGGACATGGAACAAATTATTAAAGTTTAGAGGTAAGACGGATTACCGTCTGGATCCAGGAATGTTTCAAAGGATTCTTTATCATTGTGAGATAGGGCCACTTGATGCAAATCTAACGTGAGAAAAATAATCAGCTTGGTGGAGGTTTACGCTCTCCGATTGCTTTTCTAGTTCATAATATGACAAAATCCAGGATATGACGCTGTTCATCCATGTTCTGTTAAACATCTATTTTGGTAACAAGAGGCATAATCAGTATTGTTTTGTCATTTGATCATAGCTGACTTCAACAGTGGCACCACTGTTGCATTCACTTTTAACATCTCTGCTTTGTCTTTCATTCCTTTGTCTTTTTTATTTCCGTTTTCTTGATTCTGGTTCTGCTTGGGATTGAAACATCTATCACAGCGGCTCTATTCAGCAGCTGGCTGGCTACCACATTGTTCTGTTGGTTACAGTAGCTATCAACAGTTGCTCAACAGTTTATTAGTCTGGATCTAGATGTCCCGGAGGACGTTGGCTCTGTCATCCTTCACCAGCTTTTGAGATATAATTCACATTGACTTTATTATTTTCAGTGCAGTCTGGGTTTATCCTTCCACTGTGTTTCATCTTATTTCTCCTCTTCCTCACTGGATTTCCTTTGTATTTACTTAGTAGTTAAATGTGGGAGGCCATATTTCCTTTAAATGCCCCTTTTCCCTTCTTTTTTCCCCTTTTTTCCTCCTTACTATTACATTTTATTTGGTTTCCATACATTGTTTTTTTTTTTTATGGACATAGCCTCTGGTTGTTTTATTTTTTTTCCTTAATATTGGGATTAGTTCTTGAATGCATTAAGAGAGATGAAATTTACTGCAGTTGCATCAAGACAATAATACAAGAAGCTACTAGTTTTTTATTGCAGTTTTTTGTGGATAGATGATTTTGGGGTGTTATTGTGCAGTCAGATTTCTCTTTATGCACACCTTTATTACAAACCTTTATTGTTTACCACACAAAATTGTTATTTTTCAGAATATCATTTGTTGTGAAAGTCAGTTTTTGGTACTTATGGAATTTACTTAAATAAAATCAATGTGCAGTCATAATTTTATTTTTAATATGTAGACTGTGTGGATATAAACCTATTAGCCTCAAAGTCTGCAGCAACAGACTGTTACATCTGCACCAGTCTCCAACACTGACACTTGATTACTAATTATGAACACCTGCAACCAATTCCCTTCCTGGCTTTATATACCTCTGCCCCACATTCACTTTGGCTGTGTCTCAATACTGTAGTGCACTGGTATGTAGTGCATCGTGTGCACTATTGTGGGTGAGTGCTATCTCAAATGGAATACTGGATGTTGGGCTCCTACCGGTAGTGGCGTACTACTGGTTGGACTATTTTGCTGCACACCAAAATGATCATTTTGTGTCCACTACACAGCTAAAAACTGCTAACATTTACATATGCTAACTGTACTAAATTTGTAACAGCAGTCTCAAACAAATGATCGGATCCATGAGTTATTGTAAGCACAAAATTTGATAGCAAGCTATGGTATACATTAGAACCTTAACAAAAAAAACTTTATACTCACATCTATACAAATTAACTTCCGCCGCAGTATTGTTTGCTGCCATTATTTGGAAAGTCCAGCACTTCCTCTTCTGCTACGTCAGCAAGATAGCATCAGTTTAGTGCGCAAGGTGTCAATTGTTTCAGGCTAGATTCTTGGCCAATTTTAGCGTAGCATCTGGGTACTTTCAGTACACTGACTTTTTTGCTTAAATGTCGGTGTAAAAGCACTACGCACTTAAATATAGTGCGCAAAGTAGTGTTAAGTGAGTACAATATACTGACAAAAATAGTGACAACCAAAAAAGGGTGGAGTAAATGGGGGGTGGAGGGTGGAGGGTGGAGCGTGGAGCGTGACATCAACAGGCGGATCGGTGCTGCGTCTGTAGTAATGTGGACCCTGTGAACTCGATTACATCTTGCGGCTGGCCTGGGAACGCCTAGGGATTCCCCAGATGAGCTGGTGAATGGGAGGGAAGTCTGGGCTTCCCTCCTTAGGCTGCTGCCCCCGCGACCCGACCTCAGATAAGCAGTAGAAAATGGATGGATGGATGGAGTAGTGTTAGTGCACTGATTGATACACACCCCTGCTGTTGGATCTTGTTACAGCCTATTTCCCTTTCCTGGTTCGGACTCACCTGCCTGTTTCCTGGATTACTCATTTGCTTCTCTGGTTCTGATTCCTGCCTGGGTCCTGGAGTACTCATCTTGCTACCGCGATTTGGTTCCCTGTATGAATACCTGGATTACTCTGCTTGCTTTCCCGGTTCTGAAATCTGCCTGCCTGCTGGAACAGCCCCGCAATTTCCCACAATTGCAATATCCTTGAGAGTTGCTTTCTTGATTCTGTTTGTAATAATCCCTTGGATTCCTTTACTTGTTTCTGAGCCATCCTTCGTAACATAGACCAAGCATATGGATTAGCAATCCATGACTTTCTGTGAAGGTACCTTATATGTCTAAAGTGTAATTTTAGAAATGCATCAGCTAATAGAAAACTAAAAAAAAAAAAACATATTACAGTGGTAATAAAAAAGAAAACAGTAGATTAAGGTGGTGATTATAACAAAACATTCACATTTATGTCATTCTCGGACTCACAATGGGGGTCTCCAAAGACCATAGGAGGTCCATGTGGATATGACTAGGGATGCACCGAAATGAAAATTCTTGGCCAAAACCAAAAATGAAAAGACCATGGCTGAAAACTGAAACACTGAAAAACATATTATGCCAGTTATGAGTACAATTGCATTTATGGCCTAATGTGTACTAACCTCATTAAAATCAAGGCAGTGCAAGTATATCAATTAATATAATTGTTAAAGAATAAATAAATTACAATATTATTAAATTGTTTATTTAGAACATTCCAACAATGCACAATTAAATTAAATGAAAAATAAATAAGAACATAAAAATTCTCTGTAGGTCTACTACAACAAAGTGCATTCAGAACAAGTGCAGTTGCTGAAAGATGTGTTTTGTTGGCTTTTAACTAAATAGCATGCCGAAACAAAAAAATGCAAAAGACAAACTAAAAAGTTCACTGCATTGTACAAAAAATGGACCAAGAACTACAGTAGTTGTGCAAAGTGCAAAACAAATATTTGAATAAACAAGACCCTTCTACTTTTTGAGGTAAAGTGGTAGGTTTTTCTTGATGAAGAGTAGCTTCTCTGCTTTATCACAATGAAGTCTGTTTCTCTTCTCATCAAGAACATGAGCTGCTGCACTGAACAGTCTCTCGCTGTCAGTGCTTGTGCACGGAGCTGACAAGTACTTGCGTGCCATCTTTGCTAGGTCAGGATAGGGTCCCTGGTTATTCTTCCAGTAGGCAAGAGACTTCAGAAAGATAACCATGTAACTGTTGAGCAGTTGAGCTTGTTGACTGTCTGACATTTGAGAAACAAAGAGGTTTGTATTTAAATGGGGCCAATGTGTACATCAACATTTTTGTCAAATTAAGAAAAAACCCTGGCACAAAGGCTCACCTTGTGTTATTTGAGGAACTCTCTTGCATGATCTTAGTGAACATATCAGACAACGACAGTGCATGCCCCTCATCTGATACAGAGAAACGAGGCCTTTTTTCTTTGCTTTGTGCATTTCCGTCCCCAGGCGGGTTCTCCGCATCCATCGCAGCCTGGATTGTTTCTCATGCGTGCTGCTTTATTCCAACATCCAAGTAATGATCTTTATAACGCGGGTCAAGTACAGTCGCGATGAAGTGCAGAGGATCCGAATAGATCTCAGTGAAACGTTTGCTGACTGACTCCAAGAGCGTACTTTTCATTGTTTTTACTCCGTGGTCTGTCTCCACCTCTTTGCTAAGGAGACGCTTTAGTGCTGCGATTAAAGGAATAACGTCTGCTACAGATGCATCAGAGGAGCTGATCTCTTTAGTAAGCTGCTCAAATGGGGCAAGAAGAGAGAGAATGTTCTCTATTAGGACCAACTGGTGTGAAGTGAATGTCACGGGGAGCTCATGATCTGCACTGTATGCAGCCAAGACTTGCTTTTGAACAATGAGGCTCTCCAGCATGTAGTACGTGCTGTTCCAACGTGTACTCACGTCTTGTTGGAACCGTTTTATCTGTGTTCCAAACTGATCTTGCATAGATGTAAGTGGGAATAGGCCAGCTGAGAATGTTTAAAGTGGCCTACAATCCTTCTGCCTATAGCCAGAACGTCTTTTACACTGCACTGAGATAACACTCAACACCTCATTCACAGCCAGATGTAGTGTGTGGGCCATGCACCGTATTCCTTTCATATGGTTTTCTTCTATTGCTTTAGTCATATTTCTTCCATTGTCACTGACTATGGCATGCACTTTGGATCGGTCAATATGCCAGGATACCTGAAATATCAGCAGCTACAAGCGTGTGAATGTTAGTTGCGACAACGATAAACAAGTCTGGTAGACACACGTCTGAGAAATGACGCCTGCTTGGCATGGCATAACGGGGCTCAATATGCTCCATCAGTCTACGAAATCCCACATCTTCTACAACAGAGAACGGCTGATCATCTAAGGCAGGGGTGTCAAACTCAGGTCCTGGAGGGCCGGTATCCAGCAGGTTTTTGTTGTCTCCATGCTCCAACACAGCTGACTAGAATCACTTAATATGTTGACAAGAAGCTGTTGCATCTATTCGATTTGCATCAGGTGTGTTAGTTCAGGTAAACAGCAAAACCTGCTGGATACCGGCCCTCGAGGACTGGATCTTGACACATGTGATCTAAGGCAATGAATTCCATAATCTTTTGTGTTATCCCTTTTGCCTTGACACTATCACTGGGAAACTTCTTTCCAAGACTTCCGCCACAGAAGGTGTGGGCGTGCTCGGAGGGACTTTCCTTTTCTGCACCACATTCCTCTCATACACAGCATAGCAGTCGAGATGTTTGGATTTCAGGTGATAAATTAAACTTGACGTGGAGAAATTCTTTGCAGATGCACCTCCTCTTAAAATTTCACTATTACACGTTTTACAAATCGTTATCCGTGGGTCTGTTTCAGATATATTGAAATACGTCCACACAGCAGACATATTGACCTTTCTAGACAAGTTGGCTGCATTTTTGCTTGCGTCATCACAGCATCCTGTTCCAGTCGGGATTTTCGGTAAAAAAAAAAAATAAATAAAAGTATTTTGGCCGAAAACAAAAAATAAAATTTTAGGCCTTTTTTGGCCAAAGGTTTTCAGCCACCGAATATTTGGTGCATCCCTAGATGACCTTACCTGTATAAAACTTAGGCCATGTCAACACAGATATGGATAGTGGTTTTTATCATTTTGTCATTGCTTTGCACACAAGAAACCAGCATATTTTAGCCATTTGGTTGTTGGTTGAAACTCTTTCTCAGGGAGACTACACTGAGAACTTATTTCTAGTTTTTTTTTTTTTCCAGAAGGGAAATGACAAAATAACACCTTTGACAGGCTTAGGCCCATTTACCTTATATAGCTGTTGCCTGTGTCATTTGATTTATCAATATTTTAAAGAAGAGCTCTGTTTCTTGAATATTACTGTATATGACATCAAATCTATGATTATGTTTCATGGTGTCTAAATCAGGTAAACTTGTAGAAAAAATACTACTAGACATTGATGACCCAACCTGTTCCCAAAAGTAAGCCAGTTGCTGTTCTGGCAAAGCCCCAGGCACATCTAAGATGTCTATAATGTATATTTAGCCACAGGTCTTTGATGCACCAACCTCTGCAATATTGGCTGTGCTGCAAGTTACAAACTGCCTTGTCAATGTTTGATTTTTTTACAAGGTTGAGATAAATATGAGGTGGAATGAAATCACAGGACACAAACTGTTAAATGTGGCAAGGCGGCAGCTTTGGATGACTTTTTCCTTTTTTTGTAGTTTTATTTGCTATTTTACTTCTTTTCTGATGATATTTAGATAGATTATATATAAGAAAAAAATTATATTAAAAAACTAGATTAAAAAGCTCTGTGTTTATTTACAGCAGAAGACTCCTCTATAGAGGTATATTACACTTATTCAGTACTCTCAGACCAAAGTGTACATATTGGGGGGGTGTTGCAAGTGTGCCCTTGATGTAGTGTGTGTGTGTGTGTGTGTGCTGTGTATACAGGACATAAACAGTGTTTGCAAGCCAATTAATTTGTTTATGAGTGTGCTCAGCAGACTATTTGACCTCAGTGCCAGAGAGTGTTAGAGTGCATCAGGTAGACCGATACAATTTTACAATTCTACAATTTTTGCATGTATAAACAAAAACAAAAATTCCAAAACAGACAAAAAAAAAACAAAAAATAAATAAAAAAAAAGACAGTACAGTGGATGCTTTGTAGTAGTGCTTGATATCTTTAGAATTGCACAAGGTAATATTTTGCATTAGCCATGGTAATTGTAACATAGGACCTCAGAGACTGAACAGGTTTTTACAAGGATTTATTAGGGAACAGAATTATTAGGAGAGAGAGTTTGTAGATGGGGTAAAACGGGATGATCCAAAGAGGGAATACCGGAGAACATGCGAAGGTCAAGTCCAAGAGGTCCAGAGAGGAAGTAGTGGAGCAGGCTGGAATCAGAGTCGAGTAAGCAAACAGGAGTCAGAGCCGGGAAATCTGTCCAGAGGTTTAATCCACATGGCGAGGTAAGGGAGCGGAGACCGGGGAGAAGAGCTGGGAATCTGTTGTATTGCTGTTACAAGGTCCAACAGAGAATGAATGATCTGCTGATGCTTATATGGTTGGAGAGGGAATTGGTGACAGGTGGATGTGATCAAAAATCAGGGGACTGGCTGTGCAGGAATCTGACTGGGCGTGTCAGTAGCAGAACCCGGTGCAGGTGTAACAGTAATATGAAAGTCACAGGACTTTGAATTATAAGCCTGAGTTCAGCAGCAAAATAGGTAATTACTCAATACCATTGAATCACTTTGTAGCTACTCCAGTTGTGTGGAATGTTTTACAGAATTTTTCTGTTTCTTTTTTTATGAGAAACCATTGAGAAATAATAAAATTATAAATTAAATTCTAAAATATATTTTATGTTTTACTTATCAGATATATTCAAGGGTGACAAGAACTGGAGCCAAGCCCAAGCCTTGAGCAGCTCAGCAGTCTATCACAGTCCTACCTGTTAGTCGGTAGACTCACTCTGCTATAGAAAATTTGGAATAGTCATTTAACCTAAAATACATGTCTTAAAGACTTAAAAGTAAATCAGTGAGCATATAACAATGCAACTCTACACTCATGGCACATGCTGTCCTTCGCAATAAGTGAAAGCCTTTCAGTTTATCTACACACAGGAAATGTCATTATATGAAGTTTCTTTTTTGGAGTGTGCAATTTTTTTTCTTAAACCAAACTGTTTCTCTCAGTTCAACCAGTGGTTTCCAATCTGGAATCCGGGAGACCCACAAGGTTTTAACTGTAAAATTAAGTCCATGTCACCTCAGAGATGAGTTAAGGTGTGTCTCCCTAAGTTTTGTTTTTCTCCATTTGGATGTTTGTTTACATGGAAGTAGCATTTTCAAAGCACATTTAAAATCAGGTCCCAAAGGTTATAAAAAAAAAGGGCCAATAAAATTAGCTGTTCTACAATATTTTAAAACATATATGCTTTTTTTAATAAATAAAAAGAAAATAAAAATAGAATATAGTGCTTTGCTAGCTTTGGATCTACAGAGTCTGGCAGGTAGACAAGGGCTTTTGGCTTGTTATCATGTTTAGAGTGATTCTTGAAATGTTTCTGAGGTGTGAACAAATTTGCTCCAGTCAGATATGCCTGTAACAAAAAGTCTGTGATAATGGTCTTGCAGCATGCTAGTTTCTAAAGTTAACTAAAGTTTCTTTTACATGCCAAAACAACCTCATTTTGAGTAGTAGGATCTAAGGTTTTCCGGCAGAAAACATAATTACACCACAATCGCTATTGTTTGCTACACTATTGATGTTGATGATATTGATGTTCTATACATTGCTTTTGTTTGTTCACTCTAAGAAATGAAACATAGGGTTTTTAAAATTTAATTCATAGTTTTATTTTCAATGTGCTTAAAATTGTTCATT
>JBAMHV010000013.1:15870886-15885018 GCA_037177535.1 Pseudomugil gertrudae
GCCCAACATCTCTGGTGACCCTCCTCTCCCCTTGCATGTTAGCATCCATCTGGGGTCTATTGCCATCTTGAAGGGAGGTTAAGTTACCCCTGCTGTGCTGACCTTGGTGCCTTCTTATTAAAGCCTGTGAGTTAAGCCTGGAAACCAAATAGCATATTATAAGATAACTCAATGGAGTGAGTGAGATAAATTGGCAGAGCATTTTTTTTCCTGTCTCTCATGGCACTAAATTGTTCTCAATGGTAATATCCATGTCTTTCTTGTGGGGGTCATAATATTTGTAAATGTGATGCTTAGATGGTATTTCAGTCTCTTCACAGCTTTTGTTATCCATATAATGCTCCTTAACATACTTTAAATTGTTCATGCACATGCAATACTGTTTTGGTGTTTCAAGGTTAGATGCCTTACTGTACATCAATCAAAAAAATTATAACCAATGCATACTGGCCATAACTGGTCTGCCATAACAACAAACCAATGCAATTAGGAAAGACAAAAGTACTTTATGAGAAAGAAGGTGCATGATGACAATATTCCTAAAAATATCTATGGCAAGGAGTAAGAAAATACAAATTTTTAAACTCAAATAATATACTCATGTGAGGCTATGCAGCATAAAACAATTGACAAAAGTAGTAATTTTATCATTTTAAGGTTTGAACTGTAAACTGTGTTTGGATCAAGTTTTCTAGTTTATGCCATTTCTGATCAGGCTGAGCAAATTTAGCACCAGAGTAGATCTGGTAGATCTTAGATGTTATTATCTTATTAGATTTTTGCAGGTATTATTTCACTTTATTCCAGGCTTCATAGGTTGTCATTCAGAAATGAACAGTGAAAGCTGTCTTATGATTCCAAGTCCAGGTTTATCTGATCTTCAGCTGTTTTGTAGTCTTGGTTTTACTCTTGATGAGATGAAGATTAGGACATTGGCACAAACTTGAGCATGTATTGATGTTCACACTTTTTGCCATTCATGACCTCTAATATAGTATTGATTATATTATAAGCTTTTTGATGCTGAAACATCCTAAAAGAAAAATCAAGTAGCTTATTTCTGTATTTATTTAAAAAACATTACCTTTTTTGTCCAATGAGACATATTTATGTACATGTATTTGTGTATGATTTGAAAGGAATAGGTCTGGATAAACAGACGGCTAGATTAAATGAGAGAAACAAACTCCTTCAGGGGACAGTAGAAGTGCTTGAATAGGTGGAAGTATGTGCCTTAAACCGTCCTCTTTACACATTTACTCATGCCGTGCTTGCCGTAATGCGTTCTTGATTCCCATTGACTCTGAATTGCTGTTCATTCAGTGCTCTGCAATCCCCTTTCTTTTTTTCTCTCCTTTTTATTGCATCCCATCAACAGTGGGGGAAATAACCCAGCTGCTGCTGTGATGCCACTCATGGCCAATGCGCCCTGACAGATTCCAATTAAGTTGGAAAATGTAACGTATGAATATTAGAAAGTACTCTGACACAAACATCATCCCTTTCTTTTGTTGCATTATGCAGTTTGTAGTCAGGGGTCTCCGCTGGTCCACTATTTCCATAAAGTTTATTTCTTCACTCCCTCCCACTCTTTTCACTCTGTCATTCCCTCTCTCCCCTGCGGCTGTTTGTTAACAGTTGTAAATATACCCGGCGTGCCCACATAAACACTCATTTAAGACCCAAGATGTGGTTTTGTCAATCGCTGCATCTCCATTTGGCTTCCATCCACATTCAAATAAATATTCATGCATTGGGTAATGAAAATCAAATAAAATAAATAAGTTGAGATTTGATACTGTAGGGTGCAAAACCTGTAAAATATCCTGTGTATGTGTGCCATAAAATAATATAATTGTTAACTATAAATAGGTAGACTTTTTTAAACATTTTGTTCGACAGTTATTATTTCTTAACCTTTTTATTATGCTTGCATGTGTGTTTGAGTGCTTTGTTCAAGGCTGAACTACAAACCTTAATACAGCTCAATGGCAGTTATATTAACTCATGGCTCAGTAGGATGATTTCATTCTGACAGACTTCTGTTGCCTCGTGTGCTGAATGAGAGCATCCCCCCTAGCTGCCAGTTCCTGGAAGTTTCTCTCTCTCTCTCTCTCTCTCTCTCTCTCTTTCTCTCTCCCTCCCTCTCTCTGTCTCTCTCTTTGTATCACTCTAAGTGCTAGAGCCATGAAGCAGAACCTGTGTCCCATCAGACTGCGTGTGACCTCATCTCCACCTGGCAACCCATCCTACTTCAGATGGGAAAAACAAAATGTTAACCTCCTTGTGAGTATGCTCATTACATAAAACTTTGTGCATTTAATACATATAGCTCTTTGTTTTTTATTCAAATTATATAAATTATGGACATTTAAAAGAAACATGACAGACTGCATATACGGTATATATGTCAGGAAGAAGCAAAACAATGTGATCAACTGAGGACAATAGGTTGTGGGTATGACAGTAAAATTGTCATTTGAGTTCCTAATGACTATAGTCCTTGTTGTACTAGGAAAGTCTTGCAAAAACACTATTTTCTGTAGTCTTACATCATCCTTTAGCCTTTGTTGTAGCCTTTCCACTTTATAACACTATATATATGTAAGATATAGATGTTTTTCTCATGTCTTTAGTAAATTAATTTATTTCTACATTCACCTGTTGAATGCATGAAAGAAAAGAAATGCATGTGCACAGTTTGTACACACTACAATCAATAGCCTTGCCTCTAAGAATACAATTTGTTCAGGTTTTCAAAATGTTTTGTGGTTGGATGAATGTAGATGCTTATTTTAGGTTCCCCCATAAATGTGACATTTGTGGATCAAGAAATAAAGCAGTTGTCTTACAATCTAAAAGCTTGTGTACCTAGTTTCAACTTTCCCACTCTGCATACAGAAGTGTTGTTGGGTGAGAACCCTAAATGGCCTCTGCTGCAATCATGTGGATGTGTGTGTGAGATTGAGAAAAGCACTCTGTAAACAACTATGTGTGGATTAAAAGCGCTTTGTGAGTGCATCTGTGTGTTTGTGTGGGAATGTGACTTGTAGCTTAAAAGCACTTTCTGTGGTCAACATAGGAGACAAACACTATCTAAATGTAGTCCATTGACCATTTCCTCCTCGACTTAACATATGTCACTCATCTTGACGAGTTCTTACTTTTAAAATGGGTTGACCTTCCCCAGCTACAGGCTGAGCTAAGTGTCTACTATTGACTCCTCACACTTCGAATGGAAAATCTCTCCATGAGGTCAGCTTGCAGTCAGAGTGACAGCATCCTGTTTATTTATCATTACAGTCTGCAGTCTCTGTAGATTGTTTGCTTTGTGGTTGTTGGCTGCATAGGTCTGAATGTCCCTTTTGGACTCTTGCTTTTGATTCCAGTCCAGCATTCCAGTCCAGAGCAAGATCAATACTTTTCATATGTAATGTTAAAAAAGCTAAGTTGGCTATGCTAAAGAAACCCACAAATACCCAATTATCTGAACCAACAAGTCAATTTTCCCTTCTTTTCTGTACAATTTAGTTTTACATAGCCCATTACTTGCATAAACATAGTAATATGCAAATGATGCTCTACACATTCATATGGATACCCAGTTGCAAATTATTACCATATAAAGACACATAATCTGTTTCACTATAGACAAAGACTATAAAACACATTTACTCACACATACACACTGATTCACATTAAAATGCATATACACACCATGATGGGAAGTGGTGGGGATGAGTTGTTATGCATTTCCCTCTCCTGTCTTGGGGTGTGGACTCTTTCTGTAAACAAACTCTTATTGTTGTTTGCCAGGGGCTGAAAATGATAATAAGCAACACACAACTTATAAAAGAGAGTTACTGTAAATAAAAACATTTTAGTAATGCTGCATAAATTGTTGCATTCTTTCCCCACATTCCCTCTATATGTCCATGTGCCAGTTCATTTGTGGACAGAGTGCCGAAGCAATTACTTACTGTTGACTTTCTCACTGTTGATAATCTTTAGTCATAATGATGATTATGCCATGACAAACTGGTTTTGATCAGAAAAATGTAGTTACTATTTTCCCTCCAGTATATCATATTTGTTGTTGCTTTGTATTTTCATTAGTCTCAGCTGAATAGGTAAAGAATAAAGAAAAGGAAAGGAAAAACAAGATTTGGAAAATAAACTCATGCAACAAACTAAAGATTACAAAATGTTTTGCTAAATTACAATAACTGATGTTGGTTTTCCTTTCTTCTTTTTTTCTTTTAAAATTCTCTCAACAATTTATTTTCCCTTTTTCTTTTAGTGAAAGCAGATTATAGTGTGCCAGGTGCTCTGGCAGGGTCAAGCCTGACAGCCTGGTCTCTAGCAGGGGAGCCAACCACAATGCCCAAAGACAGCGTTTGCTCAGTATACCCTGCACAACTATTTGTGCATTTATGTGAGTGCTTGTTGGACTGGACCAGAGAGAACTGTAAGATGGAGCAAATCTAAAGGAGAGCAAATACAAAAAAATGCAGTTTATCATCTTCAAAAGCATTCCTCATAGATATGGAGGAGAGGGGGCAGAGGGAGAAGAATTATGAGTTGGAAACATATTTGGCTAAAAGTAGAGTAGATTTAAGTGTGGTTGTGTGTGTGTGTGTGTTTATGTGTATCCACATGCCTGTTTAGCTTATATGGACAGTCCATTCAAGAGAACCAAAGACAGACATGTTTATCAAGTAACTCTAAGTATACTACATATCCTCAATGCTTGTAGAAAATAATCTCTTTTTACAACTTGTCTGCATTCTCTGTCCTGACATCCAGCATTACCAGCACAATTGCTGGGTATTTGTTGTGCTACATGACAACACAGCACTTTCCAAAGTGCATGGTGAGTAAAAACCATTGATTGCCAGAGCGATGGGGACAGTTTTGTATCCTTGAGGCGTAGAAAAAGACTGGGCCTTATGTTTCATTTTGGAGTCCCAACCAGGCAGGAGAAGTGAAGGCTGGAAGGGATAAATGTGACTCTAACACAGAACATTTTTTGTGCCTCTATCTCTATTACCATAGGCAGTCCATTATAGCTTGGTGAGTTTTGCTCCAAGCATTGCCTCACAGTGATAGATTTATAATTCTTTAGAAACATTCAGCAGACAAACTGTTTGGACATTCTTGTTTTTTTCTTCTTCTTTTAGTCTTGCTTGTCACTGTTTATTTGTCACTCTTTATAGTTCTTTGTCTTTCTGTCTGCTGATGAATATTTCTTTGTTTGTATCTATACTTTCATTGCTGTGCTTCTCCATCTCACAATTTCTCCAAACTCCATCAAAAGAGGGTCAGCAGACTCCATCACCTGAATAAGAAAACTATATTTTGACAGACAGAGGTTGTTATTGTGGCCAGGAGAGCGTCAGCAGTAATATGCGGTTTGCTTTCAAATGTTAGCCTCGACCAAAGGTGGACTTCAACAGCCCATTAATCTTTGGGACACACACAACCCTTTACTCCACACTTGCCAACACCAGTTTGTGTGTGTCTTTGAATACACTCGCAAAAAACATACACACTTTACCTCTCTTTCATTGCACCTCTTGCTACAGCTAGTTGACCTTAGCACTGGGAAAACAGGTTTAGTAATGGGATCAGTGGCCACTGGCAGGCCCTTTCACCCACAATCGCATCAGCCCTGCTTACAGTAAGTGATGAGAGATGGAGTGAGAGGAAGAGCAGTGGTAGATGGGGAATGAACTAATTCAAGTCTGCTGGTGAACTGGTGAGGTGCATTTAACTCTAAACAGTCAATGGTTTAATGGTAAAAAGTGGATTTGGAATATACACGAGATAACTGACGTAAGCAGCTCTTATTATGAATTCTAAAATTACTTGTTTTTTTCATTGGTTCAAATTTTTAGATGAAACATTTTTTAGTATTTTAACTGTTTTTTGAAGTTTTGAGTCATGTGAGAAACAACCATTGTTCTTGGTGACCATTTAACCAAAACCATTTAAGCTTCCCAAGGTATGTTCCATACAATAATATAAATGAAGATGGGTTAGAGGTTAGATTTTGCCTTAAGTTTATATAATTATTTGTCTGAGACGAAGAAACAATGATCCTTCACTATACCTCAAAAGACTTGGGCTACTTGTGTAAAAATGAGATGTATCGGACTCGACATCTTTAATGATCCCACATTGAAACAAACCATTTGCTTGTGGAATTTATGATATTCCAAGATAACAGTCCAACAGAGGAGCCTTCACCAAACAAACACTTTGTAGTTTGTTTTACCAGAATAACTTTCCACCTTATCCCAAAACTTCTCACTGTGACAACTGATGACTTGTGAATTTAACTGATAATTTATTCCAGCCAAAAAACACTCTCACAAGTCTCCTTTCGTCTCAAAAAATAAAGGGACAAACCAGACCACCCGCTGGTTTAACACCTAGATCGCAGCACCAGGAGAAAAAGACTCCATGAGAGGATCCCCTTTCTCTTACCAATGTGAGCAAATGGTTTAGGGACACAACATTTAATTTTATAGTCTCACATTGGTTTTATAATTTCTGGTCAACTGGCAGAACTCTACAGTGGATGACCAAATCCCACGGTCAGCTGCTAGAGTCAGTTGTTTTATTCCTGTCATGAACGTCTCATGTTAATTTGCATTGAATCTTGCTTTATTTTGGAATGACTTCATTTAGCTTTTGCTTATGTGTTTCTTTCATTTCTGGTATCTTTATTTGAATGGTTTGACGTTTAATGTTTATATGTTTTACTTTTAAGGTTTTCATACATAACTTAGATTTAAGGAATTAAGCCTGCATCTGAACTCTGATAAGCAAATGAGAACCTGTGATATAGGCCAGCCCACACATGCCTATTGGTTGTGATAAATCCCATCCAGGGAAGGATTCATGGGTCTTCTGAACAGAAGACACAGACTCTTGTTCCTCAGGTTTTTGAGTTTCAGTTTTGAGTTTTAAGTTGCAGTTCAGCTCCGTTCCAGATCAGATGCAGTTAGAGGATGGACCAAGAACAAAAGCTGGACATGCTTGGAGCTTGGCAGAGCACATGGCCAGAGACCATGGTTCCATTTGAGCAACCCAGACAATGAACTTTTGTTTTATCTTCACTGCGACTAAGTTTTGAGCCTCTGGAGTGAGTTTATATATTTTTCCACACCTTCTATTTTTCTCCACACGCAAGCAACCTCTTCAGACACTTTTATGGACTTTGGCCTGAGTTGTTTCCTGCCTGATCGCCGTGAACACACCATCGAACCAGCCGAGAGGATGAAGCCTTAAGCTTGCTGACGAACCTATAGTGACGTACATCTCCATCGGAACCTTTTTGAGTGCCAGAACGGATCACCCACCATTTTGAGCATCCGAACACAGTCCAGTTCACAGGTCGTAGCCTCAACAGGATCATCAATTCTCGAAGAACCCTTCCTGGCAAACCCAGCTTCCTCTCATTGGAGATGGTTTGGCGAGTCATGACCTTTTCTCCACAGGCCTCAGTCCTTACCTCATGATCAATTTCTGCCTTTCAGATCCAAAGATCTGATTCCTCATTTCCCTCAGACATTAATTAATAAACCTCACAGTTTATTTAATTTATGTTTAACCCATCACACAGTGGCATTTCTTTAAGAAAGAAATCCCATCTGATCAGCATCATCACAGTTTGGTTTATGTTTGTCTTGTTTGTTTTATGTTTTCATTTTCTTTATCTTAGTTAATCCCTTATCCCTATTTTATTTTCTGTTTAACCTTTAAAATAGATAAATAAATTTTCCATTTATTTACCTGGTTGTTGTCTGTGAACTCCTTTGGGTCATGATTTAGGTTAATTCAAACAGAACTCATGAAAAAGCATCTGAGACTGTTTATTTAACTGATTAAGTATATTGATCAATTAAATTGATCAATTATTTATTCATTGATTGAGTAAGTCACTACCAATGATATCAAAAGGTTTCCTTTTAAGCCTTAGCTTATCACGTAAGCTAGAAGTTAAAAGGTAGTGCTCCGAGGTAAATATTAATGTTAATATTCCATAATAATATTAATTTATGACGCCATAATGCTACAGATTTGACAATCTTTCATCCAGCATTTGCAAAGAGTCAGTGACTGTTTCTCTTGCCTTTTTGAGGGACTGTGACAAAGTGGATAAGTACCACCAGTTGTCACTGTTGTTTATTTCCAGTATGGTTTAAGTCAATTAGTGATACCATTGCAGTGAACCATGTATGGAGGGGATAAAGTGGTAAGGTGTTACAGGAATCCCTTATTGTGTTTAGTATATGTATTGGGCATGACATAGTTTGATTGGGAAACTGTGTAAAGATTTATTTTAAGTCACGGGGAGCAGAGTGACTTAATAGAAGCCTGGAAAGTTGGAATTTTGAGATAAGGCTTACCTGGCAAATGGTAGATGCTGAGGGTGGTCATTTTGAGATCTGGGTGGGAGATTATTTAAGGTTGGTCTTTTGTATACTGTATGCTTGAGGCCAGATTTATGTAGCAGGGTTCATGTTAGGGCCTCTCGCCCGTTGACAGCTGGGATAGGCTCCAGCCCCCCCGCGACCCCGCTCTGGGATCAAGCGGTAGAAAATGGATGGATGGTTCATGTTAGGTTAACTCAGGTATAGTTGATTTTACTTATGTTTAGTTGGTAAAAGGTAATTGTTAAGTTACATTATTGTTTTTCTTTGTGATTTCCATTTTTTTTTCTAACATGCACCAGTGTAAAATAAAAAGTTGTCATGTTGGAGGACCTCTGCCTACTGCCTTCATTTAGCCACTCTGGCCACGCAACTTACCACAGGACCATTAGCATTTTAGCACTATTTTTCCTATTGTTTGAAATATACTGTGCTCTATCAGGCTATTTTACAATGCCATGAAACTGCTTGTCTTGGCTAGAAGTTAGAAATCACTTTTACAGTGTGCTCATGTTTTCTTTGCATGCTTGGAAGCTGATGATGTAAGGAGCCACAGCAGGGATCCTTTCATCACTACTGGTTCTTCATGTTGGTTTGGTGTGAGAGAGCCTTAAACTGTTTTTATTTCAAGGCAAAATCATCAAAGGGAAATAGGTGCAGATGCATGAAAATGTCACATTTGTATGAGCACATTAAAGGCAAACGTGTGCTAAAACAGTGTAATACTGTTGTGATGAAGAGAGCAACAGCTGTAACAGCAGGAGTAACCTATTAAAGACATATCAACTAAGGGAGACGATGCAGTTGTGCTTCAGAGAAACCATAGTTTTGCATTTTCCTGATAGAGAAACATAATTAATGAGCTAATTCTCTCTAAATAGTGTTTCTTGTTTACACTGTAATTTGTGATTAAAACACACACACACAACAAAATAGAAAAATTCAAGTATAAAGCCTTTAATTATGTCAGAATTAACTGATAATCTATGTTGGGCTGTGTGATTTAACCACACTAAACAGTCTTTCAGAGGCTCTTTATCAAGCATGCCAAATGTTTTGCTACAGATGCTAGTCATTGCAGTGTTTTTTGTTTTGTTTTGTTTGATACTGTGGGATATTAGGTTTAGGATAAAACCTGAAGTCTGTGTGTGCCTCACATGTACTTTTGAACTACTAAGCTATAGGGCTACTGTTCCATATACACACCACTGACCTTTCTGCTGTGGCACTGCTTTGGCATCGGTATTGCCTGCACAATTTTACACAGCCATGGCCTTTGCAATGGGCTAAAAAAATGAGAAATCTGTAGTTGATATGACTTGAAAAGCAAAAGCATAAAAGTTGCCCTATTTGCTTTTTGAGCAGTTTCTTCTGACCAGTCGGTCACTGGTCTGGAAATGAATGAATAGAAGTGGTGGTACATTTCTACCATCTGTCACATTTAGCCTTTACAACAAAACTTTGGTGAAAGTTGTATTGTTACTGATCTAAGACTCAATCTGACTTCAAATTAAACATGATGTCACACATTTCTAACCCTCATGATGCTGTCACACACCCTTTTATGCATGAGATGTGATCACCCTGTCACAGTGGACACATAATAGATGCCTTTGATACAATATGTAGTGATCTAAAAGGAATGTAAGACACAATTTGGTGTGTGAGTTCTATGAGAACAGTGATCATGTGCATACTGGCTTTAAACTTGAAACTGCACCAGTCACATAGATGTAGGAGAAGGCCTTCAGAGGCATCACAAAAGAACATCCAAATGGGGTTCATTGACCGATTTTCTCTCCACTCACAGCTTTTACAGGCCTAAAAAGAGCTCAGTCACAGAGGTATTTCATGAAACTTTATTTATTTTAATGCTTTTAACACCATCCTGTCTGCACTCTTCAAACTGCCCGCTCCTTACCCTATGTTAGCTCACATTCTGTTAACAGAATTTTTCTAAAGAGAAGTTGAATAAAAACTCTCTGCGGTGGGTTGAAGTCCCATTAGCAGTGGTACATAGGACCAAGGCATCTAGACAAGGAAAAGCCAACGCTGGGCAGGAACAGTGAGGTTACAGACTAATCTAATTAGGTGGAGAAAAGGGCAGTGATGGGAGTTTTGGAGAAAAGGAAAGAAACAGCCAGTCAGCTCCTGCAGAATGGAGGCTAATTCAACCACCACCGCCCTCTCTATTTTCCTTTCAACTCTTTTGGACTCCCCCACCACCTTGCCCCCTTAGGACTAGTTGATTGTGTGTTGATTGAATATAGTCAAAAATAAGTTTGAGGCAGAAGGTATCTTTACAGGAGGTCCTGCCCACCTTTGAAGACTATTTCTCCAGAAATCATTGCTTGTGGTGGCTCCAGATGGTTATTTTTCATACTTTCAAAGAACCAAAGTAATGCTTCCAAGCGATTGTGAGATGAAGCATTCCCAAAGAAAACTGAAAAGTTTTGGGTCGAGACTAAAGTACAAGGGTAAAACCCCTTTGAGCTATATTTTTATCTGATTAAACTAAACTTGTTGAGACTGTCTGACAGTGTGACCCAGGTCAGGTTGACCACAGAGAAATAACTGAACCTCCAATGAAAGTGTTAGTGCTCAAAACAACCAAGCAAAAGTTAGGTGTGACTAATGTTGAAAATAATTTCCAGCTGCTTGGGAGGCTTATAGTTTGATCTTTTTCAGAGACTCTGAGGATTCAGTAACAGCCGCCTCCTCAGCAAGATGGGGATCTGGCAGCCTGTTTGATACTCATCGCATATTTGTGACTTTATTCTTCTAAATCATCAAGCAGACAGTCCACAATGTCATCTGCAGAGTGCATCTGATTAACTGAGTAGGGTAGTTTCTCTCTTAACTCTGGGGAAATGTCTTTGCCACACTTGTGCTGACAAGTGCCCTTTGCCTTCTTTGTCAATGGTTAGATGAAGAGTAGAATAAAGTTAGCTGGAGATGTCAGAAAAATGTCATGATGATGTAAATTTTCACCCAGACTGAAAGGAGAAGAAGTAGTTTGCAATGCATTTTGTTCTGTAGTGGGCAACGCAGACTGAGGAGGCAAGTGGGTGGGAGTGGGGTCTCTCATTTCTTGCATTCTCTTTCCATCCTGGCTGTCAGCATTATGACTACTTATTTTGAGAAGACAGCTGAAGAGCTCTGCTTGCTGTAGGGCATTCTAGTTGATGCAGTATCATGTCATGATTTTAGCTATGGAAAAGTCTCTCCATTTTTTGTACGTTTCTGTTTATACATCCCTAATGGAGCTTCAGAGGAATAAAAACACATAAACAAGTCATGAACACATTACTTGCAGTTAATCTGAGCAATTTGGACATCTGTCAGTGAAATACGACAGCACTAGCCTCAGAAGTGCCGTTATTAAAGTCTCGTCCTTTCATCTTATTTCCTTATTTTTCCTTCATGGTTGAATTGTTTACCATTCTCACCGGGTTCTTTTTTGTAACAAGAGAGCCTAAAACCCTACCTTTTATCAGTCCCATTATTCACCCAAGAACCGCCTAAAATATGCCTTAATCATTAATAGCTGCCTGCACCAAAAACACTCAGAAAAACCATCCATCCAGTAAATGGCTAGTCTTACATGAACAGGAATAAATGTAGTCTACAAACACCACTCACATAACTCAGCATGTTGCAGAGCTGCTCTATGAGGTTTCCTGTGGTTTTCCATTGAGTGTCATCATCAATTAGCATATGGTTGTTAGAGCCACCTGCCATCATAGGAGCTTTAATGTGTGCTCAAAATGAGCTGTGAGGTCAGGGTGATCTGTTTGTCTGTACTGGAAACAGAAGTTAAATGCCAGACATTTCCTTTCAAATGAGGTTTTTGTTATAACAAGTTAGCTTGCACAGTATTGGCTCCTGACCTCTCTCAGTGGAGTCTGTGGGATTCTGTAAATAAGGATACCAAAGGAGAAAAATGTCTAATCGTCCTTGAAAAAGATGTGCCACAGTTTTTTTTTCTCTTTAATATCTTCTGCCACAGTGCCCAGAGGTATTGCAGCAGAAAGGGAGGAGTCCACTGGTGTGTGTGTGGCACGGGGGCTGTCGGTACCAGGTGATGGGGGGCATTACTCTCGCACCATTGACTTCATTACAGTCTCTTTCACATATCCATCCCTCACCCCTCTTTAAATGTCCTTGCCAGCCTCTAATTCACTTAATTCCATGATTATCAATTCTGACAGCATTCGGGCAGAAAGGTCAATACTTTTGTGCTTTTCACCTGAACTCCAAGAGGCTGACTCAAGAATGAAGAGGCTTGCTTCATCAAAGCGTTGCCGAAAGGATGGAAACATCACATGACGTATTGCAATCATATGCTACTAGTTGGTCTCATTAAAATTTCATTGTTCACACACTTACAGGAATATTTTAAGACTACACCATAAAGTAGCGTATGCATCAGCACACACAAGAACAGGGGGGTTGAAAACCCCACAGACACAGTCCCACACTCACTACAATCCCCCTATTTTGCTTTCTCGTTTTTCTTTGCCTATCTTTTTGATGAGATTGAGGTTGCCATGCCGTGACTGTACACTGCAGATGCACGAACAAGTGTTTCCCCCCGAGGAGATGCAATCTAAATGGGAAAGCAACATGACAGCTTTGCCACATAATCAAATGCCACACCCACAGTTACACACCACCGTTTCTGTTGGAGAAGTTTTCCATTCTCTGCTTGACACACAATTTCTTGTCATCCTTATCTTGGGAAAAGCCTTCAATAGTGGCACAATATCTTTTTGTCCTTTCCATTATTATTTTATTGATTTATTTTCCCTAAATTGTACAATGGACATGTTACTACTTGAATTTCAGTGTTATAATTCTGATTACCTGAATATATTTTATGATGTTTTGTGGAAAAGAAAACAAAATGGTTAGCTGTTTTTTATGGAGTGTTCATAGTTGATAGGCTTCAATTAATACAAACTTTGGTTTAACTGCTCTATTGTTGTAGATTATTTGAACAAGTGTAAATGCTGTTACGCATGTAAACCATAGTGCTCACCAAAAAATATGACTTAGCACATCATGGGCCATTTCATGATTTTAGACATCTCAAAAGAGCATTTTTTGTTCATCAGTTGCCTTGCTCCACGACTTCATTCCAGCAAGATATGATTCAGTGACTTAAAAAAAAGTTTAAATAGCTTTATGCTTCTAAAGTTACCCATCACACATTGGTAGTGAAACTATCTGCTACCACATGTTGCCTGCATGAATGAATTTTAAGAATCCATCCAAATCTTCAGCATTGCTTTGGTCTATTGTGAGTTCTGAAAAGAAATATCTCAGTGAAGTTGTCCAATTACAGTTTACATTATCCGTGTGTCCTTTATTCTGCTGCTCTTGGTTAAATGGGGACAATGCCATTGTAGAGATTTTTTTATGATTTTTGCATGTACCTGTGTCAGTGTGGGATTTCAATGGGTACTCTAGATTGCTTTACACTCCAAAAATAAGCATCTAGGCTAATAGTTGAGCTTGTAATTGACCTTAAGAGTGAGTGTGAGCTTACATGGTATTTGACTCTGTGTTAGACCTATAATGGCAAAATTGTCTCTCTGAGCATCTAACCTGGAATAGGCCTAACCTAGAAATGGATGGATAAAAAGGCTACTGTCACCTGCAAAGAAACTCAAGATGAGAGGTTCATTT
>JBAMHV010000013.1:15900839-15913330 GCA_037177535.1 Pseudomugil gertrudae
TTATGATTTTATTGTGATTTCTGCTGTTTTTATGCTTTTCTGTTTCAATGTAAAGCACTTTGAGTTGTCTTGTACATCAAAGGTGCTGTATAAATAAACTTGCCTTGCCTTCAGCTACTTGCTTGGTGGTGGTTCTTATTTAATGGTGCTGCAGATTCTGATGGATTCATTAATAAGTTTACATATTGTGTGAGATTTTGATTTCCCAAATTTCTATTAAGCAATAACACTTTTAATAGATCTTCATAGCAAAAGAGATGAATATATACAGTACCAGTAATATGTTTGGACTGGTATTGTATATAGGTAGCCTACTCATTTTCAATGTATTTAATTTTACAGTACTTTCTTTCTCTTGGAATCGGCTCATTAATTCTAATTACTGGTACATCTATTCTAATTATTTTTGCTTGAATCTAGCACATACCATGTCAAAATATATACATTTGAATCAGAAGTAACAAAGTAGAAAAGAACTGGATGGGGTTTTGGCAGAACTGAACAAATGGCTCTGAAAATACACCTCTGTCCTCTCTGGTGTAAAGCAGACAGTTACATTTTAGTAGAACATACAAAGTCATCTGTTTCTGTTCATAGAGATTTTTTTACTCATTGCATCATCTTCTCCTTTGTTGCCATAGCTACAAGCGAGTGGTGACCCCTCGGCGAGCCGGCACTGCTGTGTTATTATGTTGGCTGGTGTCGATCATCGTGGGCCTCACGCCCATGTTGGGCTGGAATAACCTGCAGCGTCTCCGTCACAACAACTCATCAGACACTGATGACCTGCTGGTGACCTGTGAGTTTGAGACGGTCATCAGCATGGACTACATGGTCTACTTCAACTTCTTTGGCTGGGTGCTGCCTCCTCTGCTACTCATGCTTGCAATCTATGTGGAGATTTTCTACATGATCCACAAGCAGCTCAACAAAAAGGTGAAATTTTACTCTTTTGTGTTGGACATATGTGTGATTGTTTAGTACAAAACGAAGCATGAATGCAACATTTTTTAATCATTGTTTTGTTGTCGTTTAGGTGACAGCAAGCCACACAGATCCCAGACGCTACTTTGGGAAGGAGCTTAAATTAGCCAAGTCTTTAGCCCTTGTTCTTTTCCTGTTTGCAGTCAGTTGGCTCCCACTTCACATCCTCAACTGCATCACCCTCTTCTGCCCTGCCTGCAACAAGCCAATGTTCCTAATTTACATTGCCATCATCCTCACTCACGGCAACTCAGCTGTCAACCCCATCGTTTATGCTTTCCGCATCAAAAAATTCCGCACAGCATTCCAGAAAATCTGGAAACAGTACGTGCTCTGTCAGGATCCGGTTGGACGTCTTCCCCAAAGAGGGAGCCAGAGAGGACAGAGTCACGAGAGAAGGTTCCGGCAGAATGACGACGACGATGATGATGTGTGACCTTTGGCAGCTAACTGGATTGCTGTGTCATTTACTAGTTCCAATGCAGTTGTTTGTGAATAGGAGAGGACGCTGATGTCATTTTTATGCTGGAGAGATGGAATGTCAGAATAACACCGATGGCACATGGTGACAAGAAATGGGTTGAATTATTTTCTCCATTCAATGAGCACTGAGAAGAAAAGACTAGAAATCAGCCTGGAAATCAGCAATCAGACTTAAATGTGGAAGAGATTGATTTTCTCTGGCTGATAAAATAATGGTGACGATGTCTCACAGGAAACGGGGCTCTTTGTGACTTTATACACACACCTGTTGGACTTGAAACAGTACGTGCATATTTGTAGCACACGTGGTAAAATAGTGGTGTTTGCTGTACTTGTTGATTTAAATGAAATTTTTGGACTTTTTGATGTGAATGATCGAAGATATTTATCCTTTTAAAGTATGTGCTACATTATTACGATTCATTCTGTGGCCTTAAGAACAGAATATGTAATGAAGCAGAATTGTGGTGAAATATAATGTTTTAATTGTAAATCTGAGGAAAGAGGAAGTTTGCACTACCAATTTGGTGCTTTGACAAAGTCTGGGATATGGAATGCGTACTGCCTACAACACTGAAAAAAAAATTACATCAGGCTCTTCAATGAGCCTTTAGTTTATTAACCATAAAGTTACTTAGCAAGTGAACAAGCTAACGGTCTTCACAGATGCGTGGTGCATTACTGCATAATGAAGATCATGCTTTTTAAATACATTAGACTACTTGACTGACAACATTACTAATAACTGCCAAAAGCTTTGACTGAAACAGCAAAGGAACACTTGTGGTTCATATCCAATAAACTGGGAAGTGGTTAAACAAACAAAAACCCCACAGATCCAGCAGTAATATAACTGCAGCCACACCAGTGTTGAAATGAGGACTTGTTAATCTAAATAATGTTGTATTTTTTCCATCTACAAAGCTGATATTCCTATTCATTCCTCTAATGTTGCTTTTCTACACACAACAGTGTCTTTTTACATTTTTATTGTTACTAATGATCATTTAAAAGATTTAACAGTAAAATAAAATGTTCTGTTATTGTTTTTACAGGGTAGACAAACTGAATGTTGCCCTTTTTAGGCGAGTCCTTTTGGATGTGATGTATGCTGAAATGGGATGAGAGACACCAACAGCATGTATAATACTGTATGTAACTAATATACATAATGTTATTGGGAGACACTGTTGGATATTCATCTCATTGAGAAAGCAGCAGCACATCATTGACAATGCCAGATAAACATTAAGGCATCTCTGATTTTATGAGCATAAATGATGCTGTGTATAAGCACTGACTTAAACTCATAATGCACTGTGTGCATTAGCAGGTGCAGCCACACAAACCTTTTTTCAGTTTTTTTTTATTCTTAGGTGAGAAGTAGTATCTGTATCTCTCTGTGGTCCTGCCAAGCCAATAGTGGTAAAAGGCCATATTATCTGTCCATGCATTGTTATTTGATCTCTGCCATTTAGCAGAGAACATGTGGATAAATGTGTTAACATGTGAAGAAGATTATAATATGTATCCAGGAGACTTACCAAGAGTTTACATTGCTGAGGAGGCCAACATTAAAATGGTCCTATCTTCCATTAGTACATTTTTTAAAGTATAACGGTATGTACAGTGCATACAGAAGCGTGAACACACGTGCATCAATGCACTCCCACACACAAATATAAACACACGTTTTACAATTAAAATAACATTGGGGACACTCATTTGAAACAATCCATTCCCTTCACCTTATCCTACCCCTTTCCATAAAAACTGGATGCCATACCTAAAATCAAACCCTGAAATCAAGGCTTACCCTCATGATAATGATAATATTTTGTACCTAAATATTGTCCCCACATGTACAGGAAGTCCCCATAAGACAGTGTGCAGAAACTGGTCCTCTTTATGAAACATAAACAAGAACACACACACACCAAATATGACTCACTGTATTCATAGTACTGCAGCTGTAAAAATGTGTCCATATGATTATTTTCCTACCTTGTAATTTGTGAAGTGTTTTTAAAGCGACTGTGTGTATGATTAAGTTGGTTTAAGTGGAATTCCTTCTCTTAGATGATCATCAAATGGAATTATGATCAACTTGATATGTAAATTTTCATCATTTACCAGCAGAATTCCTGACAACAATAATCTATAAGTGAATTAAGTATCAAGGACTGAAAAACAAAGGTAGCATTTGTTGCATATTAACCATGTAGCACATACCTTTTTATTTAAAACCATCTGTCAGAGCAAATATGTCCTGACTGCAATGAGATGGAAAAAAAGAGTTTAAATGCATCATTTAATAAACTGTGTGAATGTATTGATTGTGTGGTTGTTGTTTTTCTTAAATATTTTATTGGGTAAGGAGATTTTTTAAATATTTCAATAAGGTCAAACCAACATAAACCATTATGTATAATTAGCAAACTATACTATTAGAAATAAGTAAAGGTTTCCACTGTAAAACAGCTCCAAAGACTGCTGTAATGTGCATTATAAGTTATATTATAACATCATTTCTATGGTTTTTATCATTTACTAAATCTGCAAATTAATCATGCAACATATGACATGACTGCATATCTACTGGTACATGTATGAAGCTATATCACAAGCTTTTTTTTTACTGTGCTGATTATATAATTGATTACTTATAAATAAGAATAATAAACTAGAAAACCAGACCTCTACCAAATTTATAATTTTTCTGACATTAGATTTGCTAAAAATGGCTCCATCTCACAATGATCACAAATCTTTTGAAACATTCCTGGATCCAGATGGTGATCTTTTCACTTCTAAATGTGAATCATTTCTTCTTTGTCCCATTTGGAAACTTTTCTGAAAATTCCATGAAAATCTGTTCATACTTTTCAGGTTATCTTGGTCACAGACAGAGAAAAACTCTCCTAAAAACACGACCTCTGCTCCTTGGCTGAGGTAAGGTATCTGTCACCCTTTCTACAATGCTTACTTCGTCCGACCAACAGCTTCATTTTCTTATCCTAATTATTTAAAAAATTGTATTTATGCATTTAAAAATGTGAAATAAGGAAAATTAGTTGTGTTTTCACCAGAGATTGTTTTTTTTTTTTTTGCCGTTACCCATTTTAAGTTGGACAAACTGTACACACACACTGCCTGTCCATAAAAACACAAACACACACACACACACACACACACACATATATATATATATATATATATATGATAAACTCAGGGTTTATTTTGTTTGCACACGTCTAATTTGAATTCAGAAGTCCAGATATTTTTCTTCCCAAAAGTCCAAAAGCCCAAAGGTCTTCTAATGTTTCTCATATTTATAGTCATATTTTCCAGAAAAATACATCCTTCTTTAAAATAGTAAAGTATTATTTTCAACAATATTTATAATCTCTACATTTTTTATGCAGCACCAGCCGTTTTGTCCTGCAGCTGTAAAATGTGCAATTTTTCATGGTCAAATAATGACGGCCATGAAACGAATTTATGTTGCAATCATGCAGTCATTGCTAAAATGACGGCTATTTCTGCGCTGCTGCAGTCTCTTCAGTTCATATTTGAGTTATTTTCCCGACTTTAATGAAAACTTTCTTCAAAACATTCTCAGACCCACAAACATGAACATAAAAAGTAAGTTTTCTTCTTTTCTGCATCCTACATGCTCAAAGTGGTAAAATGCATCATGTTTTCTAATTCCTTTCAATTTTTCACATCTTATTATCAGTCTGCACAATGACAAAGCAGAACCATCTTTGTCTCCCTGTTTCCATGTTTTCATTCATATTACTGTAACACATGTGGAGCCAATGGCAGAAAATCCGGTCTGGCTTTAGAACCGGCTTTACTGGACATGTTGAGCAGCTGAAATAGCAGCAGTGGTAATACAGCTGAATTCAAACCCATGCATCCACAGCACAAAAAGGGCAGGCGGGGTGTGAATGGCACCAGTGAAGCATGACACGAGTGCAGTGGAGGGGAGCAGATTGTGACGAGTACATTAAAAAAAAGAAGACTGAAATGTGAGGACCATTTGAGATGAGAAAAACACATTCTATGGTCTCGGAGCCGTTGTCTGCTTGGTTAGGCTGTTCTTGGCATTTACTAGTTCCTTTTCCATAATTATTAGATTCACAAACTGTTTCTGTATCTGCTCTGTTGTTTACCCAGCCTGCTAATACATTTTGATTTTTTTGTTTGTTTTATGGACAGTCTCTGGATAACATGTCCTGCAGGACCTTTTTAAGTACTTTTTTATTAAAGTTTTTTTTTCCTTTTTTAGAAGTTGATTTGTGTCTGCATTAAAAGTCACCCAGGAGATTTCTAACAGTAGGATCAAGCCAGAAGAGGCTCAACAGACCGTTAATCTCCTATCTAAAAGATACTTATTAGCCATTATAAACTTTACGAACAGATTTTCTTTCCAAAATAACTTCATGTCTTTCAGCTCCCTTTCCACTGTGGTATAGAGTTTGCACTGGAGGCTGCTGGCAGCAGCCTGCTGGCAGTCTACCACCCAACATCAGCTGGATATTATTCTGCAGTCACCCACAAAGGAGAGCTCAGAAATCTTGCACCCATACATCTGTAGTCGTCATCTTCTACAGTATCCCTGAGTTGGCTGACAGGCTTTGCCTCTAGTTTGGGCTGGTCAGTGTGGTCAGAGGTGTACATCTCTTCTTTTACAGTACTCAGGTCTGCATCAGATGTTTTTGTTTCCTTCACTTGACTTGAGATCTTTACATTCCTCAAGCGTAACCAGAGTCATCTCCTTACAGTGTGCACCGTGCAGCCATTTCAAACCGACCCCCTTGAACTGTTTATCTTTTCATGGCTTATCTGTTTGGTTTTTACTTTACCCCTTTCATTGTTGTGTTATTGGATTGCTACATCATCCGACCTTTACTTTTTGAACAAACGAAACAAATACAGCACTACTTTGCTGTAACTTAACGATGAATGGAGGCAACTGGGAATGAAATTAATAGCATCCATAAAAATGATACTGCAGGGATTGCTTTTACTACAAGAGCTGGGAGAGCAGTGAAGATAAAAAAGAAAGATACATGTAGAGAAACAGATATGAGTCATGAGAGAAAAACATTTCCAGTGTTCAGGATGGCAGTCCACGGTGAAAGTTATATTTCACTGAGATAGTCGACTACAAAGTAGCAGCAAGAAGTTACTTTGGGAAGAGCTTGTGACAATCCTGAAAAGACAAAGCCAGTGTTGTCCTGATCTCAAAAAGAAAACACCTACAGAAAGGGTTGTGCTAACACTCTCTACGCCAAATGAACAAGGTTGTATTTGCAATGAAAAATAACACCAACAATAAATAAAATTTTAAAACATTCAACAGAATATTGTCACAAGCTTCACATGGAGACTTGTACCTGACTGACTGTAGTTAACAAGGGTCCAAGTACCACAACATTTTACTGTCTGTTTTATTCTATTCTACAGTCATTTGGCAGACACCTTTATCCAAAGCAACGTTCATATGATAAGCAGCCATTTTAACCATAGCTATTGACCTAACATGCATGTCTTGACTATCTGATAGTTTGCTGGAAATAGGTTAAAAAAACAAATTATTTTTTCCATATAATTACAGATAAAAATCTGGTGGGTGAGGTCAGCAGCTTGTTTTGATTTTCAACAAAGGTTTTTTCAGGATTTAACGGCAGGTCATATTTCAAATGGCTGCTCATTCTTTCTGTTAGTTTTTCTTAGATTCAGAAATGTTTATTTAACCTGAGATCATGGCTCCAGCGAAAGCTTCACTACTGAGGAAGATGCTGCACAGATCCTGAATCATACAAAAACGCAGGTCTGGGTATTAACTTCTTTAGATGTAATCTAAAACAGCTTTACAGTTTTATCAAGGAAACAATGTGGGTTAAATCTTTCAACCAAGATGATTTCAGCAGTAGATTGTTTCCTGTGAAGCAGTGACCTGCAAGAGCACAGCCATTATTAATGTAGCTAAAATCTAAAGAGATATCCTGCTGTATAAAATGCTATCATAAAAACGTCTGATTTATAAGGACACAATAAATAAACTAGGGTTTTCTCAAATAAATACATAAAAGAAGTATCAACATTTAGCTCAGAAAGATTTTCTTCAGCATTTTTTATTTATGTACTCATGCAGCAAACACTGATGATTCATGTCAGTTTTGTTTGAAAGAAAAAAGAATAGTTTAGTTATATAGCTATAGTTATAGAGCTTCAGCCTGCTATTTAAACATAGACTCAGAGATATTCATTAGAAAAAGACTAAAGGGTTTTGCTATTTTCATCATAACTATATTTTGTAGCTCTCCGTTGATCCAGCTTTCCATGTATATATTCTTTTAAAGAAAAGAAGCCTCTGTACAAAGAAACCAGACCTAAAATGAAGTCAAATTATCTAAATAATCCCATTATAAACACAGATAATAAAGTCAAACATCAAAGTTTGCTTTCTCTTATAACAAAAACACTCCTGCACTTCTCCTCCCATCTGAATTCTCCCCTCATGACTCCAAACATTCCCTCATCATTTTTCACAACCTTCAAATGCTCTTGTGATTGCAAAACAGCAGCAGAAAGAAGTTTCTGATCAAATATCTGCAGAGAAATAATCCAGCTGCTGTATGTAAATAAGTAGTGCAAACACATTTATGTAGCGTAAGACATAATGTTCTGGAAACTAGATGTAAGGTTGCTTTGTTTTGTCACTTATTTATGTTGCATTAGCTGTTTTTACACAAAGGTGAGAATTTGTTGATGCTGTAACATCTCTGTGTATGACAAACACGGAGATGAGACACAATTATAAATTATAAATACAATCCAGGCGAGTTCTGAATAAAAGTGAAGATGGCCAACTTTGCCAAGTCTGGCATCCTGTATGTTCAGTGCTGCCCTCTGCTGGTCACTAGTCAGAAGATCTACACTGATTTGAACTACAGTACATGCAGAAGCAACAAGTGTGCAATGTTACATAAATACACCCTTTACTTTTGTTTAAATATAATCAGAAATAAGCAGGGGATGCACAAGTATTAGTAAGAGAGAACTCTCTCTGATGTAGGTCGCTTTGGATAAAAGCACCTGCTAAATGCCACTAGAATAGAACTATGGATGTATATATATATATATATATATATATGGATGTATATGTATGGATGTATGTATATAAATACCACTTCAAACATGAGGATTGCATTATATCATAAGCTTCTGCAATTTCAGACTGTACAACGGCGGCTGTGGCTTATTATCTGTGGAAAACTCTCACAAGGTGTTGGGACTGTTCGCACAAGTGATGGCATGAATGCTAATTTATGATAGACCATATGGAGACAGCAACAGCATTGTTGGTAGGTGACCAGAGCTCAGAGGGCAGTGAAAGGTTAGTGTTATTGGACCATGGCATCATTACGAACAGTCATCTAGTTATTGTTTCTGATGCTTATTAAGCTGCTCAGCAGATGGGTGATAATCTGGGCCATGATTACCATCAGAGGCAGTGGCTTGTAACTCATACTTAACCACCAATGCTCATCTGGTGGACATTCAGGGACAAAGTCAGCTCTGGCCTGATGTTATGTTTTATTTAATGTGTCTGACTTAAAATATGGGTTTGTTTGTTTTTGTTTTTTCTGCTACATGAGGAAATGTTTCAACATGATTTTAACAAGATCCGTCCCGTGTATTCAAGACACATGCTCAGCTATTGACAGTGTTTACTTATGTAAGTGACATTTGCAACTTATTTAATTCAGTCAGTTACTGGCTATTGGGATGACCTTTTGCTGGCTTTACTGGCAGAAGCCTATAAACCTCAGAGACTCACCAGCTTTATAGGCATTCAATAATCACAGAAGGCACTATTGATGAAGTTGCTGTGCGTGAGCAGAAACTTTGACAATTGAATACCCATGTTATTCCAGTGAGGATATTTATGAATTGAAATGGATTAAAAAGTGACTCGGGGGTATTTTAGACTTTTTTTCCAAGCATTTACTGATTTATTATTTATTTTGTGCAAAGAGCTCACCGTTTCCTGACAGTAGTGACTGTTTGAAAGACAGTGATGGATGTTTTGTGTATTTTTCTGGTGGCTATCTATTTTAAATGTATGTAAACTATCTGTCTGCTATTCTGTAAGTCTGATAAATATGCAAATATGCATTATCTGACTATGTTACAGAAAAAAGAGATCACCTTCTAGATCATATAAATTTCCCTAGATGTGTTTCACTTTATTGGCTCATCTCATTAATTACATTTATTTAAAAATCATCAGTACCAAATACTTAAGCTATCACATTTTGGGTGGAATTTTCTGAAAACACAGTAAATTACTTGATTTACACAGTAAATCTACTTTTTTAAATCCAGACTTGAATCGCGTTGACGTTTTCAGCTTTAAGTATGCTTAGTAGTGATATTCATCAGTTCGATGGGGTAGTTTTATTTTTTAGAACAACCGTAAGCTTTAAACAATATGAAGATTCATTTGTTCTTGCAGTGTATTCCTGCATCCTCGGCAGTATGTTAAACAGTTGATGACTCAGAGCTTTGTAGCATGTCGTCCTCGGTTGGCAGGTTGGCCGATATAAAGAGCAGAGACTGTTTTATACAACCCTGGCTGTGATGTACAGACTTAGATGCAACATATTGAGCAGTGAAACAAATGGATTCAATCATGCAGTGAGAAGGGAAAAATATATCTTGAGTTTTATTATTTACAATGTACTGATGTTCATGCATAGACATGCAGCCGAATCACCACTGGGATCATCTAGCTTTGCAGTATACCTGCAACAGTTCACATATTTTCTATATAAATACTCCACACAGCACAGATGGTTTTGTTGTGGTTGACTTAGCAGTCAGCATCATCTTAAGCTCTTGTTGAGCTTGCACATTTTGTGATGTTTTCTAAAAGTCATTATTGTGTACTCTTTACTTTAAGCTCTACTACTGGACTTTGCCAGATTTTAGCACTGTAATGCCCCCCCCCCACTACTTCAGCATTAATCTTGCATCCTCTTCTCTGACTCTTCTTATCTCTTGCTATTTCACTTTTTTCTTCTTTTCCTTGTCTCCTCTAAACATAACCTCTTACATTTCCTTGCTGAATCAGCCATGGTGAAGTTCAGCATAAATGTTCAGTGTGTTAATTATCCAATTGCTGATGTGTGATGCTTTGCTGAAAAGCAAAATGCAACAAGGGCTTATCTGTCCAGAGCTTGTACATTCACCCAATGCATGTGGGGTTTCTTTCCAGGCACTCTGGCTTCCTTCCACAGTCCAAGTACCTGCATATTAGGTTAATAGCTTGATCTAAAATCTACATAGAAGTGATGGGATGGCCTCCACCTTACCTGTAGCCCTGAAATTGAATAGGCAAGGCAGGTTTACTTGTGTTGGACATTTCATGTACAAGGTACTTTACATATAAATATCAAAGGAATTACAGATGTTGCAAAGAAAAAATAGCAACAAATAGCAAAAATCACAATAATTAAAATCATAAAAGAACCACACCCTTCCCATCTCTCCTGGGTAGTGCAGGTGGCTGTTCATCTCAAGCTCTGGTTCTCTACCTGAGTCCTGGGAGCGTGAGGGTCCTACGCAGTATCTTAGCTGTTCCTAGGACTACACTCTTCTGGACAGAGATGTCTGATGTCTCTTCAGGTATCTGTTGGAGCCACTTCTCCAGTGTGGGGAACACGACCCCCAGTGCTCTGATGACAATGGGCACTACTGTTGCTTTCACCCTCCAGGCCTTCTCCAGTTCTTCCTTGAGGCCTTGGTACTTCTCCAGTTTTTCATGCTCCTTTCTCCTGATATTTCCATCATTGGAGATGGATATATCGATCACTAAGGCTTTCCTCTGCTGCTTATCCATAATCACTATGTCCGGCTGGTTGGCCACCACCATCTTATCTGCCTGGATCTGGAAGTCCCAGAGTCAATGAAAATGCTGCTAATAAAATGTGATGTAAGACTAATTGTTTTACATATCAGTGGTAGGCTCTACTCATTTCTGTTATTGACCTGTGCTGTATAAATATACACTTTTTATTCATATTGCACCATACAAGTTGCAAAAGTCAGCAGGCTTACTGAAAGCATATTTGAGGAAGCATATAAAAAGTACATTTCACCAGCCATCACATGGCACAATGCCCCTTTCCTTTGATTCTAGCGCCCTGCCCCAAGGGTGCAATAACAGTTTATTACACCTATCCTCACTTTATGACCCTCCCTACCTCCTCCCGCTCCCTTCTAGTCCACGCTAACTGTTATTGAAAACACCCAGGTTTGCCATATATCATTTCTGAGCACCACAGTCTGCTATGTGAAACATAGCCAATCAGTACCTGTTCATATGGGTATTGTTCAGGTCATATTGGAATAATTCCACTTATCTAATATCTGCTTAGATGTGGAAGTATTTAAGCACATCCCCATTTGTCTTTTCAGCCAATATCACCCTGAAGCTGAATCCTCTTTTTCCAACATGTATTTTTTGTGTAATGGGGGTAAATAGAATGCATTTTAAGATTATTTGCCACAGTGTGTGTTTATGTTAGAAGAAAGAGTGAAAGACTTTGGCCTAGATTATTGCAACTGAACTGAAGAGACAGAGCACTGGACTGTACGGTGGTATAAGATTTAATATGTGAGAGCTTAGTATGGCTTATAACACTGTGTGTAATGGATCTTGGATTAAAATGCAAAGTGTCAGTAAAGATCTTTCAAGGTGGAGGTGTTCAAAGAGAGAGGTAACAGCTCATGGGTGACAGTGTGACAAGACTCAGGGAAGGACCCGTCTCCTCTCCGTCACAGTGAAGGCTTCTCTGTCAGTGTGAAGACGATGTAGGTGTGTGAAACCACACCACCGTAGTCATACAAATTAAACTATTGCTTTAAAAGAGTGAATAGAGATTTCATATGCAGCCCACAGTTAAAAAAGTTAGTAGAATATGATTCCAGCCCCCCCCTCCCCG
>JBAMHV010000013.1:15920644-15930881 GCA_037177535.1 Pseudomugil gertrudae
TATATGTGTGTGTGTGTGTGCGTGTAAAGCAGTGTTTCTCAAAGTTTTTCAGTCCAAGGACCATTTAACCTTTACAACACAAACTCACAGACCAGCTGACTCTATTTTTCTTCTTTTAAGTGACCCTCTCTGAAGCCACTGCTTCATAGTTATTTGGATATAAGACGGATTTGGTGTCGCAAAAACAACGTTTTCAGTTAATTCATATCGATTCAGATTGTCGTGTTGTTCACTTTGCGGACCACCAGAGTGCGCTCACGGACCACTAGTGGTCTGGGGACCACACTTTGAGAAAGGCTGGTGTAAAGGGTTAAAACTTGTCTCACTGTTTGACTGACAGATAGCTCAGGTTAATTTGTTTTCCTTCCCACATCTTTAAGCGATGTGCTGGATGGATATAGAAGTGGTATAAAAGAAATGGAGTGGCTAACTGCAGTTTGAAAGAAAACAAACAGAGAAAAAGTAACTCCCCTTTGCAGCCTCTCTTTGCCACCTCTCCAATGATCAAATCCCCAACCCTTCACTGACCTGTAGACCTTTTTCTGGGAAATAAGAGCTGTGCTGACCTGTTTTGCGATGATAGTTACTGGATCACAGAGGTCAGAAAATTGCTGTTGCAGTTTCAGTGTGTGAAACTTTTAGGCTTATTAGACATTCAGGCTCTGCAGAACTTCATTTCGTGCACACAAAAATTAAAGAAAAAAACATTTTTGTCAGCATAATGCAATGTTATTGTCATATATATTCAACTAATTCAGATAAAAGTGTAACAGATTGACCCCAAAAGCAACCTGGAAATGACAAACTTTAGTCACAATATGTTGCTCTACAACAAGGAACATATGCTTCGCTAGATCAAACTTGCAAAGGCTCATGGTTAAAATATCAGCATCTAATCTTTCTTAATTATGGGCTTTTTTTTTTTTTACTTGACAGTAAACAAGGCATTATGTCAGCACTGATGTTGTCTGCTATAATGGAATATGGTACCTGCAGAAAAAAGGCTTATAGTGTTTGTGTTTATGTGATGATAGTCTTGTTATATCTTGATTGCAATGTTATGAAATTAGTTTGCATATCTGTCTTATAATCCATCCAGCTGGTACTTTGACACTATTGTGTTTGCATGACAGTATATCACAGCCCAAAGATAGGCATCCTACCTAATTGTGGAGCCTCATTTGCTGTGCATTATGAAAAAAATCAGCGTAACTTTCAGTTTACAAGGTTTAATAACTTTCTGCAGTGTGGGAGATCCACGTAACTTTTTCATTGTACTGCGCATACCAAGGTGCACACGCATAAACACAGTCACTAATACTCTCACTTGCACAGAAGAAGTGATAGCAGTTATCGTAACATAGCAGTGCCAAGCTTAATACAGTAGTGGAGAGGAGAAGCAGAACCGGGCTGTGACAATAGCCCACCCAGCTCCTCTGATGCCTTTCAGACTTCATATCTGCCTCCCTCTGCAGTCAGGAAATAATAAAATAAATAAATGGAAAATAAAACGTGAATGATATAGACCGACTTCTCAGGAGGATTGAAATCAATTTCTACCCACTGCGGCTTAGATGAGGGAGTCTTTTTCAAGAATTGCTTGTGTTGAGGCTGAAGGCCAGAATAGAATAGTTCCTCTGGAACCTGCTCTGTCCTTCTCATTAACAAAACCCAACTGATAACAATACTTATTGAAAACACCTGCACATATTATCTACTCTGGCTTTATTTAGGCCCCATCTGTTAAGAAATACTTTTTATGCATTCAAGCTGTTGGTAAGTCTATGCATAACAATGAGGAACCTTGTGGTTTTGGCTTGCCTTCTCGGGGTAGTGAAACTCTCTTCTTTCTATCATTTGTCTTAATATTTTAAGATGTTTTTCTCTCTCACTATTTTAATGTTTTTTTTATTCAAACCTTGTAAACTAATTCTCTATTGTATACCTCAACAATATAAGCTTGAAATTAAATAAATCCTTAATGTTATCTTTCTCTTCACATCATATACTTTTTTCATTTCTAATTGAGTAGCCCAGATTCTCTAGATGAATATTCACGTGCTTGTAAGATTATTTGCACTTTAAAAGTAATTGATATTGTAAGTATTTGTGCTTTTGATTATTAGAAATTGTATCAATGAATCAATAAATTTAGTTCCTGTAAGGTTTCTTGAATCACAGACCTCATTTTCTGATTAAGACAGTGACCACGTTACTATTTTTAGATTAGCTATTGCTTTCTCATCCTGTTTTAAAACAAGGTGTTTCTGTGTAAAATACTGTAGATTGCAACTGTGGTAAGGGCCATGTTTACTAGAGTTTAATAAAGTTGGAAATCTTGAACCCACCCATATCCTGTTTTTTTTGCCTTACTACTGTCTGCTTAAGTGAAATCGGTAGAGCTAAAAAAAAATGTACCAATATTGGGATATTTAATTTGGATACTAATCTATTTTCACTCCAAAACACCATTGTAGCTTTCTGTATTTAATACTAATCATCTTAAACACCAAGCCTGACTTCCTGCTGATTCCATTAACAAAGTGACACACATTTATCATTCTATGACTGCCTTATTCAATCACTATTCTTTCCTGTTGCTTTTCCTCTTTTTTTCTTGTTTGCTATTGTTGCTTCCTTTGGCATTTTAATCCCTACTTTCCTCTGCCTCCCACCCCCAGCTCTCCTTACGCTAACTAGTCAGTGTTTGAATAAAAACTCATTAGAGTTATATAGCCATTTAGCTAACTGACACAGGGTGTAATTGTACCATCCATCAATTGCTGTGTAATAACACACTCGGAGGAGCTAAATGTTGATTAGCCATCAGCCAATTTCACCAGTGGCTTTTGGGAGTAAATAGCCAAGGGAGATCAGGCAAGGTGATGGGTGGCTTTGGAGGGTGAGCCAGTCAGAGTCGCTAGCCCATGCAAGTCAAATTAGTATGAAGAGGATAAAAACAAAGTGTCAAAAACAGACAAAGTATCCATTTCTGTTGGTAGCCTTTGACCTACTGGCTGATTGTTATCTACATGCTTACACTCATCTTAATTAAATTTTACCAGTTTGTAGGCAATGTGGATCAGACATGTTTTGAGTGCCAATTTTATTTCATTGCAAATAATGTCACATATTACATTTATATGTAATGCACTGAGGAATGCATTTTGACATTTTAAGATGGCTGGGAATCTTAATAAGACCTGCTCTCTCTGTAGTTTGTATGGAATTAAAAGATGTGGATTTAAAGGACCCCAGGAAGAAGTTGCTTCAAGCTAATGGGAATCCAAATAAATAAAAGCAAAGATTGCACTACAGTTTTCTTTTTCTTAGTCTATAACACTTCTCTCTGCTTGTACCTTTATTCCAGATGTTGCAACATTTGAAAGTGAGTCTTTCTTTGCAATTCAAAGCCTGGACAACATTAAGGACAATTAACAATGCCTTAATCTAATGAGCCAGTAAAATAATTGTTCTGTTAAAAAATCATTAAAGATATTTGTTTGTTAGTTTCTGTGAAGCTTGTTTGAATCAGGAATGTTAGAATGGGTAAATATATAAAATATAGGCAACCATGTCTAAGTTAATGCTGCAGGTAATCACAGTTGTTTTTTTCTGTCTTACAAAAATTCTGCAGTATAATTGTGAAAAAGTAACTTACCCTGCCTGCCCCTCCCCTTTCAAGAAATAAATGTGACAGAGGTGGTGGGTTGAAAAGCTTCATATTCTTTTGAGTTCTACTCACAATGACTCATAATCTTCCTCTAAATAGATGAAAGAAAAACCTAATTGCTCTCTGAGATGATGACACTGTTTTGATGACTCGGATAAAAGAGCAGAGAAAGACCCCTAACCCCATAGAAACGGAAGAGGGTGTATAGAGTAAGGGAAACAAAACAAAAAAAAAAAAGAAAGAACGCACAAGACAGAGGTTTAAAAAGAAAGACTCTTTGATATAATTGCAGCTTTTACAACAAAATGAATGCACTGCATGGAGCTGATGGTGCCAGCTCCACCCATGTGAGACACTGCCTTTATTACTTACGGACCAGTGCCTACTGCCATAATTACACTGACTTTTGTTTAGCCATGTGCACGACTATACTGAAGACAAAAATTGTGCTGACTTGTGCAGCTCTTTTGTTGACCTACAGTACTGTAAATGAACAAGCTTGCCCTTACAAAATAAAAAAAAAAATAAAAACAAGAGAGTATGAAGAACAGTGCAGAGGAACCAGGTTAAAGAGTATTATGTGATTGCAATAGTTTGTCAGGTTACTGGTCAGTGGAAAAAAGCAGACGAAGAAAAATGGAAAGAGGAAAAAGGGAGAGTGAAACAAAAAGTAGAAATGACAGTCACTGGAATTAATCTACATCTGTAAAACAAAAAAACTGTAAACATCCTAAGGCTTGTGTGAAAACACAACGGACTATTACCAGGAGAACCTGTGGGAAGAAAAACTACAAAAACAAACAACTATCAACACAACAGCAACAAGTAAAAGAGTGTAGGTCTGTGTGTGTGTGTGTGTGTGTGCAGGGGTATAAGTGTGTGTATGTGTGTGAGCTAAACATTTCTGCTTTTTTGCCACTGGGATGGTAAATCCATTCCCTACATGTATATGTTAAAGTGAAAAGGTGAATATTAAAACCGATTTTACCAGTGTCTAAAAAGTAAAAGCATTTTATCCTATAACTGCGGAAACTGTCACTATTCCTCTGGTTTGTTTTCTGAAGCTCTTTCTCATGTTTCAAATACGATTTGCAAGAATTCATCATTTGTGAGTGAATGCAATCATTAAAGGGCCGATATGATGCTAAATCAACTTTTATGAGCTTTTAACCTTCTATTTGTGTTAATTGTACCGTAAAACAATCCCCAGAGTAGCTTTATTTTACATACATGCATTTTGTAGCTTTATATCTGTGAAAAGAAGGGTTTGGCTTGAGCAAAGCAAACGCCTGACACCTCCGTGTGACGTCACACGGAGGTGACTCACCCTCCCTAACCTGAAAATTTTTACACTCACCCCCACCAGGAAGTACCTGCTGCTGCTCGCTTGTCAACAGACACGCCTCCCGCACACCGACTACAGCCACACTGCAGACTCGCTCCACTTTGTTTTTGGTTGTTGGTCGGTTGTTTTTGAACCATTATTTTTGTTATGGATAGCCAAATAACATACAATAGTAATCACTATGTCCAATTGGAGAAAATGTGTTTTCGGTTGTGCAAATGTGGGCACATTATATAACCTACCAAAGAAGAAGACCCATGAGAAAAGTGGTTAGCGTTCATATTTGTAAACCCACAACAGGAAATGCGGAAACATCTTTAATCTGCAAGTGACACTTTTCTGAAGAGTTTCCGGAACTTCTGCCTTTTAAAAAGTCGATTTACTTCCAAGTGGATTTTACAACCAGGGGCGATTTCCACCATCAGAGGAGCAGCGGGAGATACGCTGGCAGCAGTGATTACAGAAGCAGTCAGTCAGTCAGTCAAAACTGTAGGGCTAAATGTCTCATAAATGTCAAATATAACAACAGGTAATCTACATATACCGTTTCTATACACATATTTTGCTCTTTATGCCTAAGTAGTAATGTGGAAGAAAGCAAATTGCATTGCCACAGGCACCATCCACCCGGGCAACGAACTGTTTGTACCACTTCCATCGGGAAAGCGGTACAGGAACATTAACACTTACTGGCCGGTTGTTGCAGATTTCTCACAGGGTTGTGTGGTATGTGGAGGACTATTAGCTCATCAGCTCGCTTTTCGCATGTAAATTCATGATACGAAGAATGTAAACAGTTTGGCCATCTCCAGTCATGCAGGTTCAACTTTCATAGTTGTTTTTTTTGCCACTGAAGCACTGAAGAAATAATCTGTGTAGCCTAATAAAATATAATCTTAAACAATATCTGCACAGAGCGGCGCTGCTGCCGGTAATCATTTGATCGCGGCAGTAACAATCCCGTCTGATTGTAATGATCTGTTAAAATGTCATTGTGGGGTTAACGCTCTATTTTGCTGCTTATTATTTACTTTTATCCAATAAATGTTCAAACTCCACGTTGTGTCAGGATGAACATGTGCACTGTGTACCGGTGCACGTGTGCGCGCCTCGACTGCTGTATACACCACTTCTCTGAACTACGTCGCAGGGAATATGCGCTCTGTCTGAGGTGACGTCACGGGGTCGGGGGTAATGTGAGAGTCTCTCTGACAGCTCAGTGCGGGTGGGGCAGATGAGCACGAGGAGCTGAGAGCAAGCCATAGTAAGACGTTCCCAGTACCGGGTAAAAGACCTCACAGCAAGAGATGAGTGGTATGACAAAACTATAGTATGGTGCATGTTGCAAAATGCATTTTATTATCATAAATGTGCATAGGATGCACTGTGAAACGGCAAATATAGCATAATATAGGACCTCCAAGGTCTCAATCCTTAGTATTTTTTTACAGTCGCTGAGGTTACTAGCCTGTGTAAGTATGACAGCAAAATGTGCAGGGAGGGGCTTTGGGGTATTTGGGTAGCACAGCAAGCATAATGACATTCCATTCCACTTTTTTTTTTTTATTCTAACCTCGCAGACATTATTAAAGTACCGTATTTTGGCGACCATAAGACGCATATTAAAGTCTTAGATTTTGTTCAAAATGTGCGGCGCGTCCTATGGTGCAGTGCATCCTGTGTGTGTGTTGTAGCGCCACATACAGGCATTCTTATGTGAATAATAATAAGCAGGTGAGACGTACAAGCTGTCTACTTTTCTTCCGTGTTTTTTTTTTTCTCTGCCTTCCCGCGATTCGCTCTGCTCTCTACATGACCCCATCCCGTGGCATGCTGGGTAATGGGAGTTTCTCGCTACCCTTACTCCTACACGCATTTGAAGCACAGTTTAAACTATAGACCATCAGCTATGCGGAGGAACATGGAAATCGAGCAGCCACGAGAGAATTTAAGATCAATGTATCGATGGTTTACAAGTGGAGGAGACTCGAACCGGACAAGGACTACAGCTGACGCAGCAACTTCCAGCGAATTATAACGAAAAGCTGGCCATCTTTCGCTCCTCCTGTCGCTCACTTTTAACATGCTGGTGAGTCACACTGTGGAGTAAAGGGGACCACTACGGTAGCGATATGCAAAATGGGGCACGAAAAGCATTCATTTACTGCTTGGCTGCCATGCTAATGGCATGCTGAATGGACTAATGGACACCTATGGTGATTTTTAAGACAAAGACTTTGCGTAAAGAGGGGTGGATGGATGAGGAAATGATAACAGAGTGGCTGTGTATGTGTTAAATACTCTAACTGCACGCATAAATGAGACTGCGTCTTTTGTTACGGCGCGCTTAGTGGTCGCGAAAATACGGTAATGGCAAAAAAATGTATTTTATTATATATATATATATATTCTGTATTTATGTTCAGTAGGTGTAGTAACAGAGCTTTACCTCTCACAATGATAAGTCAAGTTGAATAGTTGGGTATTTTTTGGAGTTTCAAGACTTCAGCACATGATTTCTCCTTTGTAGGAAAAGGTGTTTGTCAATTTAGTTCAAGTATAGCACTTCGATCAGTTAGCCAACACAAATTTTATCTACAGTACATGATCAAATTCTAAATTTAAACCTCAATGCCAATGAGTCACAACTCAATCTACATGCACAAGATGAGGTGAAAAATAATGGGCTCGTTGCAAAAATATCAAGCTGTGTGGAACCTTGAAACCATGGAGGGTCCCACTGCAGCTCCAGCATCCATTTGTGATGTAGTTCATTTTTATAATGAAGTGCTGCAGGTGCTCAGAAAGGTGATGCCTATTCAACAATTTAAATATTCATAGTTCCCAAGTCACTTCAAACATCTTAAGTGTGTCCCTATATGTCATTCTTAAACCTAATAAACCTTAAAACCGCATGTGCAACATCCATCCATCCATTATCCATTGCTTATACCCTGAACGGGGTCATGGGGGGATAAAACCAATCCCAGCTGATATTGGGAGAGAGGCGGGGTACACCCTGGACAGATCACCAGTCCATCACAGGGCCAACACACATAGACAAACAACCATGCACAATGGGCATTTTATAGTCTCCAATCAGCCTGTCCTCAAGGTGCATGTCTTTGGACTGTGGGAGGAAGCCGGAGTACCCAGAGAGAACCCACGCTAACACAGGGAGAACATGCAAACTCCACACAGAAAGGTCACGATTTGGACCTCCCACAGCCGAGGCTCGACTCTTGCTGCAAGGCCACAGTTCTAACTAACTGTGCCACCGTGTAGCCACATGTGCAACACAGGTCTACATAAACATGACCACATGTCACGTAAGACCAACTGTCTCCTCAAGGTCAGCCTATATTAGAAAATTAGCCCTGCTAAGTAAAACCAGAGTTACATTTGTTGTTATTATTATTTTCATTAATATTTATTGATCTCTTCTGGGAGATGTCACAAAATCAGTTTTAAAGTTTCTGAAGTAGACTTTATTGAAGCATCATCTTTACACTTAATCTATCATTTTTAAGATTTAATATTTTTCAATGTCATAGTGAGAAGAGAACTGATTTTTTTTAAATGAAAGCCATTTTTAATAAATCACTTAAATAGCTATATAGTTTGTTTGTCATCCAAATAGGTATACATGCTCATTGTCCTGAATTAATGGGGCATTTATGGAGACAAAGTCAACAATACTGCAAATCCACACAATTTCATTTAATTTTCCAATAGATGACCATGCAAATAAGTTAAATGCAAGCAATGTTTTTAGTATGTTATGTAAATGACCTCTGAAATGTATTGTATTTAACAGAGACAGCTAGAATGCTTCACCATCAATATGCAATATGTTACATTTAAATGTCATACGATAATCTGAAATGAGGCAAACTCATAATGCAAAGTAACAATAATTCAAAGTGTTCTGCACTAATTCTGTCAAAGGTCTTTAGTCCTTCCGATTAAACATGATCTTTATCTGGATTTCTTTCATTTTTAGAAAGACAGATGGGTCTTGCTGTCAAGTAAAACTTCATGGGCTGGATGCAGCCACTCAGTGGTTCTGTGTGAATGTGTGTAAGTGTGTGTGCGTGTATGAGAAGAGAGAGAGTGAGAGCGAGAGAGGAGGGGGGTGGGGGAGAGCACAGCCAAATGGGTCAGAAAACTGATTTCTTGCTTCCCTGTGGAGACAGCAAGACCTTTATCTTCAATTTCAGAGATTTCCTCTGTGGTCAGGATAGGAGGCCACATCACCCATTTCTCCTCAACTCTTATACTTGTTTTACTGGACCATCACTTAACTCAGACAAGATGTGAAGAGATATAAACGAGGTGTGTTTAAAACCTATCACTGGCAAATACTTTTTTTGGGTTGTTTTTCATTTTATCTAAAAAAATCCAGAGTTTTGGCATCTATTCATTACGTCTCATTTAAATTACCAAATCCTTTCATAATTTATTTTATTTATTGTAATTTATTATTGTAATTTAGGTCATGGTTAACAACATTGCAACAGTCGAATGAGGTGTCCATTATTTTCTGATAATGGACACCTCGAAGGACATTATCCCACCTTTTTACCGTGGTCACTTATGAAAGAAATACATATTAAATCAATTATTAGTGTGTTAATAAATTCACAAGATGCATGTGTATATATACATACAATCTTTGTGTGATTCACATAGAGATTAACATAAGTTCACATGCTGGTGTTAAATATAGGGATGTCCCGATCACAATTTTTTGCGCCCGAGTCCGAGTCCAAGTCATTGGATTTTGAGTATCTGCCGATACCGAGTCCCGATCCGATACTTCCCCAATGCAGTAATGTGAAGAAGAAAAAAAAGCACATTTAAATTATAATATTAAAATTTTTATTATTTATATGACAGTATATCCAACATACTTTTTATGGTTCTTTGATCACAAGTGTTGTTAGTGAAGCATTGGTTTAAACAAAGTAAACAACTATTATTTGTGTAGCTTACCAGTGCTGCAGCAAAAAATAACCATGTAAAGAACTTAAATAATTATCTTTAGATAAACAAAAGATGCCTGTAAAATAAAATCTTAATAATTCCACATAGTGCTGCATTGTAAAAGTAACTAAAACAACTAACTCCACTTCTGAAAGGTAGCTTCACATTCAGTCACAAGTCAAAAAATAAAATCCCATTTAGGGTTCATACAGAATTAGAATAACTAGTCTAGT
>JBAMHV010000013.1:15940922-15952788 GCA_037177535.1 Pseudomugil gertrudae
ACGTAACAAAGATATTAAAAATACAGATGCCCCACACCGATTAAAATGTAATTATTGCCTTTTATCAAAAAAGGCATCACAGTCATACTCTAGAAGTAAGTGAAGGAAAGAGAATGTGGATGACATAGTTTGCCTTCTATTTGTCTTTTTTGTGGCGGTTTTCTTCTTTAAGAAATGCTGAAAAATAATTAAGTAAGAATCAATAGACACCGTTTCTCTACAAATATAAACTGTCACACTCAATATCTTGTCCAAGTTAAAATAAATAAATAAATAAAAAAAATACTTTACTGATTTACCTGCATGCACTTTTATGCAACACACACACACACACACACACAGATACACCTGTACATCAAAGGCACCATCACCTGAAGCTCTTTTCTGTTTTTAAGCAGGATCACTTTGGGTTTGAGCCACTCCAGAGGAGTTGAGGTGTTATCTGAAAGCTGGCGGGGTAGACTCTGGCACTTCAGCAACTTTAACCAAAGCTGTCGAGTTAGAGTATTAAAAGAAAAAAATATATAAAAAATAAAAGCTTAAAATTTAATTAGGAACACTCCTCGTACTGGCAAATCACTACTGCTATCTTTGCTAAATATATGCATGATGTATCATAAACATTTAATTTCACAAATTAACGCTGAAACCATAAAGAAGTCCCTTTAAAAACATTAGCAATACAAGGTTTTGTTCCGTTTGGATTTTTGGTTGGAGTGTGGGGGGGGGGGTGTCTTAGTTACACTTGTAGACATTCTATCCGGATTCTCTGTCTGCTTACAGATGTGGATGCAGGCTTAGGCGGAGGATTTATTGAAGCAATACAGAAATAGAGGATGATAGCTTAGCTAAGCAAACCCTAAGCCCTTCCAGTGCAGTCCTATGTATCTGACTTCAATGACCGCAGCCCTGCAGAGAACATTTCCGCTCCTCAATATGTATGGAAATGAGAGGCAATCATGCTAACGTCTGTTCAGTCTCTTCAAACATGCTAATATTGTCCACTTCCAGCCTTCTCACCTCAACATTTCACCCACACCTATTGCTGTCTCTGTCCCCTCTGACCTGGAACAGGTGTGGTTTCCATTATGTATTAAAATATACGCAAACTCGTCCTCCTGAAAACTTGACTGAAGTTCCTGTGCCACGTGTCTTTTCTTTAACTTCTAGCTTTCTTTTCTCCTTTACTATTTCTCCTTCCTTCACCAGTTTTACCCCCAAACCTCTCTTTTCTTCTTTTAGAAGTCAGTGATTGGAGTACTCGATTTCAAAGCCGTGCACGTCTCAGTGACTCAAGTGAGGGGTTTGTTCCACTGCCACACTTCCGTTCACAACTGCTCCAGCTTAGGGAGGAGTGAGAAATCCCCGTTAATCTACTGAATCTGGCTCTCTCTGTTTCTTTTGTCCACTGTTGCTGAGATAAAGCTTTCATCTCTATGGAAGCATGAGGTCAGATGACCTGGATGGGATGTGTAAATGTGGGTTTGTGGTTTGGGCCACAATGCCACAAAGTTGTCTGGCATTCTACTTTCTACACAAAAGGTCTTCATCATAGTGATTGTTTTGGCCAGGACTAATCTCCTGCAATCCAGGTACTTGCTTCCCTGAAGTGAGCATACTTTGCACTGGAGTCACCGGGCAGGAGACTGTTGTTCTGTTGATCTGTGTTTAATGAAAGTGACCATGCACTGAGCCGACTTGGCCATTAGCTCTGCAAGAGCCTGTAATCACTACGAGTTGTTTCCCTTTTTTCATGCAGTTCATTATTGAACAATAATCTGTGGGGAGAAAAGCGTGTTTGTCTGCCATCTTCTTTCTTCCTTGTTTTATTTCCCTCTGCAAGACTGCACTTTGGAAACTATTGATTTGGTAGCTTGAAAATAACAAACCAACAACTGTGCGAACAAGGTAATAAACAGCCTCAGAAAAAAAAAGTGTGTAAAGCACCCATGAAGTGTGGGTCCTGAAGTAATTATTAGTTTCTGTATATGCTCACATACAGGGAACAAGAGTTGCTTGCTCTCACTGTTGTATGCCACCCTCAGCTTTTTGGCAGGAATAAAGATTATCTGGGTTGTAGATGGGGAGGATATAACAGTACTGTGTCACTGTACTACATAGGCTGGAGCTTATTTGGCTGAGTTGAAGGGTTGCTTAGACCTTCAAACCCTCAGCATGTTGATTGTGAGTCATCCAAAAAACTTCTGGTTGTTTGTTCATACTGATGGATCAGAGTGCAGAATGAACATACAGCAAAGACATCCAATGTATTGTACTCTAATATGTGCACACACGCCATGCTATATTGTCATTTGTCAGCTTTTAAACGCATTTATTTCCCCCTGTAAGACTCTACAACACCAATAAAAACTCAAACACCACAAAATATACCTCCAGACTTTCCCCAGTTTGTTTCTATAGATGGTAATAAACTAATAAATGATGATGGAGTTGTAATTGTGGTTTACTTACTAATGACTAAGAGACATTTGTCAGCAGGCCTAACTACACTGTTAAAGTTCTCTTTAAGGCCTGTTTCCACTCTATACATCAACTCCAATAGTGCTTCATATGCAGACTTGTTGATTATAAGCATAAATGGGGCCAGTGTGGAAAGACTTATTTGACCGCCTGTCTGTTAATGACAGCCTCCATGATAGTGGATGGGAGAAAGAGGACATGGCCTGTCACTTTGATTCATTCAACAGTAGCTCCAACTGGGTGGCTTCTTGCCAATGTCTCTGCAGTCGTTATATCCCCCTCCTAAATGACATTTAAAGTGTGAAGCAATGGCTGTCCTTGTGGCTCAGTCACCCCAGGCCGAGCTCCGGCTATGAGTTCTGAACCCTGAGCCAAGTTTGCAGCGAGGTCATAAACCCTGAAGCAAAATCTCCTGCCTCAGATGCTGTAACTCAACTTGCTGGCATGATTGAATATGTGGAAAGTGACCTTGAAGACAGATGCTGCCAATGATCTGATGTCAGCTTGTGACTTTCCCTGTCATCAGCCCTTCGTGTTTTGTTTCATTTGTCTCTTAGAGCATTCTGTCTCTAATGTCTTGTTATCTTGCTTATTTTATCACCAGTTCTGTATCATTTCAAATCCAAAAGGGCAGCTTCATTTCAGTTGATTCTGGTGTGATTTTAAAACATTTTATGGCTAATTTAGCTGAAAGAGATCACAAATATGTTGTTGCAAGCTGACTGAATGATGCCTTTATTAAAGCAAGTACTGTATATCAAAGGAAAATGTTTATTTTACAGTTTTTTCCAGATTAATCAGATTTATATGATATTCTAGTTTTGAACCAGAAACCCTGGAACCCTTTCCTACATAGTCATTAGTTTGGCTGGCTTTATCCTTTCTGATTGCTTGACACATTTTCACTTTGTATTTTGTGCAAACAACATATAGAATACATAAAAGAAACAAAGATGTATGTGATTTCTTCATTAATGCCACATTGTTGTGCAAATTTATACATATTAACACTTCCCTCCATAACTCTGTCCACAGTCCATCCGAGAAGTGACGGGGTATGTGTTAGTGGCTCTGAACCAGTTTGATTACCTGCCTTTGGAGAACTTGAGGATAATTCGAGGAACGAAGCTGTACGAGGATCGCTACTCGCTTGCAATCTTCCTCAATTATAGGCGAGATGGAAACTTCGGCCTGCGCCAGTTAGGCCTGAAGAACCTCACAGGTAGGCTCCACACACGTTTCATGTCATGTAGATACTGTTTTATGTTGTTCTCAATCTTTTATTAAATTACACTGCTGGGACATTGTTGGCTCTGATATGCATATCACTGTTTATTATTCAGAGTTGAGAGTAAAGCAGTAATGACTTAAATTATCTTTGTGTGTGTGTGAGGATTATGAAAACACACTATGTTGAGAACAATTTATTTATTTTGTTTTCTGAAACTTTTTTTTCCAGTGTGTTTAAACAGTTTAGAATGTACATAGCAAGTAAATTAAATTGATAAATAAAAATGGCTCATATATTCTTTACACTATTTAAGCCTTAACTATTTTTTAAATTATGAATAGCACAATATAACCATTTGCACACTCTTCATTTTGCAAGAAGGTAACTGGCAACGCAAAATAACATAAGACCCCAACAAACCATCAGTTCATCAGTTAGAACTTCCTGTCTCATTAGGAAAGAATCCCACAAAGGACATCACAGCTGCTATACTAAATCCTACACAAAATTAAAGTGCATTGATAGCTTTGAGAGGTCTTGGTATGTTAGACAAATCCATCAATGTGTTGGCAAATATGTACTGGCCTCAGTCCCCAGCCTACAGGGTAAGTATCTGTCAGTTCATCTGCATGCATGAAACTGACTACTACTGACTGACTGCTGTTATCAAATTTAACCTCTCACTCAGAGATTCCATGCTTACTCATATGGTTCTGGTTCTGGAAATATTTCATCCCAATAACGCCCCCCTCATAAAAAAAATAAGTCTGTGTTGCATAATAACCCAATCAGAAATTGACCCGAACCTAATGCTTTACAGGGTGGAGAGGTGAGTAAATGTGGTGTGATAATTAATAAATAGTGAATATAGAAAGGAAAAATTATGTGGGTGGTGTTGCAGCCTTAGAAACAGTGGATCTGTTTGCTTTTGGGTTTTCTTCAGGGGCCTGGACCTTGAGGTCAGCAGAAATGAAGTTATTTACTTGCAAACAAAATGTAAAGCATTCGTACAACAAGGCTAATTGTGATGTACCAGAGAACATGTCTGTCTGACGTAAGAGCAGCGGTATTTATTCATAGTCAGTTATTTTCTTAACCTGTTTGATCCAATTAAGCGTTACGGGGAAGCTGGAGCCTATCTCAGCAATTGTTCGGGCAAAAGGCTGTAAAAGACAAAGGCGGTGTCTCATTTAGGGGACTGCACACTTTGAAGTAGGCAGACAACATAAGCAACAAAATGTTCTAGTCTGCACACTCCAACGTGTGCCTGCCGTTTGAAATGAAACAACCACCTTGTGTATGAGAATTAGTGTTCAAGTCCTGTGTTGCCTAGCAACATATGAATGTATTGATAATAGTCTTCCAAAGAAAACAGAAAAATATATTTTCATGTGAAGAAAATGGAGCCAGATATTTTGTTATTTTTTAATTTACCTGCATGTCTAAAATTACAAACCTGTGGAGGAGGCGGCCCAGGAGAGTGCTCCTCAAGACAAATAATCCTTGTCTGCAGCATGGTGGCGCAGTGGTTAGCACTGTGGCCTCACAGCAAAAAGGTTGCTGGTTCGAGCCCAGGCTGGGGAGGGTTGTCCAGTGACCTTTCTGTGTGGAGTTTGCATGTTCTCCCCATGTATGTGTGGGTTCTCTCCGGGTTCTCTGGCTTCCTCCCACCCACAAGACATGCATGTTAGGTTATAATAGCTATGGTTAAAATGTGTTTAAAATAACATGTAAGTCGCTTTGGATAAAAGCATCTGCCAAATGACTGTATAGTATAGTCTTTGTTAACCTGAACCCATCTAACATATCATTAAAGAAATAGTGAGAATCTCTACTCCACAAATATATTTTAAAGTACATACATCCTTTGTCATTTGGGAGGAGCTCAGATTAGAGCTCAGATTAGAGCCACTGCTCCTCCACACTGAGAGGATCCAGATGAGGTAAAATTTTTTTACCATTAATTTATAGTAAACATATATTTAGTGAAATTTTTTAAGCTGCTTAAGTTAGGCTTACTTAAGTGGTGTAGAGAATGCATAACTGAATGTATGAATGAATTAATCCTATTTAGCTTTTGAAGCTATAACAAAGTTTTTTGTTATGGTCACGCATGATGTGAAAAGCCTAATTTCTGTCATTTTGTACAAAACACCAAGCAAATATCAATAAGCATTTCCTAGCATAGGCTGAGGCAGTTTAAGAAATTAAGTCATTAATCCGTGCTCCCTTATTGATCATATCAGACATGTTTACACATATTTACCTTTCTCCAAATCATACAAAATACATGTTAGTTTTTTCTGCAGTTCTGAAACTGCCATTGTGTGAGATGATGCATATAATATCCTAATTATATGGGAAACAATCCTTTTTTTCAACATCTTCAGCTTTCTTTGTTCTGAGCTCATGTCTGCTATATTACCCAAAGCTTAGTCCTCCTCATTATAATGACTTTATTTACAATTTTATTACAGTTCTGGACTTGAAAATATATATTATTTTGTTTTTAATTATAAGATCTACCACTTTTATAATGACATCCATTAGATTTCCACTGCAGTATATCTTTTTGTGTGAAAATGAGCAGTTAATGCTAGTTTTACCATAAATAAATGGTAATAGAAATTAATGTTTTGCATGGTTCATTCATGTTTTAAGAGAGAATCACATGTATATGCTGTATTTGTTTTACTAAGCTGGTGAGGGAAAAACAGTTTCATTTTTTGTACAAAGTTTTGGTCCTGAACATACATATACAAAAGTTTTTTGTATCTGACCCATAGACTGTATATAAAGGATGGACAGAGCCTCTCTGAAGAGCAAAAGATAAGCTCGTGGGGCGGTTCTTACCGTCACCATCCTGGCAGCGTCACTCCTTCCCAAACAATACAAAAATAGGCTATGAGCTTGAGTTGAGAGGGGGGTTGTGAGTGTAGGTGTGGATGATTGACATCTATCAAACTGCGTATTTCTCCTTTGGGGTAAACCTTGATTTTTGTCCTTCTTGGTTGTGCTTGGTGCTCAGTGATACATAATCACTGCATAAAAAAATCTTCTAAAGAAACTAAAGCACTTAAAATATAAACATTCTATCTGTATTGTAAGATAAATATTTTTATGTAGAGATTGTATTCACATTGCGAGTTAGAGGCATGGCACTGAGCCTTGTCTCAACCTCATTCAAGCTATCTTTTTAAATAATTCAGTCGTCTCTCATTGTTCTTTTCAACTGTTCCTTCCCAGCCATTCCCCAGGGTTAAGGGAAACAACGCAGCCTTATCAGCCTGTAGTTTGTACTGCTACAGCATACACTTCTGTGTTATACCCCATCTTCCTTTCTATCTCACATTTTGTGCCATACTTGGGGAATTGCATTTGTCTGGCACCAACAGCAGCATTTTGCCAAGCCAGGCCTTTTCATTGCGGTGCCAACTTGAAGCCAGTGCTGGGGGAGCCAGGGCTGGACTCTGTGAGAGGCTGCTGTTTGATCTGCCATTCGTGGCCTTGAGCCATGAAGTGGAGGGGAAGTTGTACACAAAAGGCATAGTTTGAATCTGCTCTACTTCATCACTTTGTGTTTTACTCAGAATCTGCCACAAATAGAACACAGACGATTTTCACTTTCCATGTGAGAGAAATAAATATGATATTAACAAATGAGCAAAACAAACAAGTGTGGTTGCTATAACAGCATATAAAGTAAACATATTTAGAAGCTTGAGCTAGCTCTGTCACCACATCATCACTGGTGTTGTATCCCTCCAGATGATGTCATAAATGTCTTATGTCTGACTCGGTGTCTCAGATGCCATTATTTCTTATGCTATTTTGGCATTAGCAGTTCAGAAAATATGCATGTCACAGCAGACATTACTAGTCATAACAAACTACCTCCAGGGAAAAGAAATTCTATCTCTTACAAAGAGCCTCCATCATCAAAATTGACTCATACTGTATGAGGCAAAGTTAGAAACAGTTGAAACAACCCTGTAAAGTATGAAATAATGAGGAATTTTACCTAAAACAACCAACTTGCTCTTAGCCCAGGTGGCCTGGGCATCTCTTACCAGGTTGTGCAGGACATTAAGAAGACCTATATGACAGTAACATGTAGTATTACTCTGTTCTTACATAAAATGCTGCCTTTCACAATAAGAGTTATTTTATTTAACATAAGTAGGTAATATTTGTGTGATTTTGTTTTCTTGAACCTTTTCTTGTACTTTTATAAAATTAACTGATTAAAATAAATTTTGTTGAAAGCATAAAATACATTGCTTAAACCATTTAACAGCATTTTTTTTTATTTTGATGCATGCTATTTGTCCTTTAGTATTCAAATGACAATAATTGGTCAAGTGAATAAATTATCTTTTCTTCTGTATGTTCAAAAGCTTTAATAAAAATCAGATGTTAAGAAGGCTACCTTGTTTCATACTAGTACTGACCTTAGTAGGTACTGTCATTCATTTCTTTTAATCTCTGACTTTATTTTTTTTATTTAATAGATTTATCACCCAAATACCGGATTAATATTCAACGTTTTCTTTCCTTTGTTAAGAAAAATGTCACTAATCATAAATAATGCTTACATGCCAACTTGTATAATCATTTTGCTATATACTGGTGAAAACTGGGGGGAATCATGCACCTGATTCTCAGTAATAACCCCGGGAAATACTTTTTACAAGCTGATGTGTTTGTCTTAGAGCACTGCTTTTTAGGTAAGAAAGTTAAAACCAGATCTTGCTGGAAGGAAGCTATTTGTGTCCTAATAAGTTTGATTCTAGTTGTCATCCCTCTGAAATGTGCTGCTGGGGAAATAAATATCCCTGAATCATCAGCCCAGATCTGCTTCTGTACATCAAGCACAACAGATCCAAACTTCAAGTGCTTTACAGAGTCTAAGGTGTCGGATTCATTACGGCGCCTTTGATGTTACTCTCATATAAGTTTATCATTCCACTGCCACTAGCGCCCTGAAGAAGTGTAGAATGATCAATATAATCCATAAGCAACATCTATAAGAAGATAAAACTTATTAAGTACATAAGGGGCTAATGGAAGGAAAGTGCAATGAAAGACTCATTCAGTGCTGAAACCCACACGCGTTTTTGCTTGGGTCAAAATTGCCTTGGGATGAAATCAATTTGTCGCTAGTATATTGTAGCAGTGCACTTATTGATTTTTTCCCCCCTATTTCTTCCTTGTGCACACTGTGAATGGACTCTCTGGAGTTAAGGGGCCTGGAGGATGGGGTCTTTGGCAGAGGAGGGATAGGATAGGACTCCCTCTGATGCACCTTTCAATCAAGCTTAGCCAAGTTATCCTCATGAATATGAAATATAAAGCACAGCCAAGCCATGAAAGTTTGGGGATAGTGTTTGCGTGCACAGAAGTGTGTAAAAGAAGAAATATATAAGACACTTTGCATAAGTGTGGGGACTTTGGTTGTCTGATTTTGCTCTACAGTGTAAAAAAAAGGAAAAAAACTGTTTGAATAGTGACAGAGTGCACTCCTGAAAAAAAGAAAACCCTGTTTTTACAATTATTGGGTATGCAAGTCAGTGTTTTGATAGCTGCACACACAGAAGCTTTGAATATGTTCTTAGTTTTACTTTGTTCCCCAATGTGCAAGCTAGACAAAGGTTAACAGAGCTGTCTTCTGACATTTTCAGAGTTTGTAATCTGTATTTTGACCCATATTGACCCACAATGTTGTCCTTCATGCTTAGGCAAACATTTTTAGCACTTCTGTCTGGATTTGCATGAACCTTGAACAGCCTCAGTGCTTTTGCATGGTAATTACAGCCGGCTTCCCTGGCAAAATAGTATTATCCTCAATAAAGGGCACAACACAGATGAGGTTTCTGTTTTAAAATATTTTACTTCCAGTACCCCAACCCCACTTTTCCACTATGTATTTTTTGTCCACATTTGTTTAGTGCTGTTGATTTTTTTTCAGCCACCTTACGCCTGCACCACGTCTGTCTAAAATGAAGCATCCAATCTGAGGCCCCATCTGCTGAATGATCCTCTCTCATCGCATGCATGTACACAAGCCTGTGTTTTACGCCAAGGCGTTATCCACTTCTTCATGGCCCATCTGCTCTCCCTTTATCTATCCTCTTTTCTGTCTGTCTTCCATCTCTTTATCCCTTTTTTTCTCTGTCATTTTTCAGTAGGCTGTCTTGATTTGTCTCATTGATGCCTTTCACACAAACACATACTGTACAGTGTCATGCTGGCGCACTTGCACTTGGTTATACACAAAATTATTTTTTTAGCACTTGAGTCTTTCCGTGCTCTTCAGTGATCATTTCCGTCTGGGTATCATGTGCTGAACATGTTCTGTTCAGTGTTGTGTGACAGCGGTACATCAGGGAGACATCGGAAAGATGGGATGGGGCAAGGTGAAAAGGACAATTTGAGTCAGTGTGTTCCCCAGACATGAGATTGCTGAACAAAGGGCCATAAAATAAGTGCCTTTTTCTGATACCTAAGACTTTTATTCATCGTCTAACTACTAGGAAACGAAAGAGCAATTCTACCACAAGAGGCAGTGCATATTGGTTCGTTGCATGCCACTAGAATTCAGTCGAGCCTCTTGCCTGGCAGCCCACAGACCTCAGGTCTCTTTCAATTGTGTGTCTAATTGATTACTTCCCATGCAATTACTCCCGTGTCACACTCAATATTTCACTGCTTCGGGAAGGGGGCAAGAGGGACTTCCTTTTGAAGGACGACATTCATATTGTCACATTTGTAAGTCCCTAATGTGGATCGTGAGGTGGCACATGTTAAATTGAAGTCCGGAACAGGGTATCAGTAGTCGTTTGTGTTAATTGATCGCTGTGTAATACCACTGTGTGACCAAAATTGCAGAACTACCGAAGCCATTTTTAACGTTTTTTTTTCTCCAAAAAGCATCAATACTATGTTTTCTTTAAAATAAAAAATATATAACAAAGCTCATTTTGTTTTATTTATTCTTTTGCTTAACTACAACTGAAAGCAGAAGGTCTTAGTGTTTATACATTACATGTATTCATTCAGCAGATGCCTTTATCCAAACCGGCATCTAGAAAGAAACACCATTCAAACGTTGATGCTGTGTGTGGCCTCGCTCCATTCAGTTCTATATCAGATTAAATAGGATAAAATTATTGAATATAATCAGAGCACAAGTGGCTGTGCTTGGAGATTTGAAAACAGACTGTTAGATGTTTATGTCATCATTAAAAATGAATCTTCAAGAGACAAACAGGAATATTTTTGTTAACTCATTCAAATATCACAGAACCAAAAGTGAGCAAAGACTGAGATTGCTTTGTGTACGAGATGGAAGCACCAGTTCCCGAGATTGATGTGATCATCAAGAAGAAACATAAGTAAGTATGCCTAAATTTAGATGTGTGTGCAGGCCCTCATTGGCTTAAATTTAATTCGGACAGCTATGAGTAGAGGGGTTGTCTTGAACAAATGATAAGTACATAAATAATAATCTCCAAAATATGCATCTAATTATCAGGTGCAGTGGTATGAATACAGTTTCAATGCTCATCTTTTCCAAATACCACACACATTTAAAGCCTCTCTGCAGACAGGCTAATACACAGCCCTTTCTCTCACTAAGAACTGAGGCAGCTGCTGCCTCAACATAATCCTGATTTAGCTCTGTTTTTATTGTTTTGAGAGTTCAAGACTGCAAACGCATAGATGTGTTTCTTTACCAATTACAGGGTGAGCGCCATTAATTGCAAGGTGCACTGCAATGCAATATATGCATTATGCACCCAAGGTGATTTTTATTTAATTATTTATTTTTGTCACAGTAAAACATTTATTTTGTGTGTGAATGTTGGCACAACAGAGGGAGAAGACTGTTAATTTTTGGCTGGACCATGCTAGCCTGGAACAGTGGTGTTTGATAGGACTGTATTTTAAAAAGACTAAATTCACACATTTACATTAAATAAACCAAAACTGCCAAATTTCTTTAGGGTATTTAGTTTTTGTTGTATATATGTTTTTTCTGTATTTTCTTTATCTCCATCCATCCATCCATTTTCTGCCGCTTATCCGAGGTCAGGTCGCGGGGGCAGCAGCCTAAGGAGGGAAGCCCAGACTTCCCTCTCCCCAGCCACATTC
>JBAMHV010000013.1:15968511-15982624 GCA_037177535.1 Pseudomugil gertrudae
ATATTATATTATATTATATTATATTATATTATATTATATTATATTATATTATATTATATTATATTATATTATATTGTTATACTCCTCATGTCCAAATGCAATTGTTACGGTTGCCTATCATTAATAAAGTCATTTTAACCACATTTACAACCGCGCAACTCTTATGTGGTTACAAAAAAACCCCTTTGCCAAACAGGGTCGTAACAGCAATACAATCAGAGTGTGACACAAGGACAGTGGACCATTTGAAATGGTACTTTTGTGACATTAAGTGCTTACATTTTACTTACAAATCGCAGAAACTCCTTCTCCTTCTTGTTTACATATGATATCTTCACTTCTATTTATGATGATTTATAATTTGTTTCTTATTGAGTAAAACTTGAGTTTACAGCAGTAACTTTGGGAAACAACAGTTGGTCATGTCCATTTTGCTAAATAGTGCTGCCAGCTTATTCTAACCCTGGTTTCATCACATAGTGTCATTTTGCCAGGACTCTGTGAGTAAAATAACAGGTTGTGAAGTTTTCAACATGTCAAAGAAATGTTATTTCACAACATATTTTTTTGCAACACCACCCGATACACTGGATTCATGTTGTCAATATACAGTAGTTTAACCCAACCACAATCTTGTTTTTACTTGATTATATTTTCCAGAAAATGTGTAAGCAGAGTTTTGCCAAGTAACAGTGACAAGAACAAAAGACATAAAGCAAATCAATGAATGCAACCTTATGAGGATTTCAGTGTTTGCTGAAATCGTATAGTATAACTGTGGATGGTGCGTGAGATTAGAGAGCCAATATTCACCTACCTTGTCTTTAGCAGTGGTCTTGTTGATGTCTTCAAAATGAGAATGGGAAGTTTAAATTTATAAAACAAATAAATAATTTTTCTTAGACTTAGACTTAACGTTAATAATCCATTTGGGGTGACTCCCTTTGGGAGATTAGATTCTTGTATCCAGTCTTCGGAGAAACACGTAATTTTTGTAAACTTTGAAAAGCAACAGTTACATTTTGAATAAATTCATCATATAAATGATGAAGGAGCTGGGAGTTTCTAGTTTTTGTCTGTTTTAAGGTTTTGTATCGAGCCTTTTTTTTAATCTTCACCAGGTATTTAATTTTGTAAACCTAACTTGAAAAAACTTGCACACATACGACAGCTGAAAAATGACTCAATATAGAGTAACATCATGGCATCTACTAGACAATGAGGAGAAAAATATTTTCCTGAAAGAAATAATCTCATGGCTGCTCACCACCATACTGCTTTCCAATACGTTTGGTAAATAAGACTAACAGCTTACAAAAATAGTGTAATTTAACTGGTGAATAAGCACAGAAGCAACACACTTCAGACATAAAACTTTTTCCCCAAAAATATGACAAGACACTTCCATTTAAATAATATACAGCCTCATAAGCTCTTTAGAGTACCTTCATAACGAAGTATGTAATCTTCATGGTCTGTATGTTTCTTTTTCTTTATCTCAATGTGTTCATGTGCTCCATATCACATATGAATATGTTTACAACAAAATGCAACATATTGTGGAACCAATTAGAAAGCAACCAGTACTGGATAAATTATGGTAATTCTTGGAGGATGTACAGTAGATGTATCTTACTGGAGCAAGATTGAGAAGTTCTGCTGCTATTTTTGTCATGATAACTACTTTGTTTTGTCTGTTGTTTTGTCCATTGCCCTACTTTGCCGGCTGCAACCTATTGTGAAAACAATTTGATTTTGAGACATGGCCTCCTCTTTGACAAGCGATATCCCTCCTGTGGTGAGAAGCAGGATTAATCTATCTCCCTAGCCTCACCACACATATGCAGAAAAATGGAGAGGTAAAAACTGGAGTTGGAGGGAATGGAGCCCAGCGTAGGTATACCAGCACGACCTATTATCCAAGGAGTATCATTTAATGGAGGCTTTGTGGGATGATATTGTATTTGGCTGGTTCTGTGCGATGCTGGCAGGGTGCCTCGTGTATGATTATGTGTCTCATCGGTTTCAGCCCTATGTCAGTAATCTGTTTGTATGGAGATAGAGAACATGCAAGCTCTGTAAATAATGCAAATATGCTACTGGGCTTTTCTTTGTCTTTTTTCCTTTTTCTTTTTTGCCATCCATCTCTCTGTGGCTTTCTGCCATCCCCATTTGTCTCTCTCTCTATTTTTCTTTTGGCTCTTTTCCCCTCACATAAAATCGGGATTAAGCATTCTTAAATTCCTGCAAAACAATAATCTGAACCACCCTCTATATCCAATCAATGTGGCAAACTAATCAATCCTCCCGCCAGCCTGACAATCACTGGTTTGACAAGCCAGTGCATGTTCTGATGTTGGGATAATTAAAATGACAAACGTATTAGATCCACTGGGCTTAAATCTCAGATGGGTTTAGTATTCTAGTGGTAGTGTAGGATAATAGATTTTGTCTGCTCACAGGAGCGGAATAGAAGGATGATTTAAAAGCAACAGATTGGGAAACATGTAGTGCTTGTAATAACAGTATTGTCACAATTTGTCCCAACTATCTTCAGACTGCGTGATTTAAAATTAATTACTTGACCTAAATAAACGCACTTCCTTTTATTCTAAGTTAAACTATATCATAGGTTATATGTTTGTGATATATGAATTCGTACTTTACATCAGTTGCTGGTGATCCTCACGATTACAAGCCGCTCAGCTTCTAGACAAGCCATCGAGTCATGGTAACATAAGTATAGAATTTGGGTATCTCACATGGTAAGATTGAGAAACTACTACATGTATCTGTCTTCTTGTTCGTTTCTACAGAAATTCTCAGTGGAGGAGTGTACGTTGACCAGAACAAGTTCCTCTGCCATGCAGACACAATCCACTGGCAGGACATCGTCAAGAACCCACAGGTCCACCCTGTAGTGGTGCCAACCAACAGTAGTGTCACATGTAAGTAACCCAGTAAACACACTTATTATTATTGTGTTATTTGAGTCTATTGCCCCTGAAAGCAATGCTGTGGGTTTTTTTAGAAACCAGTCACCTCACAATTTCAGCTTCATTCATTCATACCTGGAAGCAGCATGTCTGATCTGTTGTATTTTGTAGAGTAACTTTGGGACTCAGGTACTGCGCTGACTTTCAGTTTCACTTCTTCAGTCTACTGGATTTTGGATAGGGTTAAAAAAACATCGGTGTAGGATGACCAGAGATGGAATTCAGTTTGAGTCAGCAGGCAGGTTATGTTACTCGTAGCTAGCATATCTTCAAACAGCTAATCTCATGCAAAGCTCAGGACCAGTCTACAAAGTTACAGCTTACTGTTTACTCACTGGTTTCCAAATTCTTAAATTACAGCTCTTTTTACTCAATCAAACTTGCATCAGGGTTATGCCAGACTGTTTTTTTATTATTATTAGTTGTATAAATACTTTTTCCCTAAAATTTTTTTTTCTTTGAAACTTTAATAGATATGACATTTAAATTAATAGCAAAGAAAAGCACTAAATTTAAAACAGATATTTATCAGTAAAGGAGAAACATTTATTAATTTAAGATTCTCTAAATAATGGTAATACATAACAAACTAAATACATTCTGCAGGTTAACATCAAAAGAGCCTGCAGAGGTAAAAAAAAAAAAAGTAAGATTAACAGACTAATCTCATAAATAAATAATCAAACACAGATCAGTCAGGACTACAGATGAAGGACTCGTAGCTACTTTTTCTGAACTGGATGAATACAAGTTCAGTCCATGTAGAGCTTTGCATGATAGGTATTTTCTTCAACAGCCTTTAGTAAATTATACAAGAGCATTAATTATTCTTTGGCCAAAAAAGAAAAAAAAATCTTAATACTTATTTACTTTTAAAGGATTCATTTTATTATGTGTTTATTTTGTTTTGTCATTTCTGCCATTTCTACTTGTCCACATAAGGGTTTAATTGCTCTAAAATGTAGCTATGCCGCAGGCTAAAAAACTTGTATTTCTGTGGTTCTTACATGAGTCCTTGCAGAGACCTTTCAGTGACAGTGTCTGGAGAAAAGAGAAACTATGCAAAGGAGATGCCACATCTTAACCTGTTCTATTCCCATTTGATAAGTGGCTGTATGTAGGCAGGAAGCCATTGTAATCAAAGCATGACCCCTTGACCCCATCCTGTCGCTCTTCTTACCATAACAATTCACAAAGGCTCACCCTTCAAATCACTTTAATATCCCTCTCTAGCCAAATGGAAGATGTGTTTAAAAAAAAAAACATTTACTTCCGATGGAATTTATTAGGATAAAATAAACATACTTAATCAGTCTGGGGGTATAGGGACTGATAGTTGATCTGGTTGACAGTGAAGTAAGCTTTTTTTTGCATGTTCTCTGACCCGTTTCTGTGCATTCACTGACTAAATCTATTACTACACTCTTCCTTCCATTATCAGTTCTGTTCTCAAGCTGTTTGACATTTAAATCTATGTTTTCATTTTGTTCAAGTTTTTATCTTGTTCAAACAGGATAATAAAATGCATCACAGTTATAAAACAAAATCAAAAGACAGTTAGCATATGTCCTTGGATATCTACTCACAGCACTTGCTGGAGGCTTCAGATGCATATTAACAACAAATGGCATTGAAATTCTGCTCAATCACCGTCCTCCCTGCAGCCCCGTTAGCCTCTGATTGACCCTGACTCCTGTGCAAGTCCTCTACCCCCACCAAAAGATCAGGGGTCTCCAAACTTTTAATCCACCCCTGACAACATTACATCAGCGAACATTTCATTCTTTAGTGTCTTTCTATCAAACATACATGTTCTATTTACAGTATATTATTTTAGTCAAAGTCATGTTTATAGGTTACCCTTTAAAATACAAGAGTTTAAAAATCTCTTTCCTTTTGGAACCTTCATCCCGCTTCTGTTACAAGCTTTTACCTTATTCCTGCACTGATACGGCAGTAGTAGATATTTCAACCCCCAGGGACTCTTTTCTAAAGAAAGCTGTTAAAGATTATAGTGAAAAGGAAAAGGAGGTTTGATATGTTTATTCTAGGTCACTGTGAATTTTGAAGCAGAGATAGTGAAGACCTTGGAAATTGAAAGAAAACTCTTTGACTTGACTTCAGAGAGCACCATGCTCAGAGATCAGAGATATAACGAAGTGCAGGAGAGGTTCTGCAAGTTTTCACACTGTCAAACAGCTACTTATGGCTGGCTGACATTTGTAACATTACCCCTGTTTTGTATGCTGCTTTTTCTACTGTAAAGGCTGTCATCCTCCGTTTCCAGCACTGTGAAAGTCCCAGTTGGAAGGGAACAATCTGGACAAAGACTAAGAAATGACAAAACGAGGAACACAGAGGAGGGATGAATTATTGAGCGATGGGCTGATGATGGAAGATATGAAATGTGTCATAATAAGGCTTACAAATGAGGATGAGGAGAAGGGTAGAATATGGTAAGGCTTGTGTCAGGCAGTGGAGTCAGTCTAATGGCTCTCATCTGGAGGGACTAATGGGTAGAGGACAACAGTTTTGCTCTTATTCCGAATCACTTTCTCTCACTTTCTCCACTCAATTACTGGACAGTCAATTAAGTCCTCCAAAACACCCATAAAGGCAGTTCCTAGAACTCTGAGGGCACAATAATGCTTACGACTTCTTATTTCCAGCTGATGTGTGCCTGTGTGTGACTGGGCTGGTTTAGGGTGTAGCACCAAAAAGAATTGTCCTTAGTCTCACAAAACAAGCTATATACCAAAGTAATTTGAGGTTTCATTAGTGAAAGGGCACATGGTACTACGGAGACATGCAGCATTTCATCATATCTCCTGCATTAAATTAAGATCTGAATAAAAAACCTTTTAACATGAAGTAAAAGAAATAAAATCAAATACTTTCTCTTTTTCATTGCTACATTTGAAACCTGACAAACTTTATCGTGCAATCATGCAAATTTTCCACACTTTCAGTGGCGAAATTTCTGTGTTTTTATGTTTTTTTATTTAAAAATATTAACAAGAACTCACTACTGACGTCTCAACTTAACTTCTGTCTAATTAAATAGTTTAGCATGAACTCATGTGCATGAGATGTTTCTAAAAAAAAAAACATAGAACCAGTTGCATTTTTGCTCATTCTTTGCTTTGGTTTAATCTGAAGTTGAGCACTTTAAAACAGTCCAGGTCAGGATGTCTGGGATGCAGTTCAGATGAGATTAGATTTTACCAATGACATTTTGTGATGTTGGCTTTTGAAATGCCAATCACCTCTTTCCTTGAACCCCTGTGCAGGTCAAAAATGCCACAGGTCCTGTAATGGTCGCTGCTGGGGTCCTAAGGAGGGCCAGTGTCAAAGCTGTAAGTACTTTACTATTATTAGATAAAAACACATTGGAAGACCCTGTTGGGGGGGGGGCTTGACTCCCTTGTGAAGTCTGAGTGAGAGTGACTGACATGCACTTTGGTAACAGACTTATTTATTCACCAGCAGGCTTAGTTTTTTTTCCTCCTTTTTCATTTATTTATTTATTGCTGTTTGTATTTGTGAATATGTGTTTTGTGTTTTTTACACTTATCTTGGACTGCTGTGCATGCATGTTTTGTATTAAACTCATTTGTCAATTGTTCATCATAATTACGCATGGTTCTTTGGATAATTTAGTTCATTAAACAGAGACTATTAATCAACTCATGTAATAATTTATTGTCACTGTTTTTTTCTAAGAAATAAATCTTAATTTCTGTGGTTGGGTAATGATATGAACACAAAAAGTGAATAAAAAAGGGATCCATCAAATGTTTGTTTGCTTGTTATGAATCTTACTTACCCAGGGTTATGTATAAATTACATATCCTGCTACATTCAGATATTAAACAGTATTGATTAGGCTTTGCCAGATTTGTGTTTACTTTTCCTTAAAATTATGTAAGTTTCCTAAACCCAGTTTTTCTTTTTATCTTCTAAAACCTTCATGTTTTTGAAACGGGTGCATCTCTGTATTTTCCCTGGTCATTATGTTGATATTTCCTGCCCATATGATTGGCTATGAAAGCAGAGATACTTTTTTAAAAAAAAAAAGTTCAGAAACTTCAGAAATGTTTGAATTGAAATTACTCCAAAAAAGTTACCTTGGTGTAGTGGTTAGCATTGTGGCCTCATAGCAAGAAGGTTGCTGGTTCAAGCCTTTCTGTTTGTGTGTTCCCACCATGTATGCGTAGGTTTTCTCTGGTTACTCTGGCTTTCTTCAAACATGCTTGTTAGTTTATTTGATCAGCCTAAAGTGACCCTGGAATGCTTGTTTGTCTCTGTGTCGGCCATCAAATGAACTGGTGACCTGTCAAGTGTGTACCTTGCCTACTCCAGCTTCCCTGCAACCCTGAGTTGGATGCAGCAGTATAAAAAATGAAGCCGCCAATGTTTTCAACCTCCCTTTTCACCACTGTGGCGTTGATGTTGGATATGTCTTTTTTTTTTTGTTTAATAACTAAATCATCTCATTTAATGTAACCTAATCAACCTTGCTATTGTGAATGTATTTGTCTATCATCACTTGCTTAACATAAATGTCACTTCAGCTCAGTTTTTTTTCCAAAATAACATTCTGAGTAAAATTTGACAAACATCTCCACACCATTATATCATATTCTAGGTTATTTCTCAGTATTTTGGTAACTGAGGGTCATCCTACTATGAATGGAAAAAATAAGTATATGCTGCTTTGCTTCTTCCTCCCTCTTGAATCTGGATTTGAAATCCCTCTCCATCAGTTTCCTCTGCTTTTCACATCATGACAAGTTCACCTCTTTATCTTCCAACACGGCATGCTATATTTGTTCTACTGTCCTGATTTCATTAAGATAATGAGGAATGAACTGTTTGATCAGGAAAGGTTAACAAATCGTCATTGACCAGGTCCAGATAAGGCCCGGTCCTGTCAGTTCACTATTAGTTAACTGTTATCACTCTATTCTCCAGCCTCATCTTTCATTTGTAGATTTCAAGCTTCAGGCTGGTTCTTAGCCTGTTTTCAGGTATTTATTAGCATTTTTCCTGAAATTGTAATTAAACAGTGATACTGTTTAAGAATAAAACTGATTTTTTTCTTAATTCTGCTAAATGATATTCACAGATATATCAGATAGGAAACTTATACATCTAATAAGTATGTTGTGATGTGAAGTGAAACATATCATGTTGATGCTCAGTAATTATTAAATAATGTATTATATATAAAGATAAATCCAATATGTTTCATATAGAGTGCAATCATCTGTTCAATTATCTGAACAGGCATACTTTACTCAAAATATAATTTTAGGACTGCAGGGGAGAGGTTTTTCACTGCATTGGCATTTTGTTTATTTTACTCACCCAATGATATTAAATATGTCACACATTGACTAAATAAAAATATAATTGCCACCACTACATTTACAAGTCAGATAAGGCATAGCATAGTATTTGTCATTTATAAACACTGCTTTCAATATAGTTGACTTCTAGTATAAAAGTGCCAGTTTTAAATGTCTGCAGTAGGGGAGTAAAGTTGTTATACAGAAATTTTATATTGTTAACTTGTTGCCATTTTGCACCATTTTATGGATGTATTTTTATATATGTGTGTGTGTGTGTGTAGTGTCAACAAAACTTGCAAAACTGTTTAAAGATGGTTAAAACTGATCTTTCTATGCATAAATGTCATTGTGGGATAAACAATCTGCCCACAAATGTTTTAGTGCTGTTGGACTGCTGGATTTGAATTATTCTTACGTTAAGAATCTTAACATTTTTTTAGATAATAATTTGATAAACAGGTGAGTGCGGTGGTCAACTCTAATCAAATCAAATCAAACTTTATTTATAAAGCACTTTTCTTGCCTTAGGCAACACAAAGTGCTGTACATGATAAAATCAATTAAAATAAAGTACACAGACCGACAACATGACAGTGAATTCATTCACTGTTACACAGGTATACCCACCCCCACTGTCTCAGTCTCTTAACTAAAATTATTTAGATAGTTAAAAAAATAGGTAAAACCATTTGGCTTGGCACTGAACATTGTAGTTTTACCTTTTAAGGCTAATCAGTAACATAAAGCCTTTTGTTCTTGAAAGAGTTATTATTGCTTTTATTTTATCTAGACTGGACAACTGCAACTCCCTGTTTTGGGTTTTCTTCTCCGTTGGCTCCAGTTGGTCCAGATTTCCCCGTCTATGAACAACTCACCCCTCTACTTCGTTCTCTTCTGTTTCTTTTACAGTTGTTCGTAAAATTTTACCCTCAGCTTTTAAATGTTTTTATGGTCTGGCACATTCTTGTCTTTTTGAGCTCCTACATTGACACAATCCTCTAGAGTTATAAAGATCAGATGCTCTCGGTCTCGACTGGTAACTGGCGAGACAGGGCTTTTTCAGTGGCAGCTCCTAAACTTTGGAATCATCTCCCTCTTCCTGTGGAGTATCTTCTATACATTTATATATATATATATATATATATATATATATATATATATATACACACACACACAAGTATGGCAAAAACTAAAAGAGACATTTCCTTATTTGAGAAGTTCTTTTTGTGCAAACCTGAGTTAAAAATGAAGGATTTCTTTCATGTAAATGGGAACTGAGAGGCAACGACTCATGTGACGGATGCTGCTGTCCACTGTCTGTTAAAATGGAAGCTTCCGGGCATATTTCATGAGATGGATTTCTTCTGCATTTGTTGTCACCAAGCTGTTTTCCTTTTTTTTTTTCTTAAAGTGAAAGTTTTAAAGCCAAATTGATAAACAGCATTGCATCCCTCTCTTGCAAGGTCATTTATTTGACAGAGTGTCTTTTTGAATAAAGCAGGCCGTTTCATTTCAGCCCAGTCACCATTAATGGAATGCTGCTGATGGGACGTTAGAAGTGGGGTGAAGTGTGCATGTGAGCTTGCATGTTAGTTTGGCACCTTGTCCACAGCTTGAATCTATCACACTGATAGTATCTCATCAAAGCAATGCTGAAAAAGAGACAGCAGCCTCAAAGACACATGTGCCTGCACTTGCAAATAAGTAGTTTCTCTCACTGTGCTTTGGATTTGTAATGTTTAATATGAGATATAATACTTTTTACTGTAATTTGCATCATTATAGTATACTATTATTTAACCCCAGCTGCGGTATGCGACTTATCTTTTATTGTTATCATATTTTTTTACGCCTACAATTCTTGCTACAAATGTATCATTTATTTGTTTATAGTGATTCCTACTATATGGTTTTACACACTTGGTGGACTTGGATGATGAGCTATCACAGAACTCCAGTTTTCTTAGGAACAGAAAATGATCCATGTCCAACTTTTTCAAGCAGGTTGGCATTTTGAAGTTTAACATAAGAAACTTTCAAGATTTGCATCGGATAACTGATCTGTAGGGATGAAATGTCTTAAATATGTAGTGGTATATATCTTAAAATGCTTCTATTGACTGACAAGGAGAATTACAATCCATTTAATTCACATGGACAAAGACGAAGCACTAGAAGAGTTACCCTTCTTTCCTCTGGAAAAAAGGTTAAAAAACACACTGTGGTTTCCTTTTTTTTTTGTCTAACATGAATTTCCCAACTGATACTCATACTGTGTCTCTCATCAGCTGCCTGTATCGTCATGTCTAATGTACACTGACATATGGCAGCTAAGAAGAAATGCATACAGACATAAGGCTGTCCATATGACTGCAAAAGGCATATGTGGAAGGATTGGACAGATGTCCACTGTGACAGCAATGCATTGAGTCATATAGCAACCACTACATCTCTTTCACATCTAGCTTGAGAAGTTCAGCAGCTCATACAGGAAGATAAAAACATGATTGAACCCAGCTAGTAGGTCACAGACTGATTCAGCTTCTGCTCAACTTGCCACACACAAACACACCACATTTCCTCCCTATACATCCGTATACAGATGCCAAGCCTTTGTGGTCGCGCGTCCCAGCAGTGTGCCGGTATCTAAGTAGTGAAAGAATGTGGTTGTGGATGGAGATTTTAGATGGTAACTTTTCTCTTTTTTTCTGTAAAAAGTAATTTCTGTCCAATTCAGCTCAGTAGAAATGCTTTACCTACAGTACATGACTTTCAGAGAGCAGACGGTGGCAAATCGAACCACATTCACTGCTGACATTCTAGGAGAAATTAGATGTCGTTTGATGTCTTCTACCATTCACCTTTTTTCTTTCTTTTCCTGATAAAAGTTTTACCCTGATGCAATTTCTGTGACAGCAGTAGTTTTTATTAGATTTTATTTAGTTATTTTTCCTGCTGTGAAAGATATATATATATATATATATATATATATATATATATATATATATGTTTGCCGGTAGTGCCTGTTAACGTGGTTATCGGCGGCAGTGCACAGTCAAGGCAAGGCAAGTTTATTTATACAGCGCCTTTCATGTACAGGACAGCTCAAAGCGCTTATTATTAATATTAACTTTGTAATGTGCTTTACATGTTTCATTGTAAACTCTTTCTTTTTGCCTTTCTTTTATCTCCTCTATCTTTTACTTCACAGTAACTAAGACAGTGTGCGCCGAGCAGTGCGATGGCCGCTGCTTTGGTCCCTATGTTAGTGACTGCTGCCATCGTGAGTGTGCAGGGGGCTGCTATGGTCCAAAGGATACTGACTGCTTTGTAAGTAAACATATTTTTAAGAAAAAAGTTGTCAGGTTTTCTGTTTGTAGACACTAATGCTGTTTGTATTTATTGTTTTTGATTTAAACTTCTCCTCTTTCGTTTTTCACATTAGAGAAAAAAATTTTCACAACACTCATTTTTAGCCTTTAAATGCCCATGGCAAGTAGTTATCAAATTATTCTGTACATAAATGCCATAGTTAAAGACAGACGTCAGTGTATGGAACCACCCATTCTGTCTGTTTCTTGTGATTTTTATCAGACTTACAATCGCCCTTCTGCATGTTAAACTAGTTAATTCAGTTCTAATTTTGTCCATCACAAACTGATCTCGTCTTTCTGATAATTCAGGAAGTCTTTGAAGTAGTCTCTAACTGGGCATGCAAAGTCTTAATTGGCTCTTATCACAATTATTAATATGAAAATTAGATCATATTATATCTACAAATTTCTAATTTATAGCCAGTGTAATGAGGTAAAGATAAAAATCAATGCTCCCGACAGTGCATGCAAAAACAGGGATTCAGGGCTAATTTTAATGACAAATGAGGTAAGACAAAGTAAAACACATTTTTCCATTGTATTCTGAAAATGTAAACTTCATATCGGTTTGCATAGTTCTAATGACTTAGCTGTTGGGCTAATATGTCAGTGGAGTTTAGGTAAGAAGACAGCAAAAATAGACTATCTGCAAATCATTAAACAGAAAATGTCTGTGACAATCACATTTTTGCCTAATCTAAGTAAAGCTGCAGACAAAGATTTTGAGTTTTACACTGGAAAATATCCCAGTTATATGTGGAGTTCAATCCAGTGGTAGTACTGGGGAGGAGTTGGTTTACCTTTTGTCTAAAATTATGTTTTTAAACACAAATAAAGTTAAAATAATAAAGACCTACTAAAGGCTCCTATTTGTACATGTGGTGAATTCAATAGAGAAAGCTGCATCGTTTACTAACATTGCCTCTGAACATACTGCAGGGACATTGATATTCAGGTGTAGAGCAGTAAATGTAAATGTGACATTTTCACCATCTTGTCATGTTTAAGCACAGGATTAGTTATATGTCATGGATGTTTATGAGCACACATTCACTCATATCTTTCAACAATCCTCGTATACCTTTTAAATTTTACACGATTGTTTACAATGAAACATTTAAAGTTTTTATTGACTTTTTTGTGATGCAAAGGGTGTCCTGTAGTGTTGTCCCCATCACTGTATCACTGTATGTGGATGATACACTAGCATCAGTTATAAATCAGACAATGTGTTTGTGACTTTGGTGAAAATTATAACAGAAGTTTTTTAAAATACTCAAATACTTGAATGTTTACAGGCTTGCACAAACTTTAATGACAGTGGAGCATGTGTTACCCAGTGCCCTCAGCCATTTGTCTACAACCCCACCACCTTCCAACTGGAGCACAACCCGAGAGCAAAGTACACCTATGGAGCTTTTTGCGTCAAGAAGTGTCCACGTAAGTCCAATTGCCTGAACATAAACACTCACACATACACATGCTCTCAGTTTTAAATCAACACTTTATGTCACGTAAAGAGATTGGTGGCAGGAAATAAACTAAAAGCCAATGAAAATGCACGAATGTCCTTTGGTTATAAGAGTTTCTATTAAGAGCATTTAAAGCAGTTATGTATGTGTGTTTTTACTTTTTTTGTGCTTATAAAATGATTAAGTGCTTTTTAGAAGTTAGTTTTGTTGTTTTGTGTACAAATCAACACATTAATATATAAATATATATACTGTATATATACGTGTGTGTATATATATATATATATATATATATATATATATATATAATTATCACCCTAGAAAGAGTGTTTAAAGGATGAACTTGGTGTCAAAGTCGGGGTTAGAGTTAGATTAGGCTACATCTTGGTTTGACATTTAGTTAAAATCAAAGTAAAGATAACAACAATTATTGCTTTTGAAATAGAAATGTTTGTGTCTTTGTGTGTATGTGAAAAGGGGGGGAGAGGCGTGTTTAGCTTTTTGTTTTATTACCATTATCATTTTCTACTTTTTCTTGTACATTTTCTACTTGTTTTTCACATTAACCACAAAGCAAATAGAGGGTGAACAATGATTCACCACGCTTGCCTTTCAAAGAATAACAAACCACAGGCGGAACAGGGACAAATTAATGGAAAAGAAAAGTAAAGAATTTGATTGAATGAGCGTTGTTAGTGTTGATTTGTTTTATTTTTTGTGTTATTTTTTGTAGGTAGGAGAAGTAGTTCCTCTGTGTGTAGATCTCAGGTTGCATTTGTTTTAAAGGATCTGTAGTAATGAAAGTGAAAGATGAATCTATTTGCAATAAAGGTTTGAGAGGTGTTAAAGGAGAACTTCGCTTTTTTTTAACCTGGGGTCTGTTGTCATCTTTCCTTCCATACATGTGAGTGATGTAG
>JBAMHV010000013.1:15988863-16006349 GCA_037177535.1 Pseudomugil gertrudae
ACACACACAAAGCAGAGTAACATAGTGAAAGTAACCTATCATAAATATAAGTAAAATCACTGGATAACAAGAAAAGGCTCCAGGGCAGCAGATATAATATATCACTTATAGTTTTTGGGAATTTCTATATCCATTCCCTGATGCTTTCGCTGGAATTTCCAGCATTGTCAGCGTGGAATACGATCACAAAAGTCTGCCCTATGGTCAGATGCTGATGTTTGCATTCTCACTCGCAGTCCCTCTGCAAAGAGTATAGAACATTTCTGAGCTGTCTTATATGTCTTCAAATTTCTCCAGTAAGTTGTGCATTTTATTCAGAAGAAGAGCTCAGATAGTTTAAAACACAATGTGAAAATGATGGTATTCATTTTAAGAATAATTGTTGAAGAACCTGTTCTGAATGGTTTTGAAAGCACGTTTGGAAAGAAATGTGAATTTAACTGCGAAAGCTTGAAAATGCAAAGTGCAGCAATTTGAACCATACTAGATGATAGAATGACTCCGCTTTTTTTTTTTTTACCTTTCTTATGGATTGTGAAGAAAGTTTGTGAGCAGTTGATGGGGCATAAACCTGTGGCCATGTAGTCAGACGTGTGTCAGCTTCGCTTGTCTTCTCACCCAGTTGTCAAGAAAACGTGGCGTGTGACAGAAGCAGCCAATGTGTCTGTGACCCCAAGGTCACAACTAGCATTGCTCTAGCTTTCAAATGAGCCACAGAGGAGGAAATATGCATCAACCACTCCCAACTTGATTCAATCTGCCATTATCCTTTTGTTTTTATTTTGTTGACATTTGCTTCAAAGGATCTTCAGACACATCTTACCCGTTCTGGCTTAACCTAAAAGAGCAACGAATCAACTTATGCAATTAAGCATAAGTGGGTTTATCATTGTTGTGACTCTGAATGTAATCATCACAACTTAAGCACTCTTAACCTTTACTTGTGAGCTCATGAACCTTCTCATCAGAGTGCTTCCACAGTTCAAGTTGCTTTTCACTCTGGGGTGATGTTAATGAGGCTCTGAGTATGACATGGACCACTGCTACTGTTACACACAGATAACTCATTGTCAGACCTGAAGGAGGGGGCAAAGGCTCTGATATATAAGATAAATATGTTAAGTGTCTATTATGAGGAAGTAATGGGGAACACGCAGGCTAAAACCATCAAATAGGCATCAACATATAGTTATCCTTGATCATAAACACCTTAGAGCATCATCTCGCTAAGATAAGCTACAACTCAGCTTCCTTTATTGCACCTGGGGGTATGACTTTTATCTTAACAGTTACGACCCTCACATAAGTCAAGTTAATAGAACAAACTATAGATATGACTTAGAAAAGCTAAGACAGTACAGCCCTTTAGAATAGAATGGAGCATCTTTCACATGGACTACATAGTCCTTTCTTAGGAGTTAATGGATATTCTGCAGCCAATAAATGTTTATTTCCACAGACAACAACAAAACATATTGTAACACCTAAATGATGCCTAGATAGAGATATGTAGAAAGTGTGTAAACAGTCTTTGTACAATATATTTTTCCTTGTGCTATTGATTTACATGCATAATAGTTTATGCAATGTGGTTTTGACAATAGTGTTTTGACAATATTGTGGTGTTAAACCGTGTAGCCATGCAGACGGTGTCTGGTGTGTGAGTCTTCATCAAATTATAAATGTAATTCAACTCTGCAGTTTAAGCACAGTTGTCAGTCATTATGACCCTCCTGGTATTCTTTTATTTTGCTGCCCAAATTTTTATAATGGTTTGTAATTATGCAACTATTTCTGTACTGTATTGTGCCTAGTTTAGTGTAGTGTCAGAGCTCATTGAATGCCAACTTTCCAGCATTCTTAAAGAGATCATTACATGGAGCACAGTCCTCTTTTTTTATGTAGTGCTTGCATGCTGTGCTCTCCTCCCTATTTTCCCTGTGACTGTTTCTTCCTGTGTTGCAACATTTCATCTTTCTTGAACTTCAAAGCTGGAGTATGTTGTCTTGTTCATGATCATTCTGTTTTCCTCAAAGGTCAATCTTTTTTTCTCAGGTTTTTACAGATCTAAGGTCTTGTCCTTTGTATCTGCTCTACATGCACCGTTTGTTTGGTGGCGGAATAGGCTGAGCAGGTATAGGTTTGTGGACAAGTATTTGTCCTGGTGGGCTGTCCAATGCTTCAATGTGGGTATAGGGCATCCTTGAGGGGTGTTTGTCTCTTGATCTGACAACTGGATAACAGATTGACCTCTTTTGTCATCATTTGCTTCTGGCTGACACATATAGTCACGGTTTTATGATGGTGACATCATGGGTGCAGAAGGCTATGTGTCTACTCACCACCTCAGCACAATCATGTTTGTGATTATACTCCAGTTGGTGAGTTCAAAGCAATCTTGTAAAGCTGGAGTGATTCCTTCTGGCCAGACTCTAACCTATTTTCTAGCTGGCCTGTTTAAATCCACTTAAGTATTAGCCGGTATGGGATCAACATTACAGATATCAGTTAAAGTGAGAGTGAGCTGATATTTGGTATTGATCTTACCTTAGTCTATACCAAATTAAGACTTATGTTACTTTACAAAGCTTAGCTTTAGCACAATTTGTATTTTACAAACAGCCAAATCAGAAACTCCAGTGATTTTGTGAAAGCTCTGCTGTTTTGCAAACAGGCACTGTAGCTGTAGAAAGTTGTTTGTAACAACCCTCGCAGCATTAATAAGATGTTTTGATGACAAATACTTGCAACCTACCTATCACTGCTGGCATCACAACCAGGCATCATTTTAAGTTATAGACCTCACAGTGATACTCTGCTTCTTGAGGTTTTGGTGCATTCCTCTCACCGTCTGCAGCTTTTTCCTGTCTGGTTTTAAAGTCACACCTTAAGCAGCACAGCTGTAGAATAAACCCGACTGTTCTAAAATGCAAATGCACTACAATCAAATAGGTGATACTTTTGTTTTATTGTGTGAGGCAACCTAAGCTTTTACAGTGTTGTGTAAGCATATGCACTTACCTTGTAAGGCATATGTTCATAACAACTTTATCTTGATTAGGCAGTGCCCCTTTTTTCTGTAATATCACTGTGGCAGAGCTTCGAGGTGCCTCATTACTGCAGGTTTTGTCATTAAGGCAATTAGTGTCTGCATGTGTAACACTAACAGTTCTATAGCATATAGCCCTTCTGCCTTTTGGCTAAAAGAGGCTTAAAGTATAGTAAACTGAACAACATGAGAAACAAGGAGGACAAAAAGTGTATTTATCTTTGACAAACAGGCATTTTTCAGTTCTGTCTTTAAGGTTCTTAGCATGAAATGCACAACCTCTGTCCACTTTTATGGATTCTTTTGTATTAGTATGTTTAACTGTTACATGCTTGCCTTGGAAAAATACCCTCAACTTACAAAAACATGAATTAAATTTAGCTCAAGCCCCCTTGCATTAGCCCTGATTCCTCAGAATTGTCTGACTTTTTTCTTTTCTTTTTTTATGTTTCCTCATCAAACACTGTTAATAAGCATTTGTTTAGACCTCGCTGCTTCTCATCTGGGGTTGACATAACAAACTAAACTATGTCCACAAGCTGATAAAGCTTCTGTTGAAGGTTATTGCTCTCCTGTCAGTAAACCAATTTAGGATAAATTAAAATTATGCATCCAGTAGGAAGAAATGACACAGTTTAATATTGTAGTGTCAGATACTTCTTATTGATTGTACTATATATGTCGTCCTGTCACTGTCTGCTCTTCCTCCTTTTTGTTGAAGGCAACTGATAACCTTTGTCTTTTCCTTAAGTGATAAAATAATATACGTAAAAGCATAATGGGTTGTCAAATAAGACTTTCATTCAATTTTAAACCTCCTTTAGCCTTACTCTTCCATCCTCTGTGGTTTTTCTTTGGTCCAGTAGCCTCATCCCAACTGTTTTGTTTGTCCTCTGATGTTGGCTTGGGGATTGTACTTGCCCACTATTTCTCTACTAAATATTTCATGTTTTTGAATTCATTATTAAATATCCTAAATGAGACAGAGCCATCCTCTCAGCTTTTCATTTAATCCTCTAAATGATTCAATGGAAGACAGGCAAGAAAGGAAATGCAAAAATATTGATATGGCAGACTTTGCACTTCTCAGAGCTGGCACCAAACTCCTGTGTAAAGCCATGCCTATAGCATGTGTTTGGTTTAAAAATGCTTGGCCACTTTCAGAAAAGGTGGCGTTGTTACTGTATTTATAGAATAATGCTGATTGCACAGAGATGCCACTCCCTATTAATTTCACCCTTGTAATTGTGTAAAAATTATTTTACATAGATTATTGTTTTCTGCCTGCAACAGTGACAAATTATAACCTCTGAGCATATGTGTTTATTTTTTAGGTTATCTTAACATCCAGTCTTGGCCTGACAACATGACTGACTTGAGTGTTTTCTCGAATCTGGCAACTATTGGGGGAAGATCATTGTACAGGTACCTGATAATTTAGACACTGTGGTATGAATACATTTTGGATATTTACTTTGATCTATGGTATATTTGCTCAAAATTTGCAATTAGTTTACTTTGTCAAATTTAGTTTATATTTTTACCTTTACAGTAGCAGTTAAAAGTTTGGACACATTTTCCCAATAACTCCAAAGTGAAAATGTGTCCAAACTTTTGACTGGTATTTATATATGTGTGTGTATGTATATAGGTGTATATATATTATGTGCGATAAGTAAGTAGGATTTTGATTAGGTATTAAGGATTCTGACGTTAGTTTTGACACTACAGCCACGGTCCATAAACTATTAGCTTAGGTATTATTGACTTCATGAATCCCTTTATGGGCTCAGGAACATTTTCAGAACTCTTTAGGCATCAAAAATGTGGCTTTAACCTCTACCATGCATAGGAAAAGCAATAATGATTAAAAGTTGCTGTAATATTAGAAATAAAACTCCTTTAAATAAACTCTGGTTGAAGAAAAATGATAAAAAAGTCTGTGGTCAGACGAGTCTTAAGGTTTGACTTTGTTTGGAAATCGAGGATGATGTGTCCTCAGGATGCAAAAGAAAAGAGACCATCTGGCTTGTTATGTGGAGGCAGTTTAAAGGTCTCCATCTCTGATCATATGGGGTACATTTTGCCTACAGGACTGGCAGCTCGCACATCTGGATAGCAACCATCAATGTTAACATGTATATAGAGAGGTTTTAGAGCAACATATGCTCTCATCTTGAAAACATCTTTTTCAGAGATGTCTTGCATATTTTGGCAAGACAATTCAAGCCTCACACCACATCTGTTACAGCATTTAATCTTTGCAGTAGAAGAGTCTCAGTTTGAGGGAAGATTTTTCACATTTTTAGTCATTTGGGTTTCAGAAGCGCAGATGGAGGTTTTAGGGCTTAAATGTCAGTTTTTCAAATCAATCTAAAATAATTATTTTCCTGTAGTTGTGTGGAGGTTTATCTCCTCAGTCTCATAAAAGTAAGTATGCCTTGCTTCATATCTAATACAACTAATGTTGAAATAAAAGCTTGGAAATTGTAAACAAAACTTGAATATACTTGACACTAGTATTGCAGAAGTTGTGAAATGTGCTCAGTGTCACATTGTGAAACCTCTGAAACACCAGCTCAAAAAGACTTTTGTTCTTTATAACTGCTGTGTGCACCTAGCAATGGCATTTAATGCCGCTTGATTGAAATATTTGCATGCTGTTTCCTTTTTCTTTCTTTCTATTTTTGTTTATTTTACAATATAGCAGTAAATGCGGCAAGGTTGGCAAGCCTTCAATGATGAAGTGGTCTGCATTTTAATTTTGCCAAGTGCAGTTGTTATTGCCAAAAAAACAAACAAACCGGAAAAAAAAACACATTATGCTTGGAATGCATTTCAGTAATGGTTTTGTTATGACATTCAAAACTCACTAGTTTTAACCCAGCTAATAGAACATAATTATTTATCAATTACATTTCACAGTTTTTTTAGACATAAAAAAGCTCTAAAAATGGTGTTTGCATAGAAACAATGCTGGTGTTGGTTGATGATAAGTGTGAACCTCCTGTGTGTATTTATGCCTGTGACAGTTGTACATGTGCATGGCACCTCCCTGCAGATGGAAACAGCAGGCTGCTTTACAAATTACACCCTGCAATCCACCTTTGCCCCCGTGCTTGCTCCTGCATACTTTCTGTCTATCTGATGGCTCTGATATCCCACTGGTCTCCTGTCATTTCTAAACTGTGCAACTGGGGTAAAGTTGAAGGTAGAAAAGGAGAGAATAGAGCAAGTAGTAGGGTTATATAACAATCTTATATTTCATGGAAAGATTACATTTTGTTAATAAAATGAGACTGTTGTGTTTAATATGTGTTAAATGACATAACACGATAACTTATATGTTAACTAAATCTAATGGGCCAAACACAATGTATAAAAAAAAGCAAAAATGATAACATATGATTATATGACTACTTAAAAACATTCCCAAATCCAATAAATAAACAAAACCCATGAAATCAAAGCAGCATCTCCCTTCTCTCTTTCATTTGCAACTCCTTTTCCCTTCTTTGCTCCTTCTATTCCCGCCACCCCTCTCCTGTCTGGTCCCATCTTCCTCTCAACTCCACCTATTTTCTGTCTCAGTGGGATCTCCCTACTGGTGTTAAAGCAGCAGGGCATCTCATCACTCCAACTTCAGTCACTAAGAGAGATCAGTGCTGGGAACGTCCACATTGCAGAAAACAGCCAGCTTTGCTACTACAACACTGTCAACTGGACAAGACTGTTCCGTACGGCAACCCAAAAGTTTCAGATCCGCAACAACCGAAGTCCGCAGGAGTGCTGTAAGTTTATAAGTTCATACAAGCACATGTGCAAAAGCATACACATATTTCTCATTATTTATGTATCCAATATGAAATTGAAGGTTTTTTATTTATTGTTTTTTACTACTATTTAAAGTATTTATTTTCTTATTTTTGCTTCCATGGATGTGTAACAAGTAACAACATGTAACCTATTTTTATCTTATTTAGTTATTTATATTTCTGTGCCTCATCAGGAAGCATTATTATCACCATAGTTCATGAAATCTGGGATGAGATGCATTAACCGGCAGGAGCCTTCAGAGAGTTTGAGGTTTGGACAAGTTAAATTAGGCTAATAGCTCATTTTACTATTGTTCCTAAAAAACTAACATGCCACAGGAAGGAGAGATAAAGAAATGAAAGCCTAACCCAGCAGCTGCTAGGCGAGAGGCAGAGTACACCCAGAGATATTGGCTGTCTCACAATTTGCTAGTGCACTGAATTTAGTGCCAGTGCGCACTCTATATGTTTTTCTGTAGTGCGTACTATCGTGGGTAAGCGCTGTCTCAAATGGAAAACTGGATGCTGGACACTTACCAGTAGTAACGGTAAGTCACTTATTATTTTGTCAAAATTATTATTTTGTGTCCACTACACGGCTAAAATCTGCTAACATATATGTGTGCTAACTGTACTGGATCGGTTACCACAATCTCAAACAAATAGTGGGATATGTAGCAAGCTGCAGTATACACGAGAACCGTAACGAAATAACTTCATACTCGCATCTATACAAATTAGCCTCTGCCGCTGTATGGTTTCCCACCATTATTTTGAAAGTCCAGCACATCCTTTTCTGCTACAGTGTTGGTTTAGTGCGCCAGGTGTCCGTTATTTCACACTAGATTATTGGCAAATTTTAAGGCAGCATCCGGATACTTTCAGTGCACTGACTTTTTGCCAAAATGCCAGTGTAAACACACTATGCACCTAAATATAGTGCGCAAAGTAGTGTTAGTGTTATTGTTAGTGCGCTGATTGAGACACAGCCACAGTCGGCAGTCAAAACAGTGCAGAGGGGGAAAAAAAGGGGTTACTCTGTGAAACAACATTGCTTTATCACGCCTTCAAAAACCCTTCAGAGCAGTCTGCTTATGATTTTCTGTCTCTAGTTTGACAGCCTCATTTTTAAACAGTATTTGCTTATAGAAATGTCTGATTTTGCGATAACTCGTCTGTTTGGTTTATTTATGCGTTAATTTGACAGTGAGCATTTATACGAAGTGAAGTCCTGAATAGAATCAGTAAATAGGTCTTTTGACTTTCACATTGAAAAGAATTAAATTGATTAATTATTTAAACTTAAGCTGAAGCTGTTGCTCTTCCACTCAGTCAACATTCTTTTTCTTTATCAATATCCATAATGTGCAAACATGTCAAACACATTTATATTTTTGTTATCACATCTACAGTCATGTATTTATATACAAAGTGCAACTCTGAGTTATTTAAAAGTCATCTGGTTAAAGTTTTTAGCAAATAAAAACATCCCGGCTTAATAAACCAGCTCAGGCTTCCATACCAAGTGCTGGTTTGCATTACGTGCCAGTTTTCTTTTTCTTATAATGTTTCCAGGGTTTAAAATTTGTGGTAATGGGTCAGTGAAAATACATGTTGTTTAACATCTCATGTACGTGCTACAATATTAGACTACTAAATTAAAACAAATGTGCTGCTAAGCATTATGCTTTAATGAATGTTTTTACAGCTCTGTGCTACAAATGACCCATGAAGGTAGTTTCTGTGGGTGTCTGCAGGTTCTCCATATATGACATCCATCCACAATGCATCTGTTCACCTTGTTGCATATTTTAGGGAAAGGCACATACGTGTATTATTTATCTCAATGAAATAATTCAATTTGACCATGTGTTGTTATTTAATGGCTACAGAATCATATTGAAAGGCATTTAAATTGGCCAGGTTAGACTTTATATATCTGTAGAGCTTTAGTGTACCATCCACATGTCCAGTTCTACTTGTGGATGCACCACAGGGTGGAGGGGTCACCTCTTGTTCTTTTTTTTTGTCCTTACTAAACAGTTAATATTGAGTCACTACATCTGTATTTTTAAAGTAGATTGATTATATTCTTGCTGTCTACATGGTTTGACCTTAATCTTAAACACATTGGCATCAGGCTTCCAGTAGGTGCAGTTCTGGAAACTCTTCCTTTTGTCTACAAGCAGTGGCTGTGGCTTATTTATGTTTCTCACTGGTCACATTTTTACCATTCAGTTGTAAAATGGGTCACAGTTATTACATATAGTAAAAACCAGTGACATGGCAAGAGTGACTGCATAACATGTCTCCAGTTATGCTCTCTGCAATGTTTTTGAAACAATTGAGTCAATTTTATTCACTTGATTGTATTGGCTAAATCAAGTACAGGTGATGGGTAGATCGATAACGTTGCTGAGTGATGTACAGCTGAAATAGATGGGTCAAAAGTGAGGAGATGGTGCTCTAACATGGATAAGAGCTAAAAGATGTAGCTGGGAAAGGATCACTGCTTTCAGTCACTTGGCTCTTTGCACTCCTGACAATGAGCTGAATTGGTTAGTTAAATAAAATAAGGACAGAGTAGTTGGTTTTTTTTTTATTTTTCCCGTATTTTTATTCTTTAAAGTAATGAAAAGTGAAGAAACTTTTCCTTTCAGATATTTTGTTTTAAGAGCATTCCCACGACATCTCTCACCTCATTGCTTACAATCGTCTTTAAAGTGTTTATATGCTGGATTTTATTTACAAATAGATTTTCATTTTATACGTCTGACAGTTTTTTTTTTACTCTCCTTTATCATCACAGCCTGTTCACCTGCCTTTCTCATCTCAGGACTTCTCTTTTCCAACCATTTGAAATACATCTGAAGTTTGTACTTTTTTTGATCTCGCTGCACAGTTAATATCTTTTCTTCAGCACCCATCCTTCCTCCTTCTCTTCATTTTTCTTTGCCTGGTCAGTTTACGTGTGGCGCTAGAACCCAGCAGAATTGGTTTTGTCTCATGTGAAAGGCTAAGCTTTCATCGCCTGCCCTCGAAAAGAACACTCGAGTTTTATCTTCTTTATGTATCTGGATACTTCTGTCAGAATATTCAAAGCATTCTGAACATAAGTACCGATGACACTGAGCCATAGCCTGTGGCCAGGATGGGAAAAACAGCAGGGTTGTATTTATAACTGTGTTCATTGGAAGAGAAGGGAAGAGAGGAAAAGAAAAGAAAAGAGAGGTTTTTTTCGGCAAAGGGAAAACTACATCTGACAAAAATGGGATGCTAGGAGTTCTCAGTGTATCTGTAGAGCTGTCACCATGTTATTTCAACACTTTCATTTTGTCAGTGGAAAGCTTTCTGAAGTGTAGTTCTGGCTGCTTTGGGGGAGTGGGGTTTGAAAAAGAAAGCCAGGAGAGATCCAGATTACAGTCTAGATGAGAAGGCCTTGGTTGGTGGATACGATGGAAAAAAAACAGCAATACAGAAAGAATACAGGTGGTGCACTTATTTTGCCTGTAAGTCTGAGTTCTACCAACAAGTCTGCAGAGCATCTGCAGGTGTTTTCTGAGTCTCGCTGGTGATTTGTTTTAGTTTCTTCAGCATTTTCATAATGAAGCAACACAGATTACCCCCTTTGCTTAGTGGACAGGAAACCATGCAGACCCAACTGCAGATACAGAGAACATGGATTTTATACACTCAACTGCTACTCTAATCTGTGACTGAATTAAAAGGGTGAACTGATATTTATAAATCTAAAAAGCTAACATGTTGGTCTTTTGAGGGGGAGCTATCTGTCAGTTCATCCAGGTGCCTAATTATTTTGTGTCTGTTCAGTGTGTAAGATTTGAAACGTTCTTGTTACCTGGAGAGAAAAAAGAATTAAAAACACCTCTGCACAGCAGCAGTTATCGCCCTGATTTGGTTGTGGGAAGTAGTCACCATAGGAACAGCTTTTTGTAGACCAAAGCAAATGAACAGCGGACATGTGAAGGCAGAGCATTTTAATAGGAAAACAACAAAAAAATAACATTCAATTTTACTGAAACCAACATACATCAAGCCTTTGTCTGTCCATGAATGATGGGATTGTCTTACCCAGCCACTTTTATGGAAATGTAAAGATCACCTCTTGTGTTTACAGCAGTGATGTGTATCCACATGACACAGATGCATAAATTGATCTGGGTTTGTATGTGTGTTTTGAGCAGCCAGGGAGCACATGGTGTGTGACCCACTGTGTTCAGATGCTGGGTGTTGGGGTCCCAGCCCAGACCAGTGCCTCTCCTGTCAGTACTTCAGCCGTGGACGAACTTGCGTGGATAGCTGTAACCTTTATGAAGGGTAAGAGATGCACATACTTCCCTGACACATTTGATGAGTGTAGTACTGATGTGACACATTGGGTCTTGTTGCTGGGTGGTGTTCTGGTTTAGATTTAAGAAGAAAAATATTCTAGAAATGAGGAATCCACACCTAAAAATAGCTTATAAAAGAGAATTTATGTTTTCTTTTTGGTTATAAGGAACTTCCTAGTTTTAATTAATTAATTTAACAGAAAACTCTTTATTTGACCATATTTCCACTGTAACATTGACTACCATAATCTAAACAAAAGCACAACATTGACAAAAGATCACAGTGGATGGCTGAGTGTTATTTCAATATGTATGCGCAGACAAAAATCAGAAAAAGACTGTTCTTATTTCTGCACTCACCTCTTTTTCTCTGCCAGGTAAATTACATCAAAGCACATTTGCAGGGCATCAAAACATCACACTGTCACAAATTAGATGGACTCCTGTTGGTTCAGTGAAAATGTAATGTGCGGTTCCTTTTCTTTGTCATGACACTTTTGTTATTCCAGTTGTAATCAGGATTGTTTCTTAGCTCGTTGTCTTCTGTTTGGTGCTGATTGCAACATAGAAATGCGTTTGTGTTCTGTTGCTGCGAGTCAGGCAACAACAGCATGACACAAATGAGACTCAATTTGACTCAATTTCTCAATTCAGAGAATGTGAACTGTTTATACCGTTACAAGCAAAGTACTTTTAGGCTTATCAGGGGTAACAACACACAAAAAAAGCATTAATTTGGATAATTGTTTTTAATCTTTTATTGTCTTTTTAGTGTGAATTTCCTCTATTCTACTTTCAGGGTACAATAACAATAACACCAGGGTTTTGTGTAATGTAGTACTCTTCCACTTTCTCAGCAGTCCAGTCTGGTCAGTGTTGGACCTCAGAGGAGGTATACGGTTGCAGTAGAATATGTCTGTCAAGGCTCTTTGGTAACCACCAAGAGGCTTTTAAACTGATGGACAGGGCTAAAGCAGAACCAGAAGCTACTGCTGGAAAAGAAAATAGAGCAGTCTAGCAAATGCTTAGAGCAAATTAGATTTAGGGCATGAATAGAGGCATACATGCATCTCTGAACTGGAAAAAACTATACAATTAAAAAAAATGATATTCTGTGTTGATTAACTGCAATGAAAGAAAGAAATTGGAATTTGGCTAAAAACTCAGCTGAACATTTGGTCTGGTTATGCTATTAGTATTTCAGTAAATGCATAAATATCTGATTATCATGTTCAATATGCAGAATTCTGATGCTGAATTTTCAAAATGACTTAATGATCCTGTGAATATAATAATTGTTATTGATCTTAAAATCAGATTTCAAGTGTTTAAAAAAGATTTATCAATATATATTTAAATTATGGAGTCAACTGTCCAGGGTGAAAAAGTTGCCTGAATCTGTGACGTAACAGTAAAATGGGTGTGTGGAGTTTGTGGACTCTACTTACATGTGCATGGATTTGTCTCTGTTTGTCGTCATTTCTTCCCTCTGTACAAAAACATGAATGCTGGTGGTATTAAAATGCATCCATTGAGTGGACATGAGCTACTTTGATAGACTGGTACCCTGCCTAGATTTTACCCTAAGCTTTCCCCTACTGCTCTAATATAATAATTATTGTACATTTAAGAAATTACAACTTCAATGAAAGCTAAAACTGATCCCAATTCTCACTTTTTGTATGAGAGTGAATTGAGGTTGATGCATTGTGACTAAAGCTGAACTTTGAGGTTGAAAGTCACTACTGCGAAAGATTTTGAACAGCCCAAAGTTTTCTGCAAAACTTTTCATGTGTGGTTTTAATCGACCTGTTTACAGATGATGATGTTAAAATCTAGCAGGCATTAAAGAACAATTTAAAAACTGGTGGTAACAACAGGCACCCCGTAGAGTGTCATAACAACAGGAGTCCCTAGATGTTATATACTTTCCAGGAAACAATAGAAAAACATGCTCCCTCTGGGAGTTTTAATAATGACTTTTTACACCCCCCCCCTCCCCTTGCAGACCTGCTGAGAAGATGTTTTCTAAGTTCACAGCTGCAACTTTTTGCAGCTTTTGGTGGTGACATTGCAGAGGAGTAACGATGTCCTGGAGTTGCTGTTAGGGCAGGAGGGCTAGGCGTGTCACTGCGTGTCACAGTCACTGCTTGCGCACGGGGCCACGCCCTGCCTCCCTGTCCACCTGCACGTCAGCACCTCCCACAGCGGCAGTGACACCAGCACAACTGGCACATCTTCTACCAAAGTCCTATGTTCCGTTTGTTCAACCTTAACCCAATCATCGTCTATGCAAATGGTATTTCACTGTACATAATTTAAATATTTTCAATTTAATTATTTTTCTTCTGCTTTAGTTTGCTCATCAGTCAAATAAAATCAGATAATTAAAACTATGATAACTACAACTCACAATGTTAACTCAGCTTGCATTGAGAAATCAGTAGATCAATGTTAAAGCCAGATGAGAAACATGAAGAGTGCAATAATCCAGCTTTAAGCTGAGCCTTTTTATTTTATTTTATAGTAGGATGAACATCCCTGCTTAGTTTACATGTCCAGTGGTATTTATAATTTGGCTGTTTAGAGTTTATTTAGTCATATTAGTCTTTTTTTGTCATCCTAGAGTCATTAGCCTGTTAGGTCACAGAAAATGTTGCATAACAGCATGGGTGTCAGACCCCCAATTTTCCCCTCTGCATATGCGCTACAGTTTCATTCTGACCTCAGCAGCATGCCAATTCACACCAGAAGAGTGACAGATCCCCTGCAAGGGTAGTCTGCATAACTGTAGTCTGTGATATCACTAAATCGTACATCCTTTTATGTATATCACTTAATGGGTTTTTGCAGATAACTTACCTGACTGAAAGGAGAGTATGCCATATTTTGACTCATGTCGTCTCCTTTGTGCTGTTGTCTTTGTAAACAAAGATCTGTGGTGTCATTTAACATCTTATGGTTCTTCACTTTCATGATAAACCTGTCCATAATGAAAAAGAAACACACTTAAAACTCTTGTCTGCTTGACCTAATCTGGTGTCACATGGAAAGACACAATGTTTACAGAGTCCAGCAACTGCAAACCTTCACAAGGGACTTTATTTTGAAATTCAGTTTTACACAGCTGCTCTTTGATTTCCTGTCCAACACTAAATGATTGCTGCAATTGACCCATTCTGGAAGCGTGATTTGTAAAGACCAGGTAACATGGTGCTTCACGGATGCATCAGACTTGTGCCATGGCACAGCCAGCATGAAACAAACCATTGACTAAAACATCCCCATTGAGCTCTGGGGGCCACGCTGTTTCCAGAACACGTCACACAAGCACCCAGAGGACGTAACCTTAAGCTTAGCTCACAGAACAGACATTAGGAATTAACACATGCCATGCTTGCAGTAGATAAGATGAACTAGGTGACTAAGTTTTATTTATTTTTTTCTGTGTGCTCCCTAATATCCACCCTTTAAATAAAAAAACATATAGAGAAAAATACTTAATATTAGTGATATCCTCTGTCTCCACTGCAGCCTTTGTTTTTATTTCAGCAAGTACTTGGGTGGACAAAGGCTTACCTTCCTCGCCTCCTTGAAGGTTTTATGAAGGCCAGACAAAGCATAATTAATTCTAATTTGATTTCATTTCTACTGGGACGACAATATTTTCTTCCTCTATTGCTTTTTTTTTTCTCACTGACCAAAAGACAAGAACCCCAAATGGATTCTCTCTCTCCTCGTGTAACAAAGGCAAAGTGCCAACTCAGTTGCAGTGTGGTCAGACTTAATGACTTTTTGAGGCCATTCTGGTGTTCCACCATTATAAGGAAATTGTAGAAATAGAATAACACGACACTTGATTTAATTGATTTTTGAAAATGTAGCACTCCCCACAGGCACTGCAACTCTCAACTCTTTTGACCCCTTTGAATGATATTTGTTATATCCCTTCTCAAACCTCTTATCTCCCTTTATTTGTTCTGAATTGATTTTCAGGTTTGTTAATCATTATTGATAGAAAAGGATCATTTACAAGCTGTGCTTAGTAATGAAAAAACTATTGAAAAGAACATTCTTAGGAGTAAATAATGAGGAAATGTGAGATTGAGACTGGTCTGAAATGGCAATTCAGTACAGACACAATCCTCAGTGTGTTATGTCCCATATTATTGGGTCAAACATACTTTATAAGGACAGCTTTGTTGGCAGAGACGAGAATATTAAATATGATTTTGGACCTTTGAAGAAAATACGAAACAACTTATTTTGTTGAACGTTGTAATCACAGCAAATATACTTTATGTTGAGGGGGTCAATGAGAAAACCATTCTCATTGATTTCTCACTTTTTCTTAATCACGTTTTGTATGATTGCTTATGTCAGTGCAAAATAATTTTAATAAGTTGTGTTCTCTTCATATGATCAGATGGAACAGAAACCACGTTTTTGTTTACCTCTACATTCTGAGCAAAGACCTGTTTTATTTTTATTATTCTTGTAATATAGATCATTTTCCCCCTATTGTCTTTCACTCCTGTTTCTCTCTCTTCTGTCTGCTTGTCCACCCCCCGACTCCACCTCACCCAACTTTATTCATTCCTCTCAGGGACATCAGAGAGTATGCCAACGGGTCAGTGTGTGTGGAGTGTGATGCCCAGTGCGAGCGAGCAGACGATGACTCTCTGACCTGCCACGGCCCAGTAAGTTAAAAGCTGCCAGAATAAAAGCATTGACAGAATTGGTGTAATAAACACCAGTGATGGGAGTAATGTCATTCACAAACAAACATTTTTAACAGCATTACTTTTTCAGTAACCAGTAATCTAAATAAATGCTTTTTATATTGTTACTGGCAAAAAACATTACTGACAGCAAATTACAGTAATAGGATATGACTATCTTTTTGTTTAAAGAACATATATTTCTCATGTATTCAGACCATATTGTGCTACTGATGTGGTAGAGGAGAGGCAGAGTTATACAGCTGAAACTGGAGAATGAACTCAATGTTTGAGTAGAAGAGTTGCTGTTCTATTATGACCAGGTGCAAGTTGTGAAAAAAAAACAACATAGCATGTTCCAGACACAAGTCCTCATCAAATTATTATCCATAACCTGAATTCAGAAAATAGTTAATGCTGAAAACACATTTAGCATTACAGTAAAACTACACACTGAATCTGTATCCATCTGACCAGGAGCTTAGAGATAGAAACAACCATATAGCCTCAGTTAATGATGATTGACTGCTTTAACTGTATATTATTATAATATGCTGGGGTAAGTCAGTGTGCACAGCCTGAACACATTCACACACAGCCAAACACAAAAACAACCAAAAAATACACGCAGCAATGACGAGTCATAAAACTGGAAACACATAATTTTTTTTCTCACAAAGATAAAAGACAAGAACGTTATGAGAAATGTTCATTATGACCAGAAACAGAGTTTTTTTGTGGTGGCAGGCAGCAGTTAGGACAGGATAAGGGCAGCTGTAGCTCAGGTGGGAGAGCAGTTGTCTTTCAACGGGTTGGGAGTTCAATTCCAGGCTTCCCCTGACTACATGCTGAAGTGTTCTTGGGCAAGACACTGAACCCCTACTAGCCCCCCGATGTGCCTATCGGGGTGTGAGTGTGAATGGGTGATGTGACTATATAGTGTAAAGACTGGAAAAGTGCTGTATAAGTATGAGTCAATTAACCATTTACCATAACGTGAAGTTCTCCTGAGAATGGTGTTGTCAGCCTTTTTTTTCCTGTTATATTTTCTTTTCCATCTAATATCCAGTTTTATTATGATTAAATGAACATGCTGCCAACTTCAAAGTTCTGATAAATGCAGCATGTTTTTACATAAGAAAGGAATAATTACGTTTCTGTATAATTTGTTATTTTTAAATGTTGTAACTATCTTACAAAAAGTTACAATTTTGGATTTTTTTTTAAAGTAACGTGCCAAACACTAATAAAAAATGTTATGTCATGAGTGTGTTTCTTCAGCTTCAGAAATCCAGCAATGATTACCAGCATGTCAACTTTTCCATTTATTGCTTACTGGAGTAAAACTTTGCCTGCATGCATTTGTGTGTATGTCGTACACAGCACAGTCAGGGTCAAAGTTGTGGTTGATGGCAAAAGTGCTGTGTTGTTAGACAGCTTGTTCACTTGATACCTCATAGCTCTGAACCTTTGGTACACCTCCCTCCTAGGTGCAGGAAAATGTTTATTTCAGCAAGTTAGAGAAAATGCCAAAGATAGGCATATATAT
>JBAMHV010000013.1:16105996-16119798 GCA_037177535.1 Pseudomugil gertrudae
TTAACAGCTGGGATCGGCTCCAGCCCCCCCGCGACCCCGCTCTGGGAACAAGCGGTAGAAAATGGATGGATGGATGGATATTTCAGTGTAGAGGAATTCATACCAAACAATTCTGTTGTAATTCTTTTAGGTCAACTCTGCTTGGTTTTATAAACTCTTGTCTCAGTTTAGAGTCAATTCCAGCTGCTTCAGACATCCTGTAGGCACCTCTTGACTAAATTCATTTAGACGTCTCCAATTTTAGGCATGTCTCCCATTTGCTTTGTCTTTGTAAGGTTTTCGAAAAAAAAAATTATTTACAAACTTTTATAGTGATAGAGTCAGTTCTTGAAAAGTCCAGCCTGGTTTTATATCTAGACATAGCACAGAATCACGGTAAACACGGTAAAGTTGCACAATGACATTGCCCTGTTTGTGGATGCTGGAAAACCTGCTGTGTTGGTGCTGATGGACCTCACAGGAGCCTTTGATACAGTCAAAAATTCCATTGAATGGTTTTAAAGTCAGAATTAGAGCACTTGAGACAGCCTCTTTAGCCTGTAATTGTTTTATATAATAATTTGTACCTTATTTTACTGTTGATTGTATTTGTAATTTTTTTGCCACCTCTTGGCCAGGACTCCCTTGAAAAAGAGGTTTTTAATCTCAATGGGACTAAATAAAGGAATGAATAAATAAATAACAGTTGACCATGCAGTCCTTGCATACCACCCAGAGCAGTATGTAGGTATCCATGGCAGCTCCCATATGGTTTAGGTCATGCCTGGCAAAAAGGAGATTTCTGTAATGATTGGTGGCATCCCTCCGTATGCATCCCTCTTTGGTGCCACAGGGGTCTATTCTTAGCCCTATTCTTTTTGCATTGTATACGATTTGTCTGTGATCATTATAAGAAAGCACAATCTTTTTTATTTCATGCTGACAGTTTGCAGATATACTTGCTCATAAGAGCAAATGAACATTCTGCACTTACTAAGCTATTCTTGTTGTTTTGCTGCTGTGGCTCCTAGCTTGTGGAACAAACTGCCCTCAGATGTTCACACTCACTATTAATCCTGGTCATTTTAATTCAAAGCAGAAGACCTACTTAGTTTAAAATGCAATTTAAGCCCAATCTGAGCAGTTTAGTGTTTAGCTGTTAAATTATAATTTTTTTCTCTGTTTTCTGTACTTTTGGAAGTCTCTTAACATCCTACAACACTGTAGCACTTTCCTATGGTGTTTGTATGTTTTGTTTATTGTTTTAATGTACTTTTTAGGGCTTAGTTGTAAAGCACTTTGATTACATTTTGGTTAATGTAAACAGTTTTACAAACACAATTTTAATGACTGTTTGACTGATTCATAGATCTGACTGCTGGATGAATGAATAACAGATAATCAATAGCAGCGATGTGCAACATGGTACAACTCAAATGTACCTCACATAGGGTAATAAAACAATATTCACTGTATATATACTGTATATATATATATTAGATATATATTATTTGCTTTGATCAGTGTGATTTTTTAAGTTTGAGGTTTAGATAGTAAAAAGTCTCCGTTCAAGCTTTAAGCCTGTCAGAATTGCTCCCCAATTCTCCAAACTAAAATAATCATTCGCACTGCCACAGGTTTTTTTTCTCACTAATTACAGCAACAGAAGCACTAGAACTAGGTAGTAGCAAAATTGCTGGCTTGTGTGACTTATTTCTAAATGAAATGGAATTGTATGGGCGTTTGATTGGGTTGCATAAAGATGTTGCAACTAAATAATATTCTGGAGTTTTTTTTTAGAATACAAAAGTCTTATCCACCACCTGCATATCCATATTTGAAGTGTTTAATAAGAAGTTAAATGACAGGGAGCAATGATTCGTTATATAACATAAACATTTCATGGAAACACACATAACCCTGAAAGGTGTTGCTTTCTGTAACTGTGTCAGGTAGTTTTATTTGATAGGATTGTTAGCTCCAAATTCATATTGAAGTTCCCCCATTGGCACAACTGCAATACAATGACTCATCCACACATTCATGTTTCAATATAACAGTTTTTCATCATGCTGTTTGCTTGCAGCAGTTCATTGTAGTAACTAGTAATTGTTGACAAAAACTGCTCCACAAACTATTTAGAGAGCATCAGTGCTATATTTGAAATGATACTGTTCTTGTTCTTACTGAATCCCACTTCCCCTTACAACCCGCCCCAGTGTACTGTGGGTGATGAATGGCCTTCTTATGAGAATTGTTGACAGATAGGACTTCGTGCTCCCCTTGGCACCTTGCTTGGGAGGAGTTCCACCTCCTTCCCAGAATGTTGTGCCAGGATTGTGAGCCTGCTTTGTGAAAGAAGGAGTTATTTAGTAGACAGGGATGTTCCCATTAGGGTGATGAATTGGCTAATTACTGGAAGTAAACAGTTCCTGGGAGATAAAAGACAAACTGGGGTCTACCAGGAGGGATGAGTAGCTGTATTACAGGCCCCATCCAGTCTGGATTAGGGAAGGAGGCACAGTTTGAATATGTGTATTTGTGTGTGTGTGTGTGTGGGTGTGGGTGTGTGTGTGTGTGTGTGTGTGTGTGTGTGTGTGTGTATTTGTGTGTGTGTCAGCCTGGATGCAAATGCTTCTTGTAGTTTCTTAATCTGTGTTGCTTTATATGTTGGTTTGTTTTACTACTGAGATTTGTATAGAACTTTTTTTGCCATTCATGTCCAGCTTTGTCCAGTGAGTTTACCAGTGTGCAACATTTTGTCACTCATTTCAGAGGTACAGTATTATACACGTCAACAGAGAGTGAAGTATATAAATGCAAAAAAATATATTTATTTTCAAGTAAGATATCCGAGTGTCATGTGTGAAGTGACAAAATAAGAGAAAAACCTTTAAATCAGTCTCAGGCTCAGTGGAGTGACTTCAGACTTTGCTTTTACAATAAGGGCCAAACATAGATTAAATTCTAAATGTCCTAACATAGGGAGAAAGGCTTTAATTGGTAAATCTATTAATTTCCAATTTACTGATCTGCAGCATCTAGATATTATTGTTGGACATTATTCAACATCATTCCCTCTAATATTGTTTCATAAATGGGATTAAGAACAATAAAAGAAGGCATCACCCAGGTGTCAAGAAACATAAAGTAAACATCAAAATTAGTTAACTGTTGGTTTATGTATGCTAGCCTATAACAGGTATGGATCTAAAAGTTAAACGTGATGGCATTGACAAGCATTAAACATTGTAACCAGCAAGTGATAACCAGTTATTGTAAATCTTAAAGAACCACATATGTAGTAAGAGTTACCACCACTAGATGATAGAGATGTGAATCTCAATATAACAGTATAACAGGTGATGGGAGGCAATGGGATGGGAGGGGTATATTAAAAGTATTTGAGAAAATCACATTTGAAAAACATCATATACATGTTGAGCTGGTGGGGAAGTTGGTGATACCGAAAATATCACAAACTACCCCAAGCCATACAAAAATGTTTTCTGAAGAGGAATATTTGTCTCTCTTTTTTTTTTAACGTGTCTTGTCCAGCATTCAAGCAGGCAGAATGATGGTCTGGCTGTTGTATTGTGCTGAGCAAATTTGTTTTGTCTAGAAGATTTTCATGTATTTATGTATAAACAGACATCTTCTTGATAATCCAAATTTTTTATTTATTTATTTTGTTTTAAATGAATACTTGTTGCTGGACCCAAATGGAAAAGACAGAGAAGGGAAAAGGGAAAATAAACACAACCTAGATTGGAGAAAAGTCGACACCACAAAGGAAAAACTGCAATCCAACCAGATACCATTCCATCTGCTACACCTGTATATAAAACAAAGGATATTTCATGGGATACCGCAGTCATAAATCAGAGCACCAAGTGAACAAGCATAATATCTAAATAAACAAAAGGACAAAAAGCAGAAACACACATGCCGACTGACACAATAAAACATACAAAAAAAAACTAACTCAAATCTTAAGTATTCTTGCAGAAGGAATTATGGCTCTTTATGAATAAACCTAAAGAACAGCCGAGTGACTGTGTTGTCTTGCAGAGCATAATATTTGTCTCCTGATTGGTCACCTAGCAACACTGAAAGCTATGCTTCATGATGGCACATCTGTCTGTCAATATAACATACTTTAACCAGCACAACTCCAAGGCTTTATTGAAAAATAGCAGGGGGGGAGGCTGGAGCCAATCCCAGCTGACATCAGGCAAGAGGCGGGCAACACCCTGGTCGCCAGTCCATCACAGGGCCAATACACATAGACAAACAACCATGCATGCTCACATTCACTTCTATAGGCAATTCAGAGTCTCCTATCAGCATGTTCCCAAGGTACATGTCTTTGTACTGTGGGAGGAAGTACCCGGATATAATTCAATTCAACTTTCAATTCAACTTCATTTATATAGCGGTGTTATGGTACTGATGTTTCTGTTACAAATGTGTTAAAATAGTGAGATGGGCTTCTAAAGCTTGCCTGTGATCATATTATGTGGCTGTGCAGTGTCTTATATAGGTGAAGACATCTATTTCTCCACTTTCTGGTGTTTTTTTTAAACTTTAAGATAAGTTCTACGGTTCAGAAGTTATGATTATAAGAAGTGGGTATGTACTGTAGCACCCTGTCTGTGGCAACTGGACAGTTTTACAAGCTGCGGCCGATCGAACTGCAGGGTCTGTGGCCAGCATCAGTTACCTTAACTGTGGTTTCTTTGAAACAAGGTCTTTCTGTTTTCTTTCTGATTAGGCCTAATATAACAGCGACAACTGAGCTGCAAGTTCTGCGTGCAGAAATATAAACTAAAGGTTGTGTTCTATCTGTGACCTTTTTTAGTGTGTGTAATGTTGCATTAAGTGGGGAGTTTTTCTGATTGGACGAGAGGCTGTTTTTTGTCTTTCAATACATTTTCTTTTCGCATTCTACAAATGCAACAACAGCATGCTTATGTTACAGTAAACTCTTAAAATATTGACCTGTCTACAACCTAGACAGGTATTATACAATTGTTTAACCTCAATAATTAAAATATTTGCCTATCATTGCATGATTAATCACATTTGCCCTGACTGTGTAAAATAATAAAAACACCAAGGTTTTTTTATTTGTTGTTTTGATTGTTTTGATTTTTTTCTGTATAATATTTTAAATGCAAATCCATTTTCATGCAGCTAAGTATTCCAGTGTGACTGAGTTAATCACAGTGACTATAAAACAGCCGATGCACAGGCCATCACATGAGCTACCATTAACTCAGTCAATGTCCCTTGTACGGTGCCGCCTCTGTGTCTCTTGTCCAGACTGAGCTATTCAGCATTTTTTATGATCGATTACACATTTAGTCAGGGGAAGCCACTGGGCCTCAAGGGATTGAAGAATAAAAAAAAAAAAAAACACACACACACACACACACACACACATACACGCACTCCTACACACATTCTTTTCTGCAGCACATTTTTAAAAGCCCTCCTTTAACCTTGATCATGAACGATGAAGAACATGACATCCAATAAGTGTTTTTCATTGTTCACTCTACCTGTAAATACATAAATCACTCCTCACCTTGTACAGTCAAGGGTAAAGTGGACAGTACAGAGAAATGTTTATGTGTTTGCTTGGGGAAGAAGGCTCTTGATTAAACTATGTCTACAAGAGATAGACCTGTACTCAAACAATACATTAGCCTATATAGCTTGCTTAGAGCTACCAGTGAACGACAGCAGATAAAACAGATCCACCACAATTCTGTTTCCGAGTTGGGTATTGCGAATGAACAATCGAATTTGTGAATGTGCAAATCACAACTGCAAGTGAAAACAAAAGAGGCCAAAAGATGACAAGATTCCAGTCCCCGCTAATTTAGTACTGGAAAGTTTATCTATTGTTGCCATGCTTGAAATGGACAGACGAGGAAAAGGGATGACAGCTGCCTCGAGAAGCAGTTCCACGGCAGACGGCAAATCAGCAGGCGGCATTCTGGGATAGTGCCTGTAAAGTACAAACAGTGTGGTTTGCAAGATTCGGTATCCCCTCCTCTTCTCCCACTTAAGCCTAGCTTCCCTCACCTTCACATGCTTATCCACCTCCGCACAATATGGACTGTTTCGTCTTACTGGAGGGTTTACATGTTTTATTTGTTTGTCCCCATGCACCCCCCCTCTAGCTATCTTTTGTATCACTCAGTAGCGATTACTTGGCTTTTATTACAATTTCATGGTATTTTCTGTTCCCCCTATACTTGGAATACTTACAAAGTGAGGCAGTTTAGCTCCAAGAAGTCAGAGCACTGTGGGGAAAATCACCACCAAAGACAAAAATAAAAGCAATCGAGTGACATTGAAATAACTCGAGCAATCTTTTTTCATTGTATATTCTTAGTGACAAAGCTCCCCATGGGTGGGAAATTAGCTTTATATTCTGAGACAAAAGTGTTGAGACATTTAAACAGCACAAGCCTGAGGTGACAGTTCACATGAGTATAAGACACAGCACTGACACAGACAGGACACATTCCATTTACGCCGACTGTAGCGGCTTCGTTCTACCGTCTGTTACCGCTCTCTCCCTCTTTTATTGCAAACAAGAGGCTCTCCCTCCTCGTCCTCGCTCACTGAGGACCCAGTTTATTTAAACATGCCCAAAGCAACAACACCCCCACCACTGCCACCACCCACCTACTTCCACCCCTCTTTCTAAATCTGAAGTGTGGATCATAGGAGATGAAAAGGCTCAGGCAAGTAAAGCTCTCCTCTTCCCCTCAACGCACATTTGTGGTAGTTATTCATTCATGACAAAACCCATTCACGCTCTGACAGCCCATGTCCCCACTGATGTATAGTGTCGTCTCCTGCCATGATCCTTGCAATGTGCGGTGGGTCTTCGCTGACTCGCTCCTACCCGATCCTCCACATATCACTTTGGCTCAGGCAGGATGTGACGTTGGGTTTGAGGCTTTATTCACATATATGACACCTTTGATACATGACATAGTAAAAGCGCTGATGGGGTGAGCGCCAAGAAATCTGTTCAAGATCACACATCGAGAGCGATGGCCCCACCATCTGAATATGAATGAAGGTGTTAAATTAATGCACTCGCCTTCTTTTGCTCTCTTTTAGTTATTTATTCACGTTTCATTCAGTGAGCACACAACCCCTGCAGTTATGTCAGACCAGTCAAATGCAAAGTAAGGGTGGCTACATATAAATATGATTGCCCCTTCTGTCTTTCCAATGCTTGTGTGCACAGAAATCACAGCTATTTGTAATGCTTTTTTTAGACGATATGGGTCAGCTTGTAAATCACCCTGTTTTTGCTGTTGTTACAATTTATTTGCATAAAATCAGGGAAACACAACTATAACCTGCATAGGCTATAGTGTAACATTCTCCTGTATTATCTACACTACTTCAGCAAGCCCCCTTCCCATGTTTTTTGCATGCTTCTTCAGTTCATTGTTTTTGTTTGTTTGTTTTGAATTTTTTCAAATAGCTTTTTTTTCTTTAGGCTTAGTCTCAATTTTCTTGGTTTCATCAAGTTTTATCATTATATTTAGCTGTCAAAGTGGAATTGTTTACTGTAGAAAGATCTGAGTCTTACAAGGAAAAGGAATACATACATGCGTCCACAGTGCTGAAATATGTCCAAATTAGGGAAGAAATTTTTGCACAACAGAGATGTTTTTCAGTGCTGATTTATATACGGAACTGATGCCAACCTGTAACTATGTAAACATGACCATTTGTTTTGTATCTCTAGTCCTGCAACTCTAAACCTTTTCCACTCAATTCAATTAAATTCAACTTACAATTCAATTTCAATGGGAAAAGGTGTCCAAAATATGATTTGTAGTATATTTTTATGCATCTTTTGTAATAAGTTGTATGTATACATATAATGATCAGGTTTTACCCAAGCGTAAATTATAATTTACTCAGCTTTGGAATGATATCATGTAACCATAGTATTTTCCTCCTTTAATTAGCGCATTCTTTTGTAAAAGTCTGAACATTTTGGAAAACCCATTGTTGTGCCAACGTGTGTGCAGAAGAGAAAGCAATTTGGCAAAAGCATAACTTGTCATTCTATTCTAAGCTTTGCATCTCAGACAAGAATTGGCCAGTACCCCACTCTTTCATACTCCCACTTACTGTATTGTAAAGCATCTGTTCCCTGTTACAATTTCGCTTGGTCCGGTTCATTTAGATGACAGATAATTTGCTTAATTTTTAAATATATGATTGTGCTAACAAGCTGTATGAAAGAACAACATTTTAGATTACAGCAAACAGTCAGAAATAGATGAGAAGTGTGAAAAAATGCTATAAACAAAACAATATTTATGTGTCATTTAAATGTACTGTACATATGAAAAAATACTGTTTTGATTAAGTTAATTCTTTTTGTCAAATTGGGGTCCATTAAGACCTCAGAAGGAAGCGAGTTTGAATAAATACACTGCAGTCACAGATGTTTTGTAACAATAAGCGATAATTGGACTTTTTTGCAGGCACTACATTTAAGCATTGAAATAAATAATCTTGTTAATTTATTTCTTAACTCTGTTGCTGTTTTTCCTAATTGCTTTTGCTATTAATCTTTTGCTATGAAACTTAGCAACCCTTTTAAGAAGGGAATTGAGGCATGTTTAATCTGATGATACATAAGTTTTAATAGCTGAAAATCATGACCTCGAGATTGCACAACATGCTGTGACATAGTTTGCTTCAGGCACATATTGGAAACACACTTAAAACAAAGTCACATACTAAAATAATCATTTGTTTAAACTTGGTTGGTTCATTCAAGGTTGTTAAATATACCTCTTCACTTGAGTCAAGCACTCAACAACACCAAGATTCTTCATTCATATTAGTGCCAGCAGAGCAATCGCTTACTGAACCCTCACAAAATAGTTTAGCTAAGAGGATTTGGTTAATATCTCATTAGCTTAAAGGCATCGACTCATTCTCTCCTTGCTTTTATTTGGACAGCATGACTGTGGATTAACACTCTCTAAATAACAAATGCCACCAAGCCAATTTATCTGCCTTTGTTAGCATTAATTTAATTTCCATTACCCCATACAAACATCCTCAGATTACATTTTTCAATTTGGTTTTTACCAGGGTGGTGGAATCTTGTCAAGTTCAGGAAGACGCTGAAGCTTGACAGCAGGTTTGTAAAATAACCAACAGGCAAAGTGGTGGAGACGGGAAGAGCCAGCATCCCAGTATCTCTACAGTACAAGCTCTTACCTGAGACACAAGCTAACAAATGCTGTCATCCTGTTTGTTAAGCTCTACCAAAGAGAGGTTCACTGTGTTTGTGAATGTTTCTTTATATCATCACAACATGACAAAACAGAAAAGGAAGGGACAGCTCTTTCAGGTTGCTTTTTTTTGTATTTTGTGTCAGCATGGCTTCTTTTCACACACATTACTGTGCTGCAAAGTGTGAAGAGTTACTATTTGCACTGTTTGCTTTAATATGCAGTCTTGTATTGATGAAGCTCCTGAAAACGTCTAACTATATCCTTCAATTTGTGTTTTTGGTACATATTAAGGTTCTTTTTTATTTTATTTTTAAGTGGCTCAAATGTTCCAAAACCCTCTCGTCATCCATTTGTATTTATCTTCTGTCATACTCTATATTTATAATATCCTCTTAGGATATTCTTTAATGTTTACTTGTACAGTGTGTCACTTAAGTGAAGCATTCAGGATGATTCTTACTCAGTCTAAATCACAGTGCGAGACATGCAAAGTGGGCCACTACAAACATTTCAGAGCATTACAACACACTACCTGTGCCCTGGGGGAGCTGCAAGCGCACACGCCAGCATGTTGTCATACCCTTTGCCTTCTCTTTTTTCTTTGTAGTTTCTAGTATGAGACATTAACTATGCTGCCATTTTTCTCCACTCATTGCTTTTTGCTTAAATATGACACATCTCTGTAGTTCATTTTTTATACATGCCATCTTTTCAACAGCAATGGTGAACTCTTCCCAGCCAACAGGCCCATTAAATAGGTGTTTATCATATAAGTAGAGCTTGTGTCTTGGTCTCAGGTTGTATATAAATAAAGTATGTCAGTGACATTCAGCATGTTTTGGGTCCTTAAACTGATGGTGTTTAAGTGGGAAATGTTTTATTTATTTTTATTTGGGGTGGTGATGTAATGAGCAAATTCTCAGTGAGGTAATCCTTAAGAAGGTAAAACCATGTCAAGTGTATTGACTCAGCCTACCAGTCATGCACTAAAAATAGAGATGCATCCTTATGAAACTCAGTTCAGGAGCTTACAAGACAAAAGAAGCTTCAATTCTATGTGGTACAGTCAGAAAGCTGACTCAGTGTGTAAACAAAAAATGGCACATAGCAGCATTATTGTAGATGGTAAAAACTGCTTTTCCGGATTCAGGTTGTGGAGGCAGCAGTATAAGAAAGATAGCTGCAGTGTTCTTATTCCTTGCTTCCTTACTTCCTGAATGATTCTAGATTTAGTATCACATCAGGGTATTCTTGGTCCACCCTCTCTCATCACTCAGTCAGCTGTGCAACTGATAACTAATTTTCACTGTTGCATTCCGGTTAGTTTCTATGTTCCTTGTGTAAGGTTTGCATCCAGCTGAGGGCAACACTACACACTAATTACTGCATACTCTATATTGCTTTTTATGTTTGTTTTTTCAGAGAAAAAAATATCGGTCTGTGTGTTCCCACACTTCTAAACTCAGTCAAAAATTCTAATCATACACTAATCCCTGCTATTGATTGATAAACTGATAATAATAAGGGAGAAAACCAGGTTTACCAAGTATAAGAGAAAAATTTTAGAGTTTCAACCAATTGTCACATCAAAATGTGAAATAGTAACAGATAATAGTCTAAAAATAACTAAACAGCAGAGCAAATACCTCACTTTGCCTTTCATAAATAAAAACAACAGTTAAGTGACATTACTCAAGTCCTATTCCAAGAAAATATATAGGCATGTAACAAATCATTAAATTTCCTTAACTATTGCCTGTTCATGAATTATATTACAGTTTAAAAGAAGAAAATTAACCACGTTTCGACACACACTTTAAATCTAATGGGAAAGTGTGTCCAAAGTTTTGACTGGTACTGTATGGTTTTTTTTAGGCATCCCTACTCTGCACGCCACTCAGAGCAATGATGGTCTGGCTGCTGTATTGTGCTGAGCAAATTTGCGGCTGGTTAGCACTGTGGCCTCACAGCAAGAAGGTTGCCGGTTCGATTCCTGGTGTGAAGAGGTGGAAGAGCAGTTGTCTTTCAACTGGAAGGTTGAGAGTTCAATTCCAGGTTTCCCCTGACTACATGCTGAAGTGTCCCTGGGCAAGACACTGTACCCCAACTAGCCCCCTTATGTGCCTATCTGGGTGTGAGTGTGTGTGTGAATGGGTGAATGTGACTGTCTAGTGTAAAGCGCTTTAAGTGGTCGATAAGACTAGAACAGTGCTATATAAGTATGAGTCCATTTACCATATAATAGATTTAAGTTGGTGGTATTCTAAGTATTTGGTGCTGATGATATTATATTGTATAATTAGTACGTATAGTGGTAAAAAGTGTCCCTTTTCTGTTTTATTCCTTTATTTTTCCATTACATCTTCTGTTTTTGCAGGATGTCAGGGTTGTTCCAGATGGGTGTGAGCTTACATGGAATAACTGCAGACTTGGTTACTTTCTGAAGTTCGCACGAAGCCATGAAGCCATCATGAGGAGCTGATGTTATTGCTTTTAAAACACTTGTATTGTCTGATGGTGGAGCTGATGAATGGCAAGTCAGAGATAATCAGATCCCCACATAATACTTGCTCTACATCTAACCATGGATCATCTAGATAACTTGGTTTGAGCCATTTGGAGATATATTGCAGCCTGTTACATAAAAAATAATAATTGAAATTGGGCAAGTCCAATCCGCCCCTGTCTTTAGTCTGTTGTGGGGTTTTTAGACTAATACGTAATGGCTTGTTTTTCCAAAGAAATTTGGATATGTGGGAGTCCAGTGATTTAAACCAGCTGGAGGAGGTTTTCTTTTTTTGGAATCATTGAGAACAGATTATTAACTTTAGGCAGAATCATCATTTTAATGGAAGCAACTCTCCCCATCAGAGATATGGGAAGGCGCCTCCACTGTGAGAGATCATCCTGTATTGATTTTAATAGCTGATCATAGTTTAATTTAATTAATTCTGTTAATTGGGGTGAAATATTTATACCTAAATATCTAATGTTTCCTGATTGTATTGTGATATTGGGTATATCTATTAAGTTACAGTTAATGGGCATAACTGTGGTTTTGACCAGTTAATGGAGTAATCTGATATTGATAAGAATTTATTAATTAATGTGATCGTCTGAGAAAGACATGTTTGTGAGTTCTGAAGGAAGAGTAAAACATCATCAACGTATAAACTTATTTTATGCTCTATGTTTTTAGCTTTAATTCCTTTAATATCATTGTTTTGTCTTATAGCAGCATCTAGAGGTTAAATGAAAATAGCAAAAAGTGATGGAGAGAGAGGGCAGCCCTGTCTGGTGCCTCTCTGTAAGCAGAAGCTTGGAGAAGTTTGATCATTGGTCTTCACACATGTATTTGGGTTGTTATATAATAGAAGTTTCTGGTAAGTTATTGTTTTCTATATAAATGGACCATTCTCTTTTAAAATAATCAATAAACTCAGGATCTTTAAGTAACGATGTATTAAACCTCCAGTTTTTAGTGGCTGGTTTACTGTTCTTGCTTCTCAGAGTGAATGATACTGGTGCATGATCACTGATGGTTATGGAATGGATCTTATGGAATGGACAAACACACATATGCATACCCATGCACTCATACTAGTTACACTGTCGCACATACACACACATATGCATACATGGTACACTGATCATACATACATATACACATATGCATACATATCTCCACACATAAATACTTACATATAAACAGAATAATTTATAAATGTATGTTGGTGATTAAAGTAGCCATTCTTGGTGAAAAATGAAGCATATAGCACCTGATATTAGTAGAGCCATAGAGTTATGTTCGGATCACGGCTGCCCGTTGATGAATAGTTTATTCACCGTGATGACTGCTCGGCGATGGATATTTTCCTGATGGTAAATAAAATCCTTCTTTGTTGCAGAATGGTCGGTGGAAACTGGTCATTCACTCCATAGTGTGTGCCTTTCAACTCTCGTTCTTGATTTTTTACTTTGTCTTTCAGTTTAAAGTTGACAAACTTTGCCACAATGGGTCTCGGTCTGTTCCCTCCTGCTCCGTTTTCCTCCCATGTGATGTACTCGTTGAAACGCGATGGTTTTTACAGTTTCTTCCGGGGGCTTCAGCTGGTCCTGAATAAATTTTTTCACTGTGGTTTCAGGGTTCTCCTTCTCCAGCTCCTGGATCCCTGTAAACACCAGATTATCCCTCATGCTCTGGGCTTGCAGATCCATAACTGTTTCTTTAATCTTCTTTTTTTTTTTTTTTGGGAGAGCTGGGTCATTCCCCCAGTGAGGGATTTTACCAACTCTGGGGGTTTTTCCACCAGGCTAGTTCCCGTTCTAGTTCGGAGCCAGAGCCAGATTAGGCACCGATTCTTTCGTTTTTCACCGCCTGGTTCTCAAAACTGGTTCATTCCAGGCACCACCTTGTTGCTGGGCCAGAGTTGAGAACCGGTTTACGCAGCTTGCGTCCGCAGCTGGGGGCGGGGTTACCTGGCCCAAATAATAGCATTGAAACATGGACCCACATCTTAA
>JBAMHV010000013.1:16176374-16189377 GCA_037177535.1 Pseudomugil gertrudae
ACACACCCCCTCCCCCCGCACACATATACATGAACACACATACCCAACCATCCACCCCCTCCTCACCACCCACCTCCACACACACATACACACACCCCACCACTCTTCTCCGTGATTAAGACTTTAATTAACAACGTTACGCCCTGAGAACTCTGTAACGCTATCCATCAGCTCTGGTTAAACCTTGCTGATGCCTAGCGATCAGCCGTTCCTGGGAGAAGGAGCATGGACCACTCTTTGGACGCCGGATCAAGAAGTCCGAGACGCGCTCCTAATCGGTGTGTTGGTGCCACACTCGTGAGGAATGTGTGAAAACTGACATATCTGCTGCAATTTCTGACATCTGGCAGCAGTTTGTACAGAACTGTGTCTCATCCTACAATCCAGAGCAACATATTACTGTTGAAGGACAGTTGTGTCCTACAAAGGTTTGTTGCCCCTTTCTGCAGTATATTGCATCCAAGCCAGACAAATCTGGAATAAAGTTTTGGATTGCAGTGGATCTGGACACCAAGTACACATGTAATGCTATCCCCTACTTGGGAAAAGATCCATCACATCTAACAGGAGAAATGCTGTCAGAGAATGTTGTTGTGAAATTGATGGAGCCATTTATGGACAAGGGGAGGACAGTGACGATGGACAATTTCTTTACATCTGTCTCTGACTAACAGGCTTCTTCTGCGCAACACAACTCTGCTTGGAACCATCAGCAAAAATCGTCAGGAGCTACCTGCTACAGCAAAGGACACCACAAGACGGCCGCTGTACTCACACAAGTGTTCATATGTGGAAGTGCCTTGCTGATAGTGTATGCCAGCAAAAAGAAAACTTCTATTTTTCTGCTGAGCACCATGTACAGTATGACGAAGTGGAGATTAAAGACACTCCGAAACAGAAACCAAACACTGTGACTGACTACAACCACCATAAATGAAGGTGGACATCATGGACCAGAAACGGTGCATGCAGGGACATGGAGATGGCCTGTGGCTGTCTTTTTCAACTCGCTAAACATGGCTGCCACTAATGTACATGTTCTGTACAAAGCATGCACAGGGTCCACTGAAAGCAGACAAAGATTCATTCTGCAATTTGCATATGAACTTCAAAACAGGTCTATGCAGGAGTAGGCACAGATGCAAGACAATTTAAGGAAGCATGTTGAGGTGACAAAGATTGCCAAAGGGAAAACAACACAGTGCCAGGTGGGCTTCCTGTGCAAAACAAAACCACAGCACTGAGCCTTGTGTGCAGTGTGGAAAGTTCACCTGTCACAAATGTAGAAAGGACACATCTTGGGTTTATGGAAAATGCTAAAATGGATAATTGTGTGCTAACAGTTTGCAGTCTAACATCTTTGTGCTTATTCACTCGTTCTCTAAAATAAATGTTCCTTCAATGAAGTCATATTGTTTGTCATTTTCTAAGCTGAAAAAATAAAGAAAGTAGGATAAGATCCATCCATCCATCCATTTTCTACCGCTTTTTCCCCAACGGGGTCGCAGAGGGGCGGGAGCCAATCCCAGCTGTCATAGGGCGAGATAAGGCGATAAGGTGGGTGGGATAAGATAAGATTATATTAGATACGATGTTTAGATAAGACAATAAGTTTTATTAGTCCCTCAGTGTGCAAAGTAGTGTTACTGAGAAACTGGTCAGAGAAAATAGCTTGTTTGGTGTATATATATGCCTATATATATGTTTATTTTGCTGCAGCACCAGGAAAAGAATCAGACACAAATGTGTCCTAGTCTGCTTATTTATTCATTCATTTATTTATTTCTGCAGTCCAGCTGTTGAAAATATAGCTCTAAGGCCTCTACAGATCTGAACTGAAAGCTCGATGCTTGCATTCATCTTGTAATCTGGGTGGGGGAAGCAATCCCAGCTGAGATTGGGCGAGAAGCGGGGTACACCCTGGACTGGTTGCCATTTTTGTAATAAATATGATTATTAGAATCCTCATCTATTCTGGTTTTTTGGAAATGGAGGGTTCAGTCCTGTTATTTTCAGTCCTGTTACTCATTTTATGAGTAAAACGACAGTATCAATGAAAAGGCTGAACCATCCATTTGGTGGAGTGACACAGATCAGTGAATGTTGGGCAGTTTAAGAGGTTGTGAAAGAAGACTATGTCAAATACTGCAGGGAGGTCATGGAAAATGAGTATAGTGTTAAATCTGGAGTCTGTTTGCCATGAAGAGGTGATTGGTGAACTTTGCCAGAGCTGTTTCAGTACTGTGACAAGGGAGAGAACCTGACTGGAACTGTTCATAGAGAGAACTGGGTGAGAGATTACTACTGAGCTGTGTAGCTACTATTTCTAGAATTTTGAACAGGAAAGAAAGGTTAGAAAATGATAAAAGCAATTTATAAAATTTGAGTCCAGGTAAGGGTTTTGATAGTGTTTTTTATGGTTTAAGAGCAGTTGGGAGTGTAAAAGCCAGACAAAAAGGAGGGTGGTATAGTTTCAGTCCTTTGTAGGGTATGTAATTTTTTAACACTTCAAATTATACATTTCAGTATCTCTTAATAACTGACAAGTATACTTGATTAATTCAAAGTATGAACAATGCATAAAGGTTTAAGTGTTTAAAGAAATCATATTCTAATCTTATGTCTGATGACAACAATCCTGCATGTTTTTCTGCAATAAAATTTCAGAACACCTCAGATACTTTAAACATGCAGGGAGGGATACACAAAGACCACGATTGAGAAACAATATTACAAAAGTCAATGCAGTAATGTGATGTTACATAAAGTTTGAAGGCTTTCTTTTTCCAACCAAACTGTACACACTAGGATGATAAACCAAACAATCATAACAGATTACTCATGCTTAGATGTATATTTCTTGCTCCCTATTAAAAAATCCAACCCCTATTGCTCCTATGAGTTTATATATAGAGGTAGATATTAGATGGTAAATTAGACGGCAGGGGCTTGAAGAAAAAACACAGAAGCTGTGATAAAATAAAGATGATCCCTGGATTGCAATAACATGTTTCTTGTAATGATACAGTAAGAATGAATTCCAAAAGAGGTGATATATTGATCAAACACACTTCAGGTTACTTTTGAATGCAGATGTCACACTGTGCTTAGTGTTGTGGCAGCAATAATGAGTGTACCAGGAAGAAAGAAATTAGCACTACTTTGTTAAACAGCTCCCATACATTGTAGCAGGGTTTGAAGCAAGGCCCTTATCAGCCAGAGGTATAAAGTACGTATCATATACTCCAAATAAACTCTGGAAGCCTTTTAAGCCAGGCGCTTGGAGAATTCACTTCTCTGATTAATATTCCTCACCAATGTGCAGACTGAAAATTGAAAACTTTAGGTGGTTGGGAGTAGTGGGGGATTATACCTGCATGATTGGCTCTAAACTACAACCATTGTTACAGCAGCTCTGTTGTAATTAGAGTGAGAAATTACTTAAGAAAAAAAAGGCTTTAGACTATCTGGCGACAAGTAAAAGCTCTCATAGCCAATCTCTGAAGTAAGTTGGTTTGAGCAAGCTACCTGCTAACTCCTCATCTGATCTATTTAGAATGAAGCAGCAATTATTATCTGTGCTGTGATCTAGTGGAAGTGATTGAAACCTAAACTCCATCACAGGTAAGCATTTACTTATTTCTACAAAATGAATCAAACCTAAAACGAATTTATAGATCTCTGAATACAGGAAGTGCCAGGCATTCAACTTGAGATCCCTGTTGGTGGAAACAGTCATATTACACTGAAACTAAAGTCTAATGTGATGCAGTCAACGTCTGAGCCAGCTTGCAAAGATCGGTGACGCCTAATTTTTGCTCGACAATTTTAGTAAGAATACCCAGTTTATTGAACTTAGGAAAAATTTAACTATTTCTTCTTGCTGCTTCCTGCTTCTTCCAAGTGGCAGGTAACCCCTGAAAATTGGATTACTTGGGTTAAAGCATCTTGTAACTGTTTACATGTCTAGGACACAGTTTAAATGTCTTGCCCTTCTTGCCAAGCAGAAGGGCAAAGGGGTGATTGTAGCTGGCACACAACCAGTCTGGAAGTTACTGTAGCTTTTGAACAAAATAATCTTTTTAAGGATCTTTCCAAAACATCCACTCTGTTGAGTACAGCTGTAAAAGTTTAATGAAAGAACTCCTTCTTACATTTTGAATAACCTGAGAGTCAACTTTGTTTTACTATGACCGTGTCTCTGTGTTTTGCTTATAAGACACAGCACGTGTCTGTGTAATATAGATAAATATAGGGTTGCACTGTCTAAATTAAAAGGCAGCTGTTTATAATAATCAACTTGGGGTTAATTGCTAGTCAATTTGCTGTTTTTTTAACAAAACTGCAAAAATGTGGCTGAAATATTCTTTGCAAGGACACTTGATGGGCAGTTATATTTGATCATACAGCCAAAGGAAGACTTGGCACAGACACTTAGCTGATCAAAAGGGCACTGACAGATCATTTTGGCTGACCACAAGAGCTTTTCTGAGTCTATAGCTTAGATTAGAGGAGTATTTGGAGTGTTCAGCAGTAAAAAATAAAAAAAATAAAGATCAGATACATACATTCGACCTGTACTGGTGCCATGCAGGTTTTTGTGTTTCCACTCTGCCTCATGTGAGTGGCGCTGAAAGGTTAATGTGGAAAATGATTTTTTTTTCTGGAGCAAAGACTGCTTCTGTATCACCTCTCCAAATATTTATTCTTTGAGGTCTATTTTAGCCTCTGACCCAGTTTTTATCTGACCCTTATTGTTAAAATCTATAGGATATAACCAAGGCACTTTTTTGCATTATATTTATATGATTTTTTTTTTTTTACTTTCTAAGTATGCAGAAGTGCCCAGGGTGGCACAGTTAAATTGTTTTAAACATTTAAAACAACCTTGTCTTGCAAAATATATGGCATAAGGTTATAACTGGTTTAAAATGCTTTCAGTACCTTATTGTTACTTTCTCTTCTTACCTTGATTCCTACATAATCTATTGGAACAATTGGTTTCTCCAGTGAAGGCAGGCTGGATTCATCCAAAGGCTCTCCCACCATCACTTTGGTTGCCACATTGATGAAATCCACACCAATTGTTTTTGATACAAATGGAAAGGAGCGCGATGCCCGCAAATTGCACTCAATCACCTACAGGTGTACAAAACACAAATACAAATACATTTGAATGATAGTTAAATAGCGCTCTTTTGAGAGTAACTTAAACTTAAAACTCATTGTGGGCTTAACATGCTATCCTATATATATCATCAATAAGTAAACATAATGTGGAACCAGCCCAGTGAATGCATGAACACGTCATGTCAAGCAACCTTGCTCATCAAATCCATCCAATTTCACAACTCATCTTCAACACCAGGCCATTTCAATTTATGAGTGAATTCTATTCGCTGCATCGAGGTGTGAAAATGTCAATCTGTCATTTAGTCATACTCAGGGTAGTATTACTTACCATGACATCATTGCCTTTTACCAGAAACTGAGTGTTGAAGGGCCCCGAAATTTCAAATGCTTGAGCAATTTTCCGGGTTGCAATTTTAACCTGGAAGAAATAAAAGTACACATGCTTAGAATAAATATGAGGCTGTGTTTCATATTTTTATACTGTACTTTCTTGACATGCAAAAGTCCTTTATCTATTTGCAAGAAGATAAAAATTGAGAAGGCTCCAAAAGAGCTTAGAGTGGGGTCCCATGAATCTACTCATGAAGCTTTTTACTGACCAACAACTGCCTTTTGTGAGAAACATTTTATTAATTGGTCTTGATCTGCCTAATATGGATTTTGTGAAAACAGCACAACTATAATATTATTGCATCATTTGTAATTCTGCTGACAAAATACCATATGAAAGCAGCGATGGAAGTATCAGTAGTGGTTTTAAAATTAAGAGATGCATGACTAGGCAGAGAGCCGAAAGTGACCTAAAGTGACTGCAAGCTTCTGAAGAGATTAACATGAAAAGTCGGTTTTGTGCCTTAAAGTGCAGGATTTACTAAATTTAATGGGTGGGAAATCATCATTAGCCCAAGGAGGATCATTGCCACTGAGTTTGAAGTGTTTAACTGGGTAATAGCTGATGTGGTCAGAGTCATGAATTCAATTAAGGTGGTCATGGATGGGTTTGCACTGAAACTGCAGCAATAAACTGTTGTGCTTAGGTAATCCACAGCTAATAAGGCCTCGAGGATATTTAAATAGTATTGCAAAGGTTTATCAGACTGTGTGAGTTTCAATTTTAAAATGCATCATGATGTGTGATTTGTGTTGTTTTTTTTTCCACTGAGAAAAAGAAACTGTCATGCGAGATTTCTTTTTCTGTGTGATTCTACACGGATGACTGATGTTGTTTTGTTAATGGTTTTACTATTATGAAGTGCAATAATACTTTCGCAAGTGTAGTGAAATTACACCTTAATAAAAGTCTATTGTCTCATATATAAATTATTAAAATATTACCATGAAGGACCACCTTAACTGATTATGGTTAACGAGGGAAAACCAGTTTTACTCAGCATCAGTCCAGAGCTCTAGTTGTAAATTATCGGTGTCAGGAAACACAAACATTTGCACACAGAAACATTTCATTACTACAATATATTAATAATAATATGAGAATTTATTCAAATTTCAGCAATAAAAAGGGGAAAATCAAAGCATTAGCTATGTTGTAAGTAGGGACAGGACATGTAATTGAGCAACAGATCAGGCCAGGCGCAATGCTTATGCATATGTGCTGTGGTGCAACAGAGGGAGGATTTGGTTGGAGGAAGAAACACGGGTGATGAAGAATGAGGGAAGGACGCTATCTAGAAAGCGAAAATATATCCTAATTTTAACAGTTAAGTTAACCTTGGAAAGGATGGAAGTCATTTTGAATGTAATGGTTACTGAAATTCAGATTACAGCCAATTTAATACAGATTGGGGGAAGATTAGTATTGACTTAAATCTAAACAGGATTTGTCTCTGTAGATTTTAAGAGACACCATTATAACCAGCAGATATTGGAAAGAAGATTTTGGTCCTATTCAGAGGTGATGGAACTTAGCTTTCCACCTAGAATGACTGTGATGGAGAGAAAATCACTTCATAGCTTGAAGTAGACATTATCAAAATTCAGTTTGAGACATTGTTCACAAGATATTTTGGCTGCAAATTGTATTTAGAATATTACTAACCCCTCATCTCATCTGTTATATTCCAATAAAATAATAATTATTAATCTATTTGTGTATTTGTTAATCACTTTCCAAACTACCCAGAATGATATGTCCGCATATCTCTCACTTGCTGTCAGCACACATAGTGTCAGGGAATCTGTTATTGATACTAAAGAATCCATATTTTGGTTTTTGAGTTTTTTGTTTTGAATTTCTTTTTTAGTTTTATGTCTTTATGTACATGTAAACAGTTTTACTTCTCTTTTTTTCTACTCACTGAAGATGCTGATCCTGGACTGTAAAAAGCTTCATTTGTAGTCCAGGCTTTTCTTATAGTTTCTCTTTCAGACGTGCACTTCTGTCTATTAATATGATGGCAAATGAACATGCCAGCATCAAATCTGAATAAACCTCCCTGTGCTCTTTTATGAGAAACTGCAACAGCAATATTACCAGACTGAACCTAGTTGACAGACACTCTCAACTTGACACAAAGCAAAACTTCATGTAGACACATTAAAAGATTGTCACGAACATTATTAGTGATGCATGATTTCTCATTTTAATCTACTCTTCAAAGACATCCAACAAATTGTCTTATTGAATGAATAAAAGCACAAACTTTCCAAGTCTCAAGTTTCATCTATCATAATCACGTTTCACTTATTGTAACCTCTCAGTACTCAAACAAAAAAAAATGTAAGTAAAATAAAACAGGACAAACCATTTTAACTGAACATCCCAACCTTCAAGCTGCAGCCTCTGCTGTCTGCCAAGTATTTATGACCATATGCAGACAACAGATAGCTGCAATGGTGGCAGCAGACAGTGGTAGTGTGTAGTATTCTTTTTTCCTAATGCACCACTTTGCTGAAAAGTGAAATACAACTTTTTCCAAGTATTAAGACAGTAAGTATCCTTCATCATACAACTTGTTCAACAAGCTCATACACAGCTAGAGCATAATGTCATGATGCCACATATCCTTGTGAATAGGATTTGTTATAGCAATAGGACATATTTTACAGGAACACTCTCAAAGGATTTAGAAATCTTCCCTCCCATTATCCTGCAAGCAGGCTGTGGCTCCCTCAGTCACTGTGTTTGTTAAGGTCTTCAGAATTGAGATATGGTTATAGTTTAACTTGGACTGCAGTCCTTGTCCCGCTATAAAAGCACAGAAGGTGAATTAAGCTATTCAAGTATCTCTGATAAAAAATGTAGCCTGTGTTAAATTAGTTCCATCCCATTTCCATTGAACATCTTTATAGGTATGCAACAGGCAATAACAATCAATTATCCTAACCCTTAAATTACTAAACACAAGGAAAAATATTATCAGAAAAGTATTTTTTTAAGTAAAGGAATTTAAATTATAATAAAATAAAACCAATTTAAATCTAATATACTACTATAGAGCTAAATGTATCTACTAGGTTTGGAGCTAAGTATTGAACCATAAAATGCTGCAAAAGATCTAAAAAAAAAATATGCATACAGCATTACAGGGTTAAGTTCCTTAACACAAAGAAACCCAACGATTTTACAACAGTAGCTTTTGTATATAAAAAATCAATTCTTGCATTTGTACTCCTCCCTTACATAAACTCAAACATGGCATTAAGTCAAATTTTAACATGATTTTACTGACCTTTTCCAGAGCTCCCTGGCTAATAGTTTGTGTTGGGAGCATCAAGGTAGCATCCCCTGAGTGTACCCCAGCATCTTCCACATGCTCCGTTATGGCATGGACGAGAACCTGGACAGACAAATAGTGATTACATTCGAAAGCAGCTATAAACTCAAAAAGCAACAAGGATGCTCTTAAAAGTAAATTCTCCCCTAAAAACATTAATATGTTCATGAATGAGAGGTTTTGCTTTTAGAAGCAAATTTGATGACTCTGTGTGCTATATTCCAGAGTGCTGGAAATACATGGTAAATTAAGAGTTATCATGTGATTAGAACTAAAGATTTTACTGTAGAACTGAAAGTAACAAATTCAATAAGCTCAAAACATTTAATCAATCCAAAAAAACCTGCTTATTTGTCAAGCCCTAAATTACTTGTCAAGTTTGAAACAAATCTATAGATGCGTTCTAGTAAAAAATGTTGTGACAGTTCAAAATTTTAAAGAGATTATTTTTGGATTTGCTCCAAAATGTTATTTTTCCTCTATGCAGGCTTTCGCTCTCTGGTAAGTGTCAATATATTCAGCTTGCTATGATCTTTTAGACATAAAAATTGTCACTAATTACATACATACCTTCACCTTAGCGCTTACTGTGTCAATGGAACAATGTATGCAGCTACACAGAGTCAAAAAGAATAACTTCTTACATTCACCCCAAAGGAGAAAAGATATGAATCACCAAGCAACTCCATGCAAGTCTGTGTCTGTAAATGAGCTGCTATGTCATTAGCTCATTTAGGCTGCTACAAACCACAGCATTAATTAGCACTTTTCAGATAGAGCCTGTAATTAATACGTATTATCTTTGACTCCTACACAGATACATACACACACAGCTTGGCCACAAGTAATGGGAGCTATTTGGTATTCATTGAGTGGACGCCTTGTTAATGTGATACTGAAGATAACAGAGGAGCTGTATTGAGAGTGAGAAAATCTACCATACAACTGGATAACCCACGTACAAACCGACACCCTTGAAATGACTCTCAGAGTCTAAACAATAGAGAGTAAGACAAGGTGTTCAGGACTGGTAACTAACTTGTCTTATCTATTGCAACTTACTGTGGATATATAATAGTATTTAAAAGTTACCCACCATCTTATTAGATGTCTTTTATTATTAAATATGATGTAAAGTTCATGTGTGTCAAGTCATTATATATTTCAATTGTACATTTTCTTGAATACTTTTAAACTGCAACAGTAAAAGCTACAGAAAGCTGTGCAAGAACATCTGAACCAAAAATGTTATATTGTACATTTTCACTTTATTGGCATGTCAAAGGGTAAAAGCAGACAAAGAGCTTAAAGCAGGGGTGTCAAATTCACGTCCTCGAGGGTAGGTATCTGGCAGGTTTTCTTAATTCCCTGCACTAACATGATGCAAATCAAATGGAACCACCAAGTTATTGTCAACCTATTAATTTATTTCTGTTAGGTGTGTTGGAGCATGCAAACAGCAAAAAGCTGCAAAAGGACTGGAGTTTGACAGCCTGGCTTAAAGGGTTAACCCATTAACACCTGAATTAAAAACGAACTGGGTAGAAACGTTTTTAAAATGACAGAAAGTTTTTAAAACTGAAAACTTTATATAAGAAAATCTAAAAAAATAAACCCAAGTTATTGTTTCTGTATATTTACTATTTATTACCATAGGATAGGTCAAAATTATTAAGTGTAATCTTCTGCTTTCTGGTAGTCAGCAGGGTGCAGGAGCCGGGTATCATATGGTGAACAACAGAGTTTTAGTACATTTTCTACCATAAAGTGATGCAAAATGTCTGAGATACAGTATGTATCAAATATCCACATTGGGCCCAAAAAGGTTAAATAGTGTGCACTCAATGCATTAAAAATGACGGGTATAACTGTGAAGTTTAATTTTAGACCTTTTCTCAATTTTAATTATGGGAAAATTTTAAGAAATGGAATTAAGATATTTTTATTTTGCTATAAAACAATATTATGTATTCGGTTTCTGTTAATAACATCTGTTTGCTGTGCATTATTCCCTCAAGATTATTATTAGATTCAACAAGAGATTTTTATTTGCATTAGGTGTCATCATTTTCTGAAGTTTGGAATACATTAAATCAATTTTCCCCATCAGATTAAACTGTTCCAAGATATTTTTTCACCCAAGATGAGGTGAATAAATTCCACCTTATTCTACTATTGCAGAATCATTTCAACCCTACCTCTCCATTCAAACAGAAATTGAATAAAACAATGAACAATGTGAGGAACATAAACATGAGCTTAGACAATTTGTAAATATACCTGAGATATATATATACTATACTACACAGTCATTATTCATTTAACCAAAAAAATAAATCCATCCATTGATTCAACAGTCTGTAAACCACCTTCAGTCGTAAACACTTTAAGCAGTATTACTCTATCACATTGTTCTGGAGAGACTTTAGAAATCTACATTTCACTTGAATTCTTCCCTTTTTTTGCTGCTCTGCCTGTGATTGTTGTCCTGTGGCATGAACCAATTATATCAAAGAGTTAGTTGTTTACATGTACACTTTGAAAACACTTTGGTGTACAGAGGCGTTCTTGGGTTAATTAAAAACTACAAGATCTGCAGGTCTTATGGCTGCAAAAGAAGCCCAAATCATCAGCCCTCTGTCACCATGCTTGATAGTTGGTAAGAGACAATTGAGCTGATGAACTAACTGTTTGGTTTTCATCACACATGTGGCCAATTTCGCCTCGTCTGTTCAAAGGACATTGGTCCAGGGGCCTGTACTATAAAGTGTGATTAATACACCCCAGATTTCTCTCCGTTAACTGGGTTTAGTTACCCAGACATTCAGGATCTGGATAAGTTGTACTATGAAGCTGGTTATCAACTCTGCAACTCAACCCAGAGTTTCCCATCCATCCATCCATTTTCTACCGCTTATCCGAGGTCGGGTCGCAGGGGCAGCAGCCTAAGGAGGGAAGCCCAGACTTCCCTCTCAGAGTTTTCCTATTAAGATTAATGCATGTTCACATAAAAGGGGTGATGTTTGGAAGTTCTCACCAATCGCAAACATGGACGAACCCTGGAGATCAGTGTATTTTACCATGGAGGAGCAGACTATTATTCCTCAAAAATACAAAGAATGTAAAAATATAATTCAGGCAAAAAGCAAACCTGAACTGATTTAATTCTATCTTAATTGATATTTTATTTAACTTCATGTATTTCATGTATTTGTTTATCCAATAATTTTATTTACTTATTTATATATATGTATATTTTTTTATAATATTTTATAAGTTCTGTATAAGCATTTTATTGTTTTTGTTTTACTTTGCTCTTATTGTTTCTTAAGGGTATTTTATTATGTTTAAACTCCAGTGTTGTTCTCATGAGGATCATTCACACTGGGGTTCCTACCTTCTTGGTCTGGGTTTGGTGCTGCAACCTTACGGTTGTGGCATGGACCCTGGCCTGCCTTGGCCTGGGTGCAGGGTAGCTGCTGTGGTGGCAGCCTCTATGGACATGGGGGCACAGGCTCATGGTTTGGATGGATCCCATTATTAACTTTTTCTCACATCAACATCAGTGCCGAGCCAGATGTTTTTACTTATTTTTTAAATTTATTTATTTATTAGTCACTATTTAAATAGTTTTAGTTAAGAGACAGAAACAGTTGTTGGTGGGTGTGGGTTGGGTTGAATGGGCGTAGGCGTAGTGGGGGGGGATTCATTGCCATGTTTGTGTGTTTTAATTTAATTGATTTTATCATGTACAGCACTCTGTGTTGCCTATGGCATGATAGGCACTTTGCAAATAAAATTTGATTTGAACTCAGATTGTTGTATTACAGCACAAACATTTCTGGGAATACTTTATTTACGTCATATTTCCCAGTTCTTTAAATGATCTGCTTCCATGTGAGCACGTTATGTGTTGGGATGACAGTTCCTCCACCATGAATTCATGGATAGCTGTGCTTTCCATAACTCAGTGGTTCTGTACTTCTGTGTGAAAAAGAATTATCACTATTGTTAACCTTCATTTCAGAAGCAGCCTCGGTGGAGCTAAAACGACTTGGGAGCAAGTAAAGAACAAATATAAAAACATAATTCAGAGCAGTCAGTGAAAAGGCTTTACTACTGTATTTGTTGAATGG
>JBAMHV010000013.1:16189477-16211893 GCA_037177535.1 Pseudomugil gertrudae
GCTCAGAGACCAGCTGATCAGATCCATTCCTCAGGTTGGTGTTTAGAAATGAGAACAGAGAAAAAGCTCTTAAAAAAAGTTTCCACAGGACGAACAAAGTGCAGGGAAAACAGGGGAGGAGCGGGAGCAGAGTGCAGTGCGTCTGCCTCGGTCGAGAGCCGGAAGTGAAAGCCCGAAAATCTGTACCTTTGGTGCTGTATGTCATCAGGAAAGTCCAACAGGTGGATCTGTCCCTATCTATCTCTCCTCACTGCTCCTCTCGCTATCTGTGCACTAACATAAACAGGATCTTTTAATAGTTGGCAGGTCATTTTTCATGCAATCTGATTAGTCAGGAGGTGGTGCTCTGTGATCTCTCATCCAGAACAAGAAGTGAACAAGCGTTTAGTCCAGAAAACCCAGAATTAGCCATGAAGTTACCCCAATAAGAGAGAATCCAGCATCATAGTACAGGCCTCGGATATCCTGTTGTCATGCTTCCATGTTGTATTTCAAACACGCGTTCAACCAGTAACCTAACTTGTCTTTTTCTTAAATAAAAAACATGGACTTTGGCTTTTCTTTTCTTAAATAAATATAAAAATGTCATGTATTTCTATGGTGGTATTTACAGTACCTAGTATTACAACAACAATAATAATAATCATTTACCTTTCCATCTTTAGCCACAGCATCAACCTCTACCTCCCTGGCTCCATGTACAAACTTGGTGATGACAACTGGATGCTCCTTGAAAAAAAGACAGCAGATTATTCTATTTGTGGCAAAAAATTGGAATAGATCAATAAACCGAAACCTTTGGTTTCCCATATGTGTATGCCAATTAAAGAGTTTCAGAACAACACACGGATAAAATAAGGAAAGAAATAATATGCACTCATTTTAATTTCATTCATAATGTGGACAGACAAAGGTCATTTCCTTTTGAGGGTAAAGTGCAGTCTGAAAGCTTTTATTTTATGATATTTTTGGATGTTGGCTCTGTCCTCCAGCATATTTAATTGGACCAACCTTGGATACGGTAAGTTTATTGGTGAACTTTTTATGTGAGCATTAAAAGCTACAATTATCAAAATATTTTTTATTCTTCAGCCAATGTTGATGAAAAAGTAAACTTTAACTCTGTTTGCTTTTTCTTTAATCAATGGTATGGATATGCGGTATGTATGGACTCAAAACTAATGAAATCAGAAGTCATCTATTGTTGCCCCCTTAGTCCAAAAAGGACAGTTGTACAAGACTCAGACCTTTTGCGTTGGCAGTGACCTCTCAGCCACATTTTCTGTTTAATTATAAATGGGACTAACATTTACAAATAAATAACACTTTTTATTAAAGGTCTGAAAATATTAAACAAGACCATAGACTTACAAGTAAAATGTTTATGAAAACAGTGCATCAAGTTAGAAGCATGGTGCTTTCCAGACTCCTACACTTTTGACATCTTGAAAACACTTTAATCACACACTGATGGCCATACTGTAAGATTAAAATGTATGGCACTTATCTTTAGAGTACAGTGTGATTTTTCTACCATTGCTTCTTTTTCAGCCACTAAATACTCCATCATGTTTACCAGTGACCTGGGAAGGATGTGTGCAGGAGGTTTATAAAGCTTTTTTTTTTACTGCAAACAGCCGTCTGTGGCAAATAGCTGCTTGCTGCAGCTGTTCAGAACAGTGACTGTTAACTAAAACATGTTTCTGTAAAAAGAGCATAACAATAAGCTGAAACTCTATAACACAACTCATTATAACCAAGAGGAGCTGCAAATTTATAGACTGCTTTTTACATTGATAGTCACTAGATACAGTGTATCATTATTTTGACAAATACAAAATATATCTGCCTAAAAGTAAATATTCAAATGTGTTTCCAGATCTACATTTTTATCAGAGAACTCATTCATTTATTTTCTATATCGCTAAATCCAAAGTAGTCTATTCTGGCAATTAGCAGACGAGAGGTAAGTACACCCTGGACAGCTCAGTCCATCACAGGACCCTTTCACAAAAATATTATAAAAAAAAGTTGAAATCTATAAAAAGTTTGTTACATCTTATCATGGAATTTGTGTGCTTGACTAAAACAAAGCGTGGAAAATAGTTAAATCAATGGTAAAAGTGACTGCAACGAAAGCCTGATAAATCTTTCCATTCTGCCCATTATTTTTGTTTAACTTTTCAAAAAGCAGCTTTTTTTTTTATTTGTATATTTTTATGAAACAGTAAAGCAAAACAGAGAACAAAAACATAGTTACACATACTGTGGGGATCACATTATACAGTAGAGCGAGCTTTGTAAGCAGTCCATTTTGTCCATTGTTTCTCAAATTGACAGAAAAAGTCATCTTTTCCATTGAGTAGATTTCTTCAACTATATCTTCCCATTGCTTGAGTTCCAAAAGGTCACTTTTAACCAGTTCCTTGTACTTAACTTCTTGCTTGCCACCAACATAATTTTAAACAAATAATGATCCTCTTTTTGAATGTCCTTTTTAAGCAACCCTAAGTACATCGTTAATGCTTCACATGGGACTTCATAGCCTAACACTTCTTTGGCATAGCTGCTTTTTTATAATAAATCTCAAAACAAGGGAGCAATTTCATAAAAAGGCTACATTAAATTCTACAAGGTCAGAAATATAGTGAGAGTCTGTACTGCCCTTTTAGTACCTGCAATTTCAAATATGTGCATAGAAAGGAAGAAAAGTTTATAAATTCAACTTTAAACCCAGATTTCTGTAAGTAAAGTGATATAAATGCCATACAAATCAATTGATGGCCCAATTTGAATCCTAAAAAATGTTTGGATTTTACAAAGAACAAAAAGGAAACTGAAAAAAAGGTTGGATATTTTAAGTCCCTAGAGCTGGGTATATGTGCATCATGTATGTGGATTCTGACCTGGTGAGACAGCATGGGGAAATCAATCCACACATCTAATGAATTGTTAGTTGTGCACAACCTGACAAGCTGTTGAATGCATTAAATGTATGTAAGGTATGATGGAGCAGAGAGACATCGAAAATCTGCAATAAGAAAATAAAATCATTATTTTTTTGGTTTTCTGTTGTATCTAGATACACCCTAGTTCTAATGAGACAAATCTCTTAAATATGTGTAAACCATTCAGAACACCATCAACAAGCTTTTATTATTTATTGCTCTGAGAGAATGAAGTTCACATACATATTTGCATACTTCTAGTTCCTTGGACAGACCAGCTAGCCCCAAGTGACACTAATATTGAGTGAAGTGGAGGTGGTGACACGGTGGGGCAACACCACACAACCATTGTCTGACACCGTCTGTGTGACAAATGGTTTGAGCAAGATCATATATCCATAAGACATGGAGGAGGAGACCTACGGCAGCATGCCTGTCTCACATGATGATTTAATACTGATCTCACCTGGGATACCTGTGCAGCCTCTTCCAAGAAGCGTTTCATCTCTTCTTCTCCATACGCGACATTCATTGCTGAACCACTGGTGAAATGCAGACAGGAAAAGGGAGGGGGAGAAAGTGGGTGATGGGAGAAAACAAGAGGGCACGGGAGAGGAAGAGAAGCAAGCCAACAGGAGAACATATGAGCTTCAAATGATTGTTCAAAACACTCATTATCTCTCCATTGCATCACTATTACCATAGGGAACACAGTCTGGAAACAGTCAAAATAAGGAGCAAGAAAGAGAGAGAAGAACAGCTATTTAGGTCGAAAAGCACTGCAGGCTCTTGAAAACAAGTTCAGAACTTGAACATTAAAAAAACAACAGATTTTGGCTAGTTTTGGTATGGTTGATGTTTTCTAGTTTAACTGGGGTATCCACTTAGAAAAGGAACAGTTTTGAGAAACAAAACAGAGTAAGGCAAGTGGCTTCAGTCTGATCTTTATTCCTAAGCTGTCCATAGCTTAGAGGCAGACTTATACCTGAGTCCCTGAAGATTACTGACCCTTCATTTGAATACCAGTGAAGACGATTCATAATGAATTTTAATTAAGGAATATCTTTGACTCAGATGCCATCTAGTTTCTCCATTAATGTTCTCTGAATTTCTAAATGCATTTTTGAACAACAACTCTACTTATTCAGATCTAATGTTAGTTACTGTGAAGTCAACACAAGGTCTCTATAAAAAAAACATGGAGATGCAGTAGTTAGCACTGTGCCGTCACAGCAAGAACTTTCTTTGTGAACTTTTCATGTTCTCCCCGTGTTAGCGTGGGTTTTCTCTGGAAACATCTCCTTCCTCTCACTGTCCATAGACATGTGTGTTAGGTTAATTAATCAATCTAAACGGTACCTAGGAGTAACAGTGAGCCTGCATGGTTGTTTGTCTCTTTATGTTGGCCCTGTGATGGACTGGTGACCTGTCTGGGTTGTACCCTGTCTCTCATCTGCTAATCACTGGGATACACTCAAACTTCCTCATGGCCCTGAATTGAATTAATTGGTATAGAAAATGAATGAATAAACAAAGTGGGTTTGCATTATCATCAGTGCAAGTACAGGTAAAAGGAAAGGTATATAACAGTTTAAGTCCCTCAATAATTAACTTAAATGTTTTCATAGAAAAGACTTACATTGATACTGAAATAAAATGCAGATGTTGTGTATAAGACTGCTTTAATGAGTCACAGTTATGGTGTATGAGGTGTATAAATATGTAATAACATCTTCTGAACCTAATATGAACATTAAGAACATTTTACGGAATATGTGTGTGTGTGTCTGTGTGTGTGTGTGTACGTGTGTTTTTTTTTTAAAGTACACAAAACGGATGACAGAGAAAAGATTTGCCTTAAATTCCAATAAACTTCAGTAAATATTGATTTAGGTATACTAGACCTAATTAGATTATTAGTGATGTGTTTAGTTTAGTTTTTTACAATAATGTGTGTTCAATGTGTTCACATGCCCCTTCACAGACAGTATTATCAGTTTTTCATTTTACCCCCTGCACAGGACTCAGACTCTTGAAGTTTCCTGCACAATGTAAACACATCTCATTTATACCTCTGTTTCTATAACATGACAACAAACATACAAAAAATAGCAGCACAGTTTCTGTTGACTCCAGGGTGTCTTTCTGACATCTGCTGGGCTAAAGTGTCCCTGCATGTTGAAGACAAATGCAAGAAGGTCAAGTTTATCCATCATCATATTTTAGCAAAGGTATTGGATTTGGTCTGGAATTAATTACTCTGAAACCTACCTAAAACAACACTGAACTGATTTTTGCCACGGTACCTCAGTTGATCAGGACTGCATTATTTAATTGTTAATACATTAATGGAATACTTATCTATGCAGCCTAAACATCTAAAACAATTAAGATTACACAAAATGTAACTAAATGAGAATATTGAATTATTATTTATTGATATTGTTACTTGTTCTTAAATGTTTGGGTGTCTTTAGGGTATGAAATACTGAGACATACCTGAGAACATATGAGGGGCGTAGTAGACAGGGATAGCCCACCTGGCTGGCAAACGCAAAGGCATCTTCCTGTGAAGGAAAAACAATATATATTTTTTATGCTGTCATAGTAAGGCCAAAAAGAACCAACACAGAGATATAAAACAATGCAGAGCAAATAAAAAAACAACAACATAAGAATTTATATCTTGCAATGTTACATTTTAGGTATATAAATATGTATATAATAGGTTCCGCTTTACTAATGAATAACTTTGAGGCTGCTTTAAAGTATATTATTTATATTTTTCATTAAATTCTGATTCTTCTCATCAATTTTTGTTATAATTGGTTCTTAGTTAGATTTTTCCTAAATATATTGAAAGGACAGGCCTAATGTGTTTAGAAAAGAGTCATTTTTGCATCAATCTATCATTATTTACTTTTCTTATTAACCATTATTAGAGGCCATGAGGAGATCAGAAGTCTCTGTAATTCAGCTTCACCTTTATTTTGTAAATGAACAAATAATTGGTTTAAAACAACTTTTCAGTTGTTTTTACAGTGTTTAAATGACTTATGTTGTAGAAGGTTTTTATTTGTAGCCACTAAGTAAAGATAGATTGATCTGGTTGAGTATTGTAAAGCTGATTAAGGGTAGGAAATCCTTAAACAATTTAGTAGGAATGGGGTCCAATACAGTCTATGAAACCACCCAATGAGCTTCATATCAGCTCTTCAGAAACCTATGGGTGACGTCATCTTTGACTCCGTCCATCTTTTTATACAGTCTATGGGTCCAACAGAGCGCTGCACGATGGTGCAGTTGGATAGCACTGTGGCCTCACAGCAAGAAGGTTGCTGGTTCAGGCCTTGGCTGGGGGAAGTCTGAACAGTGCCCTTTCTGTGTGGAGTTTGCATGTTCTCCCCGTGTTAGCGTGGGTTCTCTCCGGGTACCCCTGCTTCCTCACAGTCCAAAGACATGCACCTTGGGGATAGGCTGATTGGAGACTCTAAATTGCCCATAGGAGTGAGTGTGTGCATGGTTGTTTGTCTATGTGTGTTGGCTCTGTAATGGACTGGCAACATGTCCACGGTGTACCCTGCCTCTCACCCGATGTCAGCTGGGATAATGGATGGATGGGGTCTAACAGAGTTGTAGAAGATTTAGCAGCTGGTTTGTGTCATTGCTCTAGAAGGCAAGAAACCATTAAAAGGTGAGGGGCTAAATTTAAACTTTCACTAGTTTCTTTTGCAAGTGGAATGTTTTTTCCCCTCTAATCCAGACCAATTTATCAGTAAAACAATATTTAAATTTACATTTAATGTAAAAGTGTTGAGGGAATGCAATCATTCACTTTGGCTATTCATCAGTCTGGCTTTGGTAGCTACTAAAAAGAAAGACGGGATAATATCTATTTTTAACTAGAAGTGAAGAAAATATGTTATTTTAGTTCTATGCAGAGTTTGAACATTTTAATCCTTCAAAGTCTTTAAATATAGTACAAATATTTTTTAAATCTTTTACAGAAATTGTGTAGAAATCTACTGTGTCGTAGCATATTTTTGAGGGAACCAGTGCATTATTACGGTTCACATACATCTGTAGATCTCAGATAACATCATGTGGAAATCCTCAAACTCTCATAATTGAAATTATGCCCGCAAAGTCAGAATAAATTGCCGTCAAGCCACGTGAAGAACTTCACAATTCATTAAACTTTTAAGACAAATATATAAATAAATCAGCAGTTTTGTGTGTGTGCTCGTACTGTTAGCAATGAAATAGCATGTGCTTGGCATGTCAAAAACTCCAGGACTTTCGTCAAATAGTCCAACAAATGCAAAAGACTAAGTGTATAGTTTGACAAAGAGCCATTACTAAAGGAAATGTGATCATTGTCCTACCTCAAGACATTTAACATGTTTTTATTTTTTATACGGCATGTATTTAGGGGAGTATACAATCATTTCAAAAGGCAATGTAATTAGAGCCATTTTAGATTATAAAAGGTGTTTTTCTGTGTGATCTGGTTCCTTGTATCAACCCACCCCACGTATTCTGGTTTCATCGCAGTTCAAACACTTTGAAAGCACACATGAAAAAGTGCCATCCCATAACTGCGAAGACCAAGCAAATCACAGGAAATGTAATAATCCAAGTGCTCTTCAAAATCATCTCTATTTTTTGTTTTTAATCCAACAAGACAGAGTTTACTTGAGGAGTACAATAACGAAGATGAGGAGCTGTGAAAGGAGACAGAGAAAGATTTTATGTCCTCTGTCCTCGTCTTCTTCATCATCATCATTATCATCAACGTTCTTTCTCCAAGTTCCATCTTTCCTTGGATTTAGCCATTTTCTCTCAATCATTACCCACTGTTCACTTGCCAGGTAAAGTATCATTTATAAACACAAAATAGCTACCCAGAGCTGCAACAACCATCCCCCCGTGGCTCTGCTGGAGGTATTCCAGCCCATTAAAAACAAAATGCCTATTCAAGATAGGCGATGACACGGAACATGAAGATAGACTTTGGAGAGACAGTGTATTTATCTATGTGTGTACTAGATAACCGCATCTCAGTGGAAACTCAGTGAATCAACAGTGGAAGAGGCATATTTTAGCAGTGATTGTAGACATTCTGCATTTCAGCTGTCTACTTATTCCCCAGAGTCTGCTTTATTCACAAGAAGCTGCAAACAAGTTCAGACACCCAAATATGAGGACTACACACAAAAAAATTGTGTATTCCTCATGTGTGTATTGTAAAACATAAATTTGAGGGTATGAAGATAAACCTGCAATGACTTTTACAGCCAAATACAGGTATTTTCTGGTTTGATGCACTTATGTTTATTTTTTTTAGTAAAGGTTGACTTTACGTTTTATCCAAAGCAAACATGTATGGCAACTATTTAACATCAAGACCAAGACATTTAAACAATCTGTAGCTAAAAGGCATTAAGAAAGTATGAGTGCAGGTGAAATACTTTGATGCTACACTGCAAAAACTAGCATAATGTCACATATACTGAAAAGCTTCTTGGTGCTCGTTCTGCATACAAAGCAACTGCAAACTGTTTTCAAAAGCAATTTTAAAAGATGTTACAATATTCTCTGAAGTCATATCACCCATCTTGTGCATGAACAAGTTTAAAGGTTTTATTATAAATGTTAAGGTGAACAGAACAAAATATATTAAATTAAAAACTCAAACTCTTTCAGACTATATGAGAGGCAGCAAAAGTCTCTGCCTTAGGCTTTGTCACCTACTAATTTAACAATTATAATAGGACCTGTACCTAAATAAAAATATATGTAAAGTTAAAGCATCTGTCCAGTGTACAGAGATGTCTTAGAAATGTCTTGCTTTAAATGTAGGTTGGAGGCAGGCTGACCTCATGTTGCACTAAAAAGGTGATTTTGCTTTTGTTCATACATTTGTTCAACATACATCTTTTTTATATGCGATAGCCCCCTCCCCACCCCCCCTCAAAAAAAGAAATATTTTTAATTAATCATTTTAATATTTTTGAAGAAAAAAACTTTAAACTAGTTCATGCTTCTCGTGAACATTGCAAGTAACATAATACTTCCTGATTTCTTATGTGCTTTTAACACAATTTAGCCTTTGCTGTTGCTAAGAGGCTCCATAAATCCCCAGTGAATACCTCGACATCCACCTGGATTTAAGAGCACCTAACCAAACAAACAGACCACAGTTTTCTGAAACTGAAAGACTGTGTGTCTGAGCAAGTAGTTAGCAATACAGAAGCACCACAACAGACTTTACTCTCACCATTTCTGTTCACACTGTACACCTCAGGATTCTAATACAACCGAGTCCTGCAGAAACACTGATAACTCTGCTGTTTTGGGGTGTATTAGTGATGGACAAGAAGCTGACTACAGAGAACTGGCCAGTCAATTTGTGAGCTGGTGTGGAAACAATAACTTTATCTTCAACACCTACAAGACTAAAGAGATGACTGTTGACTTCAGGAGGAACAAGAGTAAACAAAACACTGACTACAACCTGGAGAAAAAGTGCAGGTGGTGGAGGAAAATAAGTCCCTCGAAGTTTAGCTTGACAACAAACTAGACCGGAAATGCAACACAGAGGACATCTACTAAAGGAAAACTCTACTTCTTAAGGAAGTTCATTCAACATCTGCACCAAAATGTTTCTGAAGATAACCGACATCCTTTACACAATACAGTGAAGAAATGACTAAATGTGTTCAGTGTGGGGCTTTGTCATGTCAAATGCAAGACAGAAAGGTACTAGAGATCACACCTGCCAGCAGCCATCACCCTCCAGTGATACAGTTTTATTGTTTTTATTTTTAAAAAAAAACTACAACAAAATCTATTTTCCTCTATGGATTAATAAAGTTTTTTTTTACATCTCTGTTGCTGTATGTATCTTTTTCTCTTACCAGTGAGCTCAGAGCTCTCCATGGGGCTTGGGCCACCTCAAGATCATCTAGGATACTGGAGAAGACAGAGCGCTCTTCAGCCCGGTCAATCTGCAGGGGGCTCGTTCCCAGAATCTTCACCCCGTTCAGGTGCAATGGGATGGCCAGGTTATTGGGGATTTGACCTCCCACTGACACAATGCTACCAGAGCAACCCTGTAGAAGGAGCAGTAATTATATAGTTACATACAAAACCACAAGCAGCCTCCTGTCATAGACTTACATTCAAGTTAAATAATGTTGATTAAAATTTGTTGCATCTTCTGACCACTAACACTGTTGGTTTAGTCTGTACCTAAGACCCCCTGGAAGTGGTGGACCAGGCAAGAACAGGTTACAGCGTCGCTTGAAAATGTATATGATTTGTTTTCTAAAATTAAGGAAACAACTGTGTGTGTAGCTGTGTGTGTATAGGTGCGAGTGTATATGTGTGGCCAGTTGTGTATGAGCCATTTAATAACTGCATGCAGCCCATTTTCCTGTCTCAGTGATTCAAGGGGGATGCTGTTTCCATGGCAATGCCAGGTTGTATTTCTTCATTATTCATGGGTCTGCTCTCCTGCTCCTGTCCAGGGTTTATCTCCATGCTCTAAAGCTGCATTTATCACACACACACATACAGAAGCAAAGGAGGACTGTAGCTGTGTAGGAATGATTGATAGTTAGGTTATCACCCTAAATAAACAAACACTTAATCACAATGTGATTACATTCCAACATGAAGTTAAGTACAAAATCTTTATAGCAGAGCATCCATGGGCATCTGTTTGCAAAAGAAAGTGTTACCAACACATGTTGATAGGAAAAAAAAGTAGTATATTTACATAGTGTGTAATTTACATGTTTTGACATCATTATGGTTAGGTGACAGCAACACGAGATACCAGTTACATAAAGATGGAATATATGCAAACTTATATTTGTTTATGGTAAATAATTATTTTCAAATTACCCATTTGTGCAACGATAATTACCTTCTCAAAGTAAAGACGAATTGTTGCCCTGAAGCATAAAAAAGTGATTTACAAGCAGAACTGCAAGAACTATGTGAGCAATAAGGTAATCATAAGTAAAAAGTTCAGCATTTGATATTTAATTGTAGTTAAATTCAGATAAATAAATTATATATTTGGCTGCAACACAAAGCAATATGAACAGCCATGTAAATTAATGTAAACAAAGAAAACATTGGTTATTTTTGTCACCTGCCTTTTGTACAAGAGAAGATGCAGAGCAGAAGATCCATTATATTAAGTTAAAGCCATGCTCCTGTTGCTGAATTTCCACAATCCCCATTAGCACAAGTTTGCAGAGGATTAGAGATAAAGCACATGAAAAATGTTTTTTTAAAAACACTGTCTCTAGCACTGTAGGACAACATTGTGTCCAGCTAGACTTGCAGCAGTCTTTCACTTATCTATGCTGACCGCTATTCTTTGTTGTTCTTATTCTCAGATTTATGTTGCTTTGCTGAAAAGCATCTGCTAAATGACTGTAGAATAGAATAAAATGGAATAGCATAGAATGGAACTTTCTTTGTACAATTAAAAACTATGTATTGATTTGTTTATTCCCTACAATGTACAAAAATGTTCAATTACAAAAAAATCTATATTTTGTTTATATAAAAAAATATAGCATAGTGAATACATAATAGTAGTGGTAATGTTCTAACCTCCTGTTGAGTGATGTCAAGGATCCGCTCCAGGGTCAGCTCCTCAAAGTAAAGACGGTCACACTCATCAAAGTCTGTGCTGACTGTCTCAGGGTTGTGGTTGACCACCACTGTCTTCTTGCCCATTTTTCTCAAGGCTCTGATGCTGGATACGGCACACCAGTCAAACTCAACGCTGCTACCTAAATTAATCATACCATGACACATTATATGTACACTAACCAAAAAAAGCAACGTCCCAGTTTACATAAAATTAAACAGCACCATACTTTAACAGTGACTAAAGGATGATGCAAAGTAAAAATGAAAAAAGTAATAGAAGACAGTGTGCAGTGTTGTCCATTATGTTGACAAAATCCACTGCGTGACTCACCAATATGATAAGGCCCACAACCAAGAACCATAATTCCCTGATCTTTAAATTCCAGATCATGTTCCTGGTGAGGCAAAAATCAACAAATGATCAGTAAATGATTTCAGCAAAATCATTTTAATGATGTTCTATTGAAGAAATCGGCTTTTTTTTTTTTTTAGAAAGGATGGACAAAACAATTGCACATATCTTCAATAAATAGCGATGTAACTTAAAAATGTTCCTGTGCTGTGCCCCCAACACCACACACACACACACACACACATACCTGGCCATGATAAGTACAGTACAGATAGTTGGTCATTGCAGGGTACTCTGCTGCTAAAGTGTCAATCTATAAAAAAAAGAGAAAGTAAGATAGTGAAAAGGGTCATTGTACTAATAGTGGAGGAATATCTGCATTTACTGTTGCTTATCTAGGCATCCAGAACTCCTTACAGAAATGTAAGATTTCTGTTTAGAGCTTTTAAAGAGAATATTAAAATGACTACTCACAAACTAACATCTGCTTGCTCTTTTAGCATTTACTTTAGTCTTTGCATAATCTTTATGTGTTGAACAAGCAGGGGGAAAGGATTAGTATGCTTTCAACAAAGATTAACTGATAAAATATGTTAAAGTATTCAAAGAAGCAACTACATTAATGAAAAAAATACAGGAGCTACAAAGAATGCTGAAGGCTGCAAAATCCAACCAAAAACAGACACCTTCTTACACTATCACAAAGAAATGAATCATTGTAAAAGAACAAATGCAAAAGTATAGAATTTTTAACAGAACGATGCTTCACAAACACATTATCAGGTAATGTTTAAAGAAAAGATTCAGAAACACTTCATTTGGATTAAGCTCCCTAAACAGGAAAGCCTACAGCCTGCACAAATATGTGCAGGCTGCAGGATTATTCATCATATTTGTTGTCAGATCTACATCAAATTTGGTGGGTGTATTGCTGGCGGGGCTGAGTTAAATGCAATGTAAAGTTGAATACAGAACTGTGTTGAGAGTCTCTTCCTGTAAGAAATGTTTGGGGTGTAATAAAGTTGCCATCTTATGTGGCAATACAACCAGAAGAGCATTTTGATGTCTGATAAGTGACTGCTCAGAGTTCTGAGGTTTATATGTAATCTCATACACATTTTGAAGAACTAAACAAAAGCATATTTAAACATGGAGACCCCAAAGTCTAAGTATAACTTATGTAAATTACTTCACTAATTGTTTATGAAATTATAAAGTGTTATTGTATGCAACTTTATCCCTCGTGGGGAAAAGCTTTTTTATCCAAATGGATCAGTAATTAAAGTCTGAATTGGAGTCGTGACTGCATTTTGATATCAAGTTTTTACTATTAAATGCAATATATTCCTAAAGTAATGACACATTTGGATTCAAACATATTTGTGTAAAATACAAAGAATAAGTTCTATGTAGAGCATAATGCTCACTTTGATTTTTTTAATTGTAAAATCATGTTTTTGACAATTTGTTCACATTTCCAATTAAATGCAACTTGTATGTGATCTTCTGTAACATCAACAATCTCCTGTATGAGTAGAAGAAATGACAATGTGAGTAAGGGTGCATGTGAGTTTTTGTGTTTGTAAAAGTAAACATGTTTGATCGTAGCCAGCATATTTTTAATGGTATTGTTTTAAAGAGATTACAAAAGAGGAGAGAATCGTGTGGGTATGGAGTTGCGACCAGGAGTGGTAGGAGAGTGATGCCTTGACAGAAAAGGAGTTTATAAATCATTTTGAATGACAATAAAACCTTTATGTACATCTGTGATGTATAGGTCAGATTAATGTAATCTGGCCGTTCAGACTAAAGTCACATGGCAAAAGCTCAGATACGGATCAAATTTAGGGCCACATATTCAAGTGGCCTCTTTTTATTGAGTAATAAAAAAGTTGGATCTGTATTGTTCAGACTGTTATGAAAAGATCAGACACAGGTTGCACTGAGGCAAAAAATAAATAAATCGGATTTGGGTCTAAGTGTGTATACCAAACAAGCAGAATGTGATGCACCAGTTACTGTAACATCTGTTTGGGGAAGCCCACTGATGCTCACCTGTTTGACCCATGGTCTGATGCCATGCCTGAGCCTCATCTCCCTGGATGCTGTTTCGCTGCACCCTAAAATCTGACCAACCTGCTGGTCCGAGAAGCCATCCTGCTTGGCCTTCAGGAGCAGGTCCTTAGGAACTGTGGCACTGCATAAACAGACAAGTAACATATTGAAGCAGCCTTTGCTATTCAAAACAGCATAACATTTGGAAAAATTAGCATTTAAGTGTGATTAAATCTACTTTGAACCTCTTAAAGAACTATTTTACGATAATTGCTATCATGTTTAAAAGTCTTTTTATAGTATTTGGCTCAAAAATGCATTAACATGCTGGCAGAAACTAATTATGTTTGCTTTTGATTTGAAGTGGTCTGGATGTGACAGTAAAAAAAGAAAAGCATAGCAATAAACAGGTGAGCTAACCCTATACATTCCTTGTGTTTTCAAGTGTATTGAACAAAGAGGGTGAATCTAGTAAGTGGGTCATTACAGGTTCACTTAAAGCTATGTTGCAGACAACAGGGAATAGCCTAATGTGGACAGATCAATACCAAATTGACAAGGCATACAGCTGTTACAAAACCACTGTGGCAACCACTTAAAAGTAATTGTCATCAATGTGTCTTTAAGGTATTTGACAAAAAACCAGAGAAGGAACCAAGTTATCAAAAAGTGATTTAAAACTCAAAATGACTACAGTGTGTGATACAGTTTCACATACTGCAAGAAATTTATGTATAAACTTTTTATCTACTGCATCAAGCCCAGATGAAAGAAACACACAAGCTCATTTTGCTGACTGACTTGGGTCCAAACTAAACTTGACCAATAAACACTGATGAAACTGGCACAGATATTATTATCTAAACCCCAGAAACAAAGCATACTTCTCATAATATGACCTTCTGTTAACATCTGGTAAAGACAACGGGAAGGATTTCAACAGCTAAACCACAAATTGCTCTTCCTCAAGTGAATTATTTATGAATTTATAGCAGAGCAATACAGGAAATATCATGTGTTTTAACTTACAATGCACATTGCTGGGATAAGAAACAACAAGAAACAACAAAAAAAGCAAGTCAGATTCAGAGGAGAGAAAATAATTTAGTGTTTCAGAACTGTTGTATTTTATGCAGTTACGTCTGGTGTAGAAGATCAAAGCAATGGGAAAATCTTTTGCATGCAAAGAGACTATGTGCATACATGAAGATGCACAAATAAAACATGAAGTACATTGTGGTTTGAGGTGTATACCAGTGTGTGTTTGGATAGACATAGTAACTGGGGTTGCTGGATATTCTCATAGGCAGTTATTGCAACTTAGAATAAACAAAATCTTTTTTAATCTTACACTTAAAAATTATTGAACACTTAATTATTTCCACACATTTAAATCTCCTGAGTATCGCTAGAAAAGCCATGCACCCATTTTAACTAAATCATTTGTAATTCTTTCTCAACATCGGGGAGCTTTCTTCTGCTGGAAATATTCTCCTAAAAACAAGAAGAAATCTTTTCTGATATGTCAAATTCTTGGATTTGGAGATTTAATGAGGGTGCAGATAAAGAGGTGGAGTGGATTCTCGTGCTACACAACCAGTGGAGACTAGAACAACCCTCCGTGTGTTGCAGTAGGTCCACAATGGATGAATGATTACTAAACAGAAGAGCCATAAGGAAGTAACTTGTGACTGAGGAATGATAATTTAACATGATTTGGATTTGAGCCATCCAGAGAGGAGCCAAAGCAAATGAATGTACAAGAGGGAGACAAGTTAGACAATGTTTAAACATGTTTTCCATGTTTTCCAGTCTCAAATCCATTATTACAAACTTATTAACATGTCTCTGGAACAGAGGGATTTTTAAACACCTAATTAGAAACATGCAACTTGTCAGGCTCATTTGCACTTGTATTTAAAATATGTAGTTAACAACATCTTAAGATATGTGCAAATTAACTAATTATAACGTCATAAACTTAGTAAAACAAAGGATGGCATCAATAATGGCCTCTTAAAATATCTAAGTTCTTTTGTCTTTGACATGGCATTTGTAACATGGCATGGCAACTTGTAATATTTTAATTATTTTGCACTCAGACTTCCTTCTAAAAGCTTGTGGTATCATTTTAAGGAGTTTTGATTCACACATAACTTATAGCTAAACCATAATGTAAGGTGACATATTTTGTAAATATGGATATGAGTGTGTGTGTGTGTGTGGGGGGGGGGGGTGTAAATAAACTGTAAACATGAATACATCTAATATCTGAAATCTTTCTATTTTAAGCTCCTACATTTTAAAGACCTTGTCGTAGCAGATTTATGCCTTTTGCAAATTGGTTTGAAATTATATGAATTGTTGGCCAAAAAAAAAGTTATTAATTAATAAATGTATCAATTCCAAGGTTGAGGAAATTTGGCAAGAATTGTCACTTTTTTGTTTGTGCTATGTTGGTTGATGACAGTTATTAATGCTGTTTAATAAATTAATTGCACATTAATTATTGCAGGGCATCATGTATTATGCAAGAAAATATGAAAAATTAAATGAGCCATAAATAATGAGATTATCTGTGAAGCTCACACTGCAAGACCCGGTGTATTGGGTCGCAATGGTTTGCACTGGGGGTTGGTGGGGAGGAGACTGGCCCACTCAAGACAAAGTGGATCTATGATGAGAGTTTCCTCTTTCAGGTTCCTGGGAAGTCATTTGCAACAACCCAATGTAGATCACAAACATGAGCACAGTGGCTAAAAGGGGGTAATAGAGGAAGAGAAAAGTTGTGACATGTGACTGTTGACAGTTTTCCAACACATCATCATAGTGTGCTGACCTATTGTGTGTAGTACACCAACTGCTCTGCTGCACACAGGAAAACCTTAATAAAGACAGTTCAGAAGTGTGCCTGTATAGCTCTCACTTGTTGTGTATTATATTATATTATATTATATTATATTATATTATATTATATTATATTATATTATATTATATTATATTATATTATATTATTTAGTGTGTGTGTGTAGTTATTATTCTGGTCCTGAACCTACAGTTTCAGCACCAATCTCTGCACATCTGCTTGTCTCACATACACTTATAGGAATGCCATCTTAAACTAAACCATATTACAAGTGATCAAAAGGTGCCTTTATTTCACCCATCCAACACAACATCACCATTAAAATAACCTCTTCAATTGACTCCCACTCTAAATTGGTAGCAGGACATAAGTGATAACCATTTGCCCTCTTCTGATCATATTGCATCTATGTCTTGGCAAAGTGTCACTTCAAACTTTGCATCTTAGGCAATCAGATTATGTGTAACTGTGTATGCCAGTATTATTATCTCACCCTCTATGATTCAACTCAACAAGCACATCTTCCAGCATGCACAGTGAAAACTCCACAGTCCTGAATGAAGAGGTGGGTGTTTTAGGACTACTACAAAAAAGGCAATTTATGTCTAAGTCATTGAACTCTACTATTATGGCTGCCAAAATCTATTAAAATCATTCATCTGTTTTTACAGAGTAACTAAACGTGATAGCTAAACGAAGGCTTATAAGGTCCATTCCTCTCTGTTGTTCTGTTTTTAGGACTCAAATAATTTATGTTAGTGGTGACTGGATTATAGGATTTGCCTTTGATTATTTTTTTCTTACTTTTCAGGGAAACTTGTTTAATTCTCTGAAAAGTGTGTCCTTTATTGTGACTGCTGACTTTTGGGTTTGTTTTGTGTGAAATTACATGGCTGATTACCTTGATTCCATGTGGTTAAGCAAATGTATTCTTCAGGTCCTAATATTTTGAAACTATTAAAACTATTACATCCAGAACAAAAGCATTAGGGGGCAATTTCATTGTAAATTGGAACCTTTCTAAAATATCCCAAAATATCCCAAATATTTTCCAATTTTAGTTTCAGTTGTAAAGGAAGTTGTTTTTATTTTGCATGTAGGCAAGGCACATATAAGCATTTAGCTTCTGCCTCAGCCTGTTCAATAAGTGGCTTATTTGTTGTATTTGTATGAAAAATAGTGACTGTTGAGTGAATAAATGTATCCTATCCTATTTTATCATAACTTGTAATGGTTATATATTTGTTTTGAAAAGTTCTTGCTTCCAGTGTGTCGCCACCAAGAAAACCTCCTAGTTGCTGGAGTAACTACTGAAACTGTGGAAAACAGTTGTTTACTCAGTTCAAAGAAAGCATTTCAAGCAGCATGTTGTTTGCAATGCACTCTGAATAACTCCTCAAGTTGGATGATTGATACAGAAATCCTAGTTTCAGCCTACTGAACCATTGGGAATATAAAAAGGTTCCTATTTTAACAATTACAATAATTGTCATGTCTCGTTATGCTACAGTTTACCTCTTATATTTTCCAAGATGTTCCTCCAGCTGTGTTATCCTGCGGAGTTTGTGGAGAAACCACTTATCTATCGCTGTCAGCTGATGGATCTGATCAACACTCATACCATTGTGGAGAGCCTGAAAGGTAAATAGTTGAAACAGACTGAGCACTGCCATTCCCTAATAACACATTCTTGAAAACACCTGATTAAAACAACACTGAACTGTCAGAATAAAGACGATGTTTTTAAATATCTATTCTTCAAGGTCTAGTTCATGTAAAATACATTGTAGAAATATATTGCTTTGCCATTTCAATAAATATTAGTGCCCAAATTAGTTTGTGATAAAGGTTCTGCCCTGACAAAAGACAACAAATATTTTTTTATTATCTTTATATGTTATGTCAGAAAGGCAAGAAAAAAAAACTGTCAAATTCTGGGAACTTGTTTTGTTTATCAAGAAAGCATCATCAGGATGCTGGTGATCACTGCAGCTTTATAGAACAATTTATAATTGCTAAAAAAAATTTAAAAAGCAAGCAATGTGCTTATTATTTTACTTTTTACTTTTGTGACTGAAAAAAACAACAAAAGACTGTAACATCAAACTACCCTTCATTATGCAGAACCTTTTAGTGTAGATATATCTTAATATTCATCTATTAAGATATGTCCATCTTATTGTCCAGGATGTCTCTTTTAGCTGTGTTTTAGGCATAACATAAATGAACAGAGTAACCGTGTTGTTAGAGTTTGTTTGGAAAGACAGAGACTGTGATGACCACCTTGCAGCATATTTGATAGCCTGCAGATAAGAAGAGGATCATTAATCCCTAATGTTCTGCTGCCATCTCTGATGAGCTCATCCTGTTACTAAAGGAAATATATTACCACCGTCACAGTACAAAGGTTTTGACAGTGACTTGACTTCATTCTGCTTCTTTCTGTGTTAGTGATAAAATAATGCTCAAGTAGTCCAATCAGGCTCATGCCATCTACTCATGTTACTAAGCATTTTTCTTCTAGACAGGTAAGATAAAAGATTTTTGTTACCTTGACATGTTTTGACTACATCTGTAGTCTTTCTCAGAAAGGTTGCATGACGTTAGTCTGATGTGTTTTATCAGCCAATTTTAGCTGTTGCGAGGCAACAGAAGACAACTTTGCATCCTGCTGTCTGGCACCATGCATGGGACAACATCCCAGCTGAGAGAAAAGGTGTATGATCCCTCATCTTTGTTGATGATCCCTGGGTTGTCTTCCTGATTCAGAAAGCTTTCCTGATCCAACGGCAACCCTTGGTGCAGATGACCTTCACTTCATTTGTTGTGATTGTCTCTTTTACAGTTCTGTTAAATCTGATTTTTAGTTCCAGTTTTTCTGCTTGTGTGTTTTTTTCCTCTGGTCTCTTTTATATTCTTTCCTGTGCTCATTTCTCCTTGTTCCAAATGATCTTCCCATTTCTCCTGTATAGGTCTTGTTGCATGAAAGGTATTTGTTTTTGTTTTACTGTGGGTACATTGTCTTTTGCATGGATCAGTGGTAACCACAGAGTGGTAGTGTGGTTTTACTGGAGTATTTTTGTGCCATTTCCTCATTGTGCTCCTTTTGTGTTTTGTAGTGCTGTTAATGTATAAGAGAACAACCATGCCTGATTTTTTTTGTTTGTTTGTTTTCTAAGTTTTCTACAAAAATAAGTCTTTACAGATCACTTTAAAGGGGATTTAAAAAGAAAAAAAAAATCACATTGTGAACTAAAAAGAAGACAAGGGCACTTGGAAAGAAGCAAGTACCACCACTGGATTAAGGAAGTTACTCAAATTAAGGAACAGGGTCCAAAAGACCATCAACAGAGATGAGGGACCAAACACCTTATTCCAAATCTGGGATGTTATCCTATGCAGGGTGCCAGACAGCAGGGGGCATTGCCGTGCCCTGCTCTTCAGCAAACCCAGATAAAACAGGTTAAACAGGCGATAGGACAAGTCACAGTAACATCATGTGACCTTTTCGAGGAAGACTAATGATGTAGTCAAGACATGTGAAGGTAAAATACTTTTTTTTTCTTATATATCTGAAAAAAAAGACTTGCGTTTGCTTGAGTGTTGAACCCGTACATATTTCCCCTTTGCAATAGCTCCAGAAAATTGCCTGCTTAAATAGCAGAGCTTGACCCCATATATAGAACTGTCTCATTTTCGTCTGATTCTGAGGTAAATACAGACTAATATTCTGGTAAAGCATAAAAGTGGATATAACACAAGAAAAAATACTTCAGCAATTACATGATTGTGACATATCCTTGTATCATACTTGAAAAGGTCACACTGGCAGTAATAAATCTGGATCTATTCAGCTAAATCATCGTTTCAAAGAGACACTTTTCCACACACCTATTACCCATAACTACTCATGCAAAAGGGCCAGGGGCAACTTTCTTTGCAATACTTCAAAACATCCTTTTAATAAGTAAAATCTGGTCAAAATTGTACATTATAAATATTGGAAAAGTTTTTTGTACCTTCGCGAGAGAAAAAATACGGGTGCTTGAGGGCACGGCCAGCTCCTGCTGCAGGTCCTGTGTGCTGGCCCAGGCTTTTTTAAGGGGTAACCGAGGAACAAAGCCATCAACAGAGAGATGACACATTCTCAGTGCTTTCTGCATGCTTTCCTCAAAGGTTCGACCTACTGCCATCACCTGAATCCAGAAAAGGGAAATATGTGGCCATATAATAGGGCTGCTGCAATAAGGGAGAGAGTTATTCAAATTGATCCTCCGTACCTCTCCCACACTCTTCATAGCACTGCCTATTTCACGAGACATTCCCTGGAAGCGGTCGAGGTCCCAGCGAGGAATCTTGGTGACAATGTAGTCCAAACTAGGCTCAAAACAGGCCGTAGTCTTCTCTGACACAGCATTCTTGATGTCCGGCAGTGGGATTCCCAAAGCTAACTTAGCAGCTACAAATGCCAAAGGATACCTGTGAGACAAAAAGCAAAAAGACACAAAGAGATCCATATCAAAGAATGATAATAGTTATCATCAGAACTGCAATAGAGAAGAAACAATGAGAAAAAAAACAAATGCCATAGAATAACCTGCAGAGGGTTCTGCATAGTGTTGACTCAAGAAGTAAAAATGCTTATGATTTTTTTTTATCTACCTCTAACTCTGTTCTTATTTTGTTCAAAGGATCAATACTCTACTTCCACAAGATCATCTGTCAACAAAATAAAAAAAAAAAAAAAAATCAAGGATGTCATTTTGATTCTCACCCAGTAGCTTTGGATGCCAGAGCCGAGCTTCTTGAGAGCCTGGCATTAACTTCAATGATGCAGTACTCCAGAGAAGTAGGATGCAGGGCGTACTGAATGTTGCATTCACCTATAATTCCAAGGTGGCGTACCACCTTGATAGCCGTCTCGCGCAGCATGTGGTATTCTTCATTAGAAAGAGTCTGACTCGGGGCCACCACTATGGAGTCACCTGTAGGAAAAGTGGTGGATTTAGTGATGGCAGGAGAGGGAGTGGCCCTATGAGGAAAGTAAATCCCTAAACTGTATTTAGATATAAAAGTCTAAATCTAAAGTTAAAGTGGACTTTTATTGACAATACAACCAACTATATTTAAGAATTCCACATAAAAGAGTGAAATGATTTATTCATCTTTAATGCCAGTGATGTAATCTTACTTGTTACATAAATGTACTGAGCATCAACCCACCAATCAGAATCAGCTACAATTTTAAATAGTTTTATTGGACACAAAATTGCTGTACACCTTCGAGTGCAGAATATGCCACACACTGGGCCAAATCTACTAAAGGTTAGCATGTACTAAAATGCGTGCAAACTCATTGCTCATGCTAAAAAAAGTACAAACTGATCTACTAACAGTGAGCAAAAGTGTTTGCGTCTTTCAAAGGTACAAAATTGCGCATAGATCTCCAGATAGTACCTTTGCCTCAATGAATATGTAAATTGGGGCGTTCACACACAATTTTGCGTGTGGTGGGAGGA
>JBAMHV010000013.1:16220986-16233279 GCA_037177535.1 Pseudomugil gertrudae
CGCCTGGTCCAAAAAAATAGCCACTTGGATGTGATGAAGCTTACAGGTATGAGTCTCCTATTGGATTATTACTACATGAGCAGTTATCTTTCAGGTGTAACAAGTTGTTTAACCTTAACTGATGCAATGAGAAGCTTCTCATTTCATAAACAGCCATGTGGAAAGACACATCCTGTGGAAAAGATTTTAGCTGGGGAATAACACTTTTAGCTGTGTATTAATATGAAGAGTCCACTGTATTAGTGTATCACTAATGAGAGAGACTAACAGAAGAGAAAGGATTCATTTAGCAAGGGAGCATAAAGGTAGGTCATGTGGTCTGACGAGTCCAGGTTTATCCTGTTCCAGAGTGATTGACACTTCAGGGTAAGAAGAGAGGCAGGTGAAGTGATGCAACCATCATGCCTTGTGCCTACTAGCCTGTTGTGATCTGGGGTTGCTGAAAATGGTCAGAAAAATTGTGCTAAAAGAAGGAGGTCAGCTGACTATCTGTATAAACTGAATGAGATGGTTATTTCATATATGGATTTTTTCCCCTCTTGGTGATGCAACCATATTCCAAGATGACAATATGAGGCTCAAATGATCAAAAAGTGGTTCAGGGAGCATGGCATCTCATGTGCACACATGGACTGCCCACCAGAGTCCATACCTGAACCTAGTGTGAATATTTGGGATTTTCTGGACAGAGCTTTCCACAAGGCCATCAATAATGCAACACTGGGTGGAAAGAAACCTTGACATTGCAGAATCTTATTGAAACAATGCAATAGCAAATGTGTGTCAAAACCAAGCTAAAGGTGGCCTAATAAGACCACTAGAGTGTGACTTTTCTTTGGAGGTGACTTTTTTTTGGTCTGGCAGTGTATGTTGAAACATAAAAGTTGGCACAGCACAGAGAAGCATCCAGGCAATAAACTAGTCAAACCAAAATGATGTGATTCCTACATTAAACTTTAACCTGGCTGTGTTGATGTAGGCAACACAACTCATTTTTTCTGAACATGTTGTGGCTGAAATGTATGGTAAATGTTTCCTGGCAAAGGATGATGATTTCATCTTGGAACAGCTCTGAATGAGTGTGTGTGTGTGTGTGTGTGTGTGTGTGTGTGTGTGTGTGTGTAGGCATCTCTCAAGCAGCTGCATGGAGACAGCTGTCTGAAAATCTCAACAAATAGCATACTATAGTTTGTTTGTTGTTGGGGTTTTTTTCTTGTTTTTTATAAAAGCAATTAAAAAATCTACAACAATTTGTTCAAAACCAGATATTTATTTGCGTTTTTCACGCGAGGGCCATACAGATGGGCTTTAAAAAGCACGTGCAGTCACGTGTTCAGTCAGAGATCTGCCAGTTAAACACAGACTTCATTACTTTGCCAACTTTCTCATGTCGCTTTCTATTTCAGATGCACGCGACCTATCTGCAGCTTTATCCTTATTAGATACATATATTTACTTCTCCACAATAACGATTGGCCCAATATATAATAAAATGACTATAATTGGTTAAAATATAAGACAACATACAGCTGAGTTTGGAGATTTTTTTAACATAATTTGACCCTTGTAGCCTGATGTTCAATTGGCCACGCCATTAGGGGGAAATGAATACATAAATAAAATAAAACTTTATTTCTCACATGTAATTGAAAAACCAAAAGTCGTTACAACCACAAACATGTGTCTTACCTTCACACTAAACAGTTTAGCGGTTTGTAGTGTCAGCCAGCCCGACGTGTTGCCTACTTTCCTGCCCACCATGCATCCTTGCCTCAGAGATTTAACAACGCTGCAAGCAAACAGGATTTTTGTCATATTAGCCAATTAATTATTTGTAGTATATCAGCGCAGGCGTTGATGGGAAGTCACCTTATAAACCAAAACAAGTATTTTAAACAACTCAATATTGTTATTTCTTAAAAAAAAAAACTACGTATGGTGTTTTCCTTGAAGTTACGACTTAGTTTGGGGCTTTGCCTCGTGCACAGCGGCCACAGAGAGGGAGCGCTGGAAACGTCGCAGCTGATTGGCTGTCAGGGCTTTGTTGTGAAGCGCACGGTGATCAGATTGGTCTACAGGAGAAAAAACGCCTACTGGTTGTCAAAAAAGAAAGAAAGAATCCCTTAATTGTCTGACAGAGTAAAAAAGAAGTTGATTTTTCAGCGGATTTGATGCAGCAACAAATTCTACCTGTGAAACATGATATATCTGTCTTTATTGATCTTAGTTTATGAGTTAACTGCGGATTTTTAGGTTGATGTTATGTGAGATATAAACTTGAAATTATAGCCATTAAGGAAAAATATCCTCCCTGGTTATTAGAAGGGAAAATGTGGCATAAAACTAATAATTCTTTTGACACATTGTCTGCTATTTTGAAATTAAAAGACAGAATAAAAAACAATTATTTCTCTGGGCACAGAAAGGACTCTACACAAGGAGTGCTTTCTGTGCAGCAAAGCCTTTGTAGCCCTTTTGAAGCCAAAAGCCTGCAAAGAAAAACACAAACTGCCCGTGAACATGCTGCATGGTACTGGGATTAGAGTGGTTTGTGTATTTGCTGATCGCTGCAGACTGGTCCTCTGTGGGAAAGGTTGTGTGACTGCCACTCTGCTGTGTTCAGCAGTCTGAACAAACTGGGTGTATCAGGACCTGAGTTGACTGGGGAATACATCAGCATCAGAGAAATTAAAGTGGAAAGATAAAGCCCACTCTTTCAGTAACTTTATAAAAGTTCAGTTGAAATAATCTAAGAAAAAAAACAGTTTGTGTAAAATGTTGCTGACCTGTCATGGATTCAGTTTAGGTGCTTAAGTGTGAGCCTACCATTCGTACTACTATTGAAACCTATTGAAATATTTAATTTCCATGTGTTTTATTATTGAACATATCTTTGCATTTGAATAACCTGACTTTAACACAGGAAGTCTGGCTAAAACTGGCTAAACATTGAACCTAAATGCAACCTGTGCTGCTGCAGATCTGTGGAGCACTGCTGACATCCAGTGGCAAGTCTCCCTCAGAGGCGTCAGCAGCAGAAAACTGTGTGATAATGGCATTTATAGATTATAGTTAAATGCTTTAACTCAAGTGCTCAGGTACTGCGCTTACTTTTTTTATTTGTTGCTACTTTTTACTTTCTCCGCCAATTAAAAAATTGAATTATTGCATATTTTGTAACATTTACTTTCATAGGTAACATTTTACATACCAGTTTTTTTCTTTTTTTGTCAAATGTGGCCAAATATTACATCCAAAAGGGGGGAAAACTTTCTATCAAACTTAAATTTATTCAGTGACATTTTTATTGATGTGGGAAGAACAATGCTGCTCATCAGTATCAGCTTTGCTGTTTTACTCACAAGAGATATTGCTTTCAAAGAATCCAGGACCTTGCTATCTAATATCACTTATGATGCTTTGATTAGGGAGATCAAATCCCTCCACTGAGCAGTAATCCTCTAAATGCTTAGACAGTGTCGCACAATGTGAGCCACACTAGAGGCTCCTACTGTCATGCTCTGTTACATGTGTATATTTGGGTGTCTGAGGATGTGATACAGTAATACAGTTTTACGGCTCATTTTGCCTGATTGTGACATTTTCTCTCTTGACAGCTTTCAGTTTTTTTTTAGCCACAGAGCTGATCTCTACAGTGCTAAACTTTAAAATGAATTAGCTTTATATTTGCTGACCAAAATGTTAAACTGATGCTTCTTTTGCTGGTAAAATATAACAGTATTTAAATTAATTCAACTTTAAGATTCACAATCTTTAAATCAGTAATATTATGTAACATTGTTGCAAAAAAAGTCATGATTTATTTACAATTAATTTTGTATTTAACCCTTGCAAGAGCTTCTCTTTCGAAGAATGTTTTACTTTAGCAAAATTGTATCCTTTTAAAACTGAAATAATATATAAAAAAGCATTTGGGGTAAAACTGGGGCGCATCAAAGACGATACATATGGATTTACTCTGAATATGAAAATGAGTCTCAGAGATGAAAAATGATGTCACAATATTTTCCCATAGTGTAAACCAGCACATTTGACTTGTGGATGAGACACACAAGTCTGAGCTGAAAAGCTTTATGTGACATTAGGGAGCAGCGCTAGTGCACTTAACCTCCCATTCTTCTTCAGTTTAATCTACCTTTTCAGTTTTTCAGTCATACACCCAGTTACCTCCAACAAAGAGGTTTTACGGGAGAGTTTGTCTGTCTTTTTACATTTTTTTCTGACTGTGAACAAGATAACTCAAAAAGTTATGAACTGATTTTTATGAAGCTTTCAGGAAAGTTTCAAAATGAGACAAGGAACAAGTGATTAAAATTTGGAGGTGATCCGGATCACCGTCTGGATCCAGGTATGTTTCAAATAATTCTTTCTCATTGTGAGATAGAGCCATTTCCAGCTAATCTAACTTGAGAAAAATAATAAGCTTGGGGGAGGTTTACGCTTTGGCTTTCTTTATTTATCATTTTAAATAAAATCAAGCATCACATATGCAGATTTGTAAGTCTGGGAAATCTAATCAAAAGTAAACAAGCTTTATTTTTTCTGATACAGAGAAAATTAAGCTGCCAATCACTCGATGATCCATCTGTTTCACTGTTACTATTCAACACAGTCATGTCAAACAAAGTGGCATATAAGAGCTGCAATTCAAATTCCTGACTCATTTTTATACTTAAGGTGGTATCATTCACATCTAAATTTTATTTTATATATAAAACAGCCACAATATATAAGCTCCTAACACTCCCTGCCTTCTCGATTCAGCTGTGGCTGGTGGTTATCTGAATCACACATGCTGGAAAATTGCTACGTGTTGATTTGGGGAACTTGAGAAGCCTTTGCAATGCACCGTATGGTGGTTTATTGCTGCAAGGTCCACCATTAGCTGCCTTCCAAATTCCTCCACTGATTGGCTGACGTGAGGTCTAACAAGGTCCCACGTCTGTGCTCAGTGGAGGGATCCCATATTGTCTGCAGTTTCAAGTGTGAGTTTCAGATAGTGACCGAGCTTAAGGGAGGATAGAAATAGACAAGCAGGCTCCCTCACTATTCTCTCTGCCAGGTTTCCAAACACAGTCTTGGCCCCGAGATGACAGAATTAATAGATGGGTGGTTTCAAGGATGTATGAAAATGTTTGTTCAGTGCATCGTGGGATTGATAAGACCCCTTAGTGGTTATAAACACCACCAAATTTACCACTAAATGTATTGCAGTTAGTGTGTTTTGCATTTATTTCTTAATTTGTGACCATAAAGAGCAAAGTTAAAATAATAGAGGGATGAAGCAAAGTTATGTCCATAAGGTGAAAATAAACTAATCACTGCTCCTCTGTGCTGTTCTGAATTAAGGGACTTGTGACCTGAGAGGTCTGGGTGGGTCATAAAAGTAGTAATAGGAGTAGTAGTAGTACAGCTAAGTACTTTAGAGCCAAACATGCAAGTGTTTGATCATTCTGTTTTAATATTTTTAAACAGAACTAGCAGATAAAAAGTATACTCTATAAAGTCATACATCATATGTGTCTTTGGATATACCCCTACACTATTTAAATAAATATATACCACAAACGAGAAAATTAATATGTTGTTCAACTACTAACCAAAAACAATCAGAACATACATTATTTCAGAAGTTCAATGCTTGTTTAGTCTTAAAAAGCAGTTTAACAAAATGTTCCTGAGTTTTACATTTCTGTAATGTTTCATTGTTAATGTTTCATTGGGGTCAATAGGAAGCTGAAGCCTATCCCAGCAATTAGCATGCAAGAGGCGGGGTACACGCTGGACAAGTCACCAGTCCATCAAAGGGCCAACACAGAGACAAAAAACATTCACTCACTCTATTTAGAGTAACCAACTAACTTCACACATGTCTCAGGACAGTGGGTGGAAGCAAGAAAACCCATGCACACACGGGGGAGAACACACTTTTGTTTGAGAATATTAGTTTCATTAACAAATGCTGTCTCAAAAGGAGATTAACTAGTTTTGTATCCACGCGTTTAAAAGGTCCAGCGTCCTTGTTTGCTTTTCAGATTATTGAACAATACTCAACACAAACTGTAGAAGTAGAGTACAGCTACAGTTATACTGCATTTTGCACAAATAGATGGTTCTATCCACAGTGCCTGTTTCCGTTTTTTTTTTTAATGCACATTTTTCTAAGTGGATTTTGCTCCCAACATTCAGCGCCACAGCTTGTGAGGTTAAATTAGACGATTACCTTCACAGCATCATCATATTGGTTTTGGTATTGTGTCATTAGGAAGGTATGGTTGTCTTTACTGCAACAGTACTTAAGCCTCCAGATTATTAAAAGAAGAACTGGCCATGAGCTGGAGAAAAAGGAGGTGGAGACTGCCCTTTTTAGGTGGTAATGCACATCTATCCTCTGTAGTGATGTACATAGTGACCCCAGTAGAAAGGGCATTGAGCAGCTTTGTTTAGCTTCCCCCCTTTTAATCCACTTGTGGGGCTTTTGAGACCACAGGGAGGAAAAGAGGACATGCGGGCCACAGAGGCTCCATCAGCCCCCTTAAGGAGCCATGGCCCCCGCTCTTGGAAATCCCAAGAAACTTCACACCTCTCTGTAGGGACTATAAATAGGCACCATCTGTCCCCCCAGGCTCAGTTACAGCCTCATTCTTTTTGGCGTGGATGGAGAGCAGGGAAGGAAGTGCTCAGGGTTTAAAAAGGGGGTGGTAGTGGATGAGACCAGGGTCCAAAGACCACTTTCTAGTCATTACACATAGCTTGGTAAACCTTGCTGCATGTTTGGTAGCAAAGTAAGTTCAGCAGCGCGTTTCATTCTCTACAACCACTCTTTCATCACTCCAGCTTGCCACAGAAGCTAAATGTGACCGGGGAGCTCCTGCCATCTTTGGAATCTTGCACCACACTCCACTCATCACATGAAATTTCTCCCATGATAAGGTTCTTCACATTTCATTAATCATGCTTAACCCAGAAATCCCCCCAGGCCAGGGCAAGTGCCTTCTCTTGAAATCATTGCCTGTGTAATTCCTCTTTTATGGACTCCTAATTGCATCTTTTATTCATTTATGACCAAGATTGCTGTCTTTGCAACCATGACAATGATATCTAAGTCAGAAATACTGTGAACCGCAAAAATTTCAATGGTCACTTCAAGCGCATTGTGGAGCTTCCTGTCACAGAGCCATTCCTGAGAGGAGACAGCTATAGTGCCGTGCTGAAGCAAACCTGAGGTTGAAATCATAAAATACCCCATATGTGCCCCTCCCATTAACCGTCCAAGGACATGTTCAGAAGGTTAAAGAATGACTGACACAGTGAAAACTAGGCCAAAGGATGCTAGTTTTAGAAGAGAGTATTTACTTGGAAGTCTTTATGACACTATCAAAACTAACACTATTCCAGTTATAATCTGACGAAACACTATCTGTGCTTCATTTGACAAACAGGGTTTCATTTCTATGTGTGACATATTGTAAGCTGCAACATTCAAACTAGTATTGCTGCCAAACAACTGCTTGTACAGATACTGTTAAATGATTAAAATACAGTTATGCCAACAAGAGTGTATCATCCTGTTTCCTTCAATGTACTTTGTATTCCATTAATGTTTCTTCTGCACCTACTTTCATGTAACTCAAATTTATTACAATGACGTAAAATCTAATGTAATGTGAACATTTTGAAGCAATATTTCATTGGTTCAGTAAAAGTGTTTAACCCATAAGAACCCGTGTTACATATATGCTACATTTACTTTCTCAGACATTTTGTGTCCGTTTATGGTAAAAACTTCAATCAGATTTTTGTCTTTGCCCCTTTATGGACACCAGAAAGCAGGAGATTTTACAAAAAGAACTTATACATATCATGTTAAACAACAAAACATTAAACTTTGTTTTTATAAAATGACAATAAAAGTTAATTTATACATTTGACTTTGCCTTTAATTACTGACAGTGTTTTATGAGTGTCAATGTTCAACAAAAAGCCTTAGACTATAACCTGTTTTCCTCTTCACACACACCTGGAGCAGAGCTGCAATGCAGGAATTTATCCAACTGGAATATGAGGGAGGCAACTGACACCACAAGTCCACTAACAGACAATAATGCACTGTCTCACTCAATCACCTGATGCATGAGAACTGAAGTGTAAGGGTTGGGAGAATATTCACAATTTAATTTTCATTAATCGCAAGGTAGAGGGTGTCAAATACAGGAAAGAAACAGAGAAGTACCCTTAGAAACTGAAACAAATATAAATGGAAAATACTTCATCGACTTACAGAGTGAGGTGACAGAAGAAGACCTGAAACATAAGACCGAATAATGCTGCTATGGCTGAAAATAGATAAATAAATATATCATTTATTTCTTCAAGCCGAAGTATAAAATATATTTTATGGAGTTTAGGAGCACATGATTTAATATAATCATTTCAGCTGAGCCCAAGGAGAGCTGCATAAAACGTTCCACAAGATGAAGGAGATTTGCCTCTGAGAAGCTTGCACAGATGAAACACTGCTCTTTTTCAAGATCGTTTCAAATATAGCTTTATGAGTTTAAATTCTTGTTGTTTACATTTTTTTCTCTTGTGCATCAAAAGTCGTCTTATTAAAGGTGAATGCAGTGAGGATGATGATTACAGATGATGATAGATAAAAAGCTGCATATTTAGTGAACAGAAAAATGAAAATGTTCATAAAAAGATTCAAGCATAAATGCTGGAATTCACATATAAAGAGTCCAATATTTAAACAAAGAAATTGATTGTGAGGATTGTTTGAAAGTATTATATGAATATTTGTTGTAATTAATACATTTTTCTTTTTTGCCTATTTAGAAGAGACCAGTAAACTAAACTAAAATCCTTAAAAGAGATAAATCTGTTTCTCCTTTAAATCTGCTGGATGCATCACACATCACCTGTAATGTTACACAACACTTGCCTTCTTTCATAAATTGACCTGCAATCACATATTAGTAAATCTCTGCATGCTCCACCATGCTGCTGAATCCATCAGAATTCTATAGAGAAGCTTAGTTTGGCCTGCAGCACAGGTGCAAGGACCGGGCAGGGTTTCTATAGGGGGAGGGAGTGAAGTGAAGGGAAGTCAGACTCAAAGAAGGTGCAGTGGAGTGCCGGGAGTGAGCCTAGATGACAGCTGAGGGACTGAAGCTTTCTCTGGCTTACCCTCACTGAGAAGGGGTCAGCGAAAGCAAGTGGGTGGGTGAGTGTACGAGGTAAGGGGTGAAGGAATCTATGCGGTTCCTTCGTCACAAGGCCCTGTCATGGTGGTGGGGGCAGGGCTGCACTGCAGGGCCTAGGGGACAGATATAGACAAGAATTAAGGAGACAGAATTTGCACTCTTAGCCTTGTTCAAGTAACTGGCATAAGCAGCTGGAAGCTGCTCTGGCTCCCCTGAACCCTAACGTCACATCCGTCATCAGCGGTGACGCCCACAGAGCCCCAGATTGAACACAGGTGCTCCAGCCTACCCAACACACACTGTCAGTGACCAGAAATAAACAATAGTTCATTATTAGATCCGAAAGATGCCATTTGCACCACCTGTCCAGCGAAAACCAAATCTACTGACATTGTATCATCTTCTAAATCCAACTTTATCTATTTCACACACACTTTTTAGAAACCTACACTTTGAATTATGTATTTGAGTAATTGAAAACATGTAAAATGCTGCATGGGGCATGTTTTCATGGTTATACCATTCTCCACTCAAGCGCCAGACAAGAGTTCAAGTCGCTCATGCGTCAACTACAGCATGTGTGTTTGTGATAAAGCACAATATAAATCCAGTGAAACTGTAAGATATATGAGCAGAAATACATTATTCTCTCCTGGGAAACTCTCATCGACCTATTTTTGTTACAAATTGTTCATTTGCGCCTGTTACCAGTTTACCCGTTTTTCACAGTTATCCAACACAGATATGGCACAATAACAGACACAATACTGTATTATTGTCATATTTTTGGTCTTGTAGCGTTACACAAGCTTCATCATGGTGTGTTTTTTTTGTGCAAAGTAGCTCGCCGTGCATAAAAGCCATGCGTTAAGAGAAGATCTCTTGGCCGCAGGTAACCTTTCACCCGATTGCCAATGTTTTCTTTTTGATTAGAGCTGCATGGAATGAATAAACACTCGCTGGCCTGCAACCTTATATTCCATGTTTAGAAAGAAGCGCCCCACATACTCATGCAGCACCCACACCCTCCCACCCGCTATCCAATCCTCACACAGGGACAGCGTTGACGGGGGTTTAGAGGAAAAATAGCCTCATATATATACACCCAAACTGGGATTTCTTGCTCCGAGACCCCTCCAATCTGTGCTACGCTCCTTGTGTGTCATCCAAGGTGGGAATTGTCTGTGCTTCTGGGCCAAAGTAGTTTTACTATCAGTTGAAATGGCACCCAAAAAGGACCCCAAGGCTCCCGCCAAGAAGGCTGAACCTGCACCAGCACCTGCACCTGCACCCGAGCCAGCTCCTGCTCCAGCAGCTCCAGCTGTTGACCTGTCCGCTGTCAAGGTACAATGAGCGTGAAAGACATTACTTTGGGGAGGGAGAATGCAGGGTGCGGGTTTCTCACCAAGCATTGGGATTTGATTTTTAAAACTAGAGCTGCATGCCGATGCTAGAATAGCGTAGATCCCTAAAAGAAGAGATTATGAGGGGAGAGCACCTGTCTCAAGTAGGTCCAATGTGCCAGATTTGTACTTTTAAGGGGATGAGAGGGGGAATAATGTGTAACTCCTGTGACTTTCTTTTTTATAACCAGAGTAATTTCCCTTGCTGTAGAAATATTTTTGTTAATTTATAAGAGCACCTTTAAGCAGATGCAGAGCTCATTGTCAGATAGCTGAGGGAATCTTACTTTTGGAGGACCACCTATGTTAAAGGATGAACAGAACCATGGATAGCTCACCATTTAGACCCCACCCAGGTCTTTCTGGATTGGACTATCAGAATGGTGACTCATGTATAATGGCAATGCACAGTGACACCAAATGGGGACATGTTAATGTAGCTAAAGATGGACCTCCTGCAAATTATTTGCTATGCTATGAATTTTGTTCTGGCAAAGAGACAAGCATAATGGAAGTTTAATATGCTTATTTAGTGAATATTAAGTCAAATGTATGAGGGCTCTGTTGGTCCTTAAGTGAAAATGTTTGTATTGTTGACATGTAAGATAAAAACCTGTGCTTTTTTAAATATTTTATACTTACTCGGCTGCTTTGTATTGGTTTGTAGATAGAGTTCAGCGCAGACCAGGTTGACGGTATGTAATCTTCTCACCTTTATTATGACTTAACATCCCATACAGTAGCATACATACCCTCACCTTTCTTTTACATATCACATATGCTCTAAAAAATGAACAATCGCTCAAAGCCAGCCAGCAGCAGGTGTTACAGTGCTCATAACAGGTGGTCACCTCAATGATCTTACTGTATTGACATGAAGAATGAGAATGGTTAAATGAGGAAACTACTCCAAATCTGTACAAAAATGTTACAGAAAAAGTTCTTGGAGGAATAAAACCTGAATGCTACATAGTGAAGGCATTTGGCAACATCAGTGATCTTTCCTGTCTGATGGAAATAAGTAATTGCAAATGTCTGTGCAAAAGGAGCCTGAGATACGAAGAATAAAGATCCAGTACGGAACATGAAATGTATCAATTAAGGATGCCTAAACTACTACAGTTTCTGTATTCTGGGATGAGCTTCAAATTGTACATCAGTGAGCTCAAACCATGTGCAAAGAAATTGAAAGAAGCAGCTCAAAGCATAAACTAGAAAAGGAAGAATTTTCATGACAGTGTGGTGTTTGACAGAAAGAAACACCTGTGTGCTGTTGCTTCCTTTTAACCACCGTATGCCCAGACCTGCAGTCTGGTCAGCTGCTTGTTATGCCACCGTCAGCATTCCCTGCTTTTACTCAGCTCGCTCACAGAGGGCCGTTGACTTTAAAAGGAGGGGCTCATATTCTCAGCTATGTTTATCAATTCCAAGGTGGTCTTTTAAAAGAGTCCATAGGCCGTGCTGTGAGAGAAGGAGACAGCTGAGGGTGAAATAGTGCAGGGGTGACGAGGCCCGGCAGGAGCCTGTCCATTCAGCCAATAATACCTCAACTTTTTGAGATGTCTTTCACTTGTTATGCATTTCCCTTGTCAGTTTGTAGAGTAACTGCTTCCACCTGCTGGCGGGTGTGCAACAACAAGCAAACTTTGTGAAAGGGAAGCCA
>JBAMHV010000013.1:16240982-16271750 GCA_037177535.1 Pseudomugil gertrudae
AATAACTAAACACAAAGCTTTAACAGGAAACATAAGAAAACCCAAAACAAAACCCACCCAAGTGTCCAATCATGACACAGTCTTACAAATCTATCAGCAAACATATTCTTATAACAATGTTGATGCCTTTTATCCACATATTTAGTTTGGAAACTCATTTAATTTGGTCTGGTTTTGAACATTAAAAACATAAAGAAACAAAAAAACTGCTATATAAATATGTAGCAATAAGTATATGGATGCAGTTTGATCGGTTTCAAAATGCATTAGTGGAGTAATATGAACAAAAACTAACAGTTGGTTTAACAATTTATGTTTACTATTCATTACTATGTGATGGTTTTTTTAGAAACTTTATGTATCAAATATGATACGTTTGGCTTTATAGGGTTAAGCTATATTGCACTTGACACCCCTGTGTGGCCTTAACTTCCTAAAATCCTTTTACATTATCAGGTATTTGCTGTAATAAGCTGCAAAACTGTCAGATGTGCAACTGTGAATCAACCAGGCTGCATGTGTGCTTTCTTTCCTTTGCTAAATAAAGAAGTATGACTTTGTTGTTGAGCATTCATGTTTAAAGTTTAAACTGCTGCACAAAACTGGGTTATTTTATGATTTCATGATATTTCATAAATACAAAAACTACAACACTAAAATACACATTACAAAATTTGACTTTGATTTCTTTTGGAAATCACTTCAAAATGACTTAATAAGAGCTCCAACAATTTGAAAAATGTAGCCAAAGTTAAATAATTCTGACACAAAATGTGACACACACATTACAGGAATAAAGCAATTCTCTTTTTTATGCAGAATTTGCCTTTCTTTATTTTCCAGTAAATACAGCTGTTGCCTAGGCAACCTGGTATATTCAGATTCAAAATTCAAAATGTTTGTTTTATCAAATGAAACAAAGAGGTCTGGTGTGAAGAGTCTGCGAGCTGCAAAGTCAAGAGACAACTTTTAATTGTCTTATTATAATTAGGCTTATGTAAGGGTGCATTGACAATGTGCATAACTGGAATCGGAAACTAACTGCAGATGGAGCACACACTGTACCTGCTGTCTTCAGATAGCTGCAATTAGACTTAATCAAGTGCTTCATGCAGTGTGCTAGCGTTGAGGATAAATGATGCAGATGGGAATTCAATAAAATTACTTTCTATGTACTGAAATACGTCAATTTAAAGAATAACAAGAACAATGAAAATGTAGCCTAAATGGTGCAAAAAGCACTTCTGTTGATTCTAAAATTACTGTGTAGTTTGACTACTAGTGGTGCTTCATGTGTTTCTCCTCCTGCAATGGAGAGTCAGAGGTAAGAAGCTATTTTTGCATGAGAAGGAATTGCACTTCTATAAAAGGGTGTTGTTTTCAAGTGCTGGAGGACAAAGTCAGCCTTTTGCATAAACATTTGATGGACACAAACCACTGCAGGAGAAACTATAGCGCAACAAAGAAAAGGAGAGAAAAACACTAAACAACACATAACAGTAAATAAATAGCACTAACAACAACAGAGACAATGGGCTTGCAGGACAAGACTCACGTTTCCACCTCTTGCTGAGTAGCCTCGCCTGTCCAAGGAACCACACCTAGACTGAACATGGCTATAGTCCAGCTTAACACTGGGGATGAGAACCTGCAGGGGCGGAGGTGAGCAATGAGGTGGAGCAAGACTTGAGCTTTCTGGCAACTTTCCTAAACAGTTTTTATTCTCCAGATGTGTCACTATTTAACTCTGGAAAGAGAGTGATTATGGCTGTTTGGCTAACAATACATGTCTCCGTACATAATGTTTTTTGTTTTATCCCGCATCAGAATAACTAAATGTAAAGAATTCCACAACTTCTCAAAGGATCACCTAAACCCTGTTAATCCTATCATCTCAAAATTAGACTACAGACTTAATTCCTGGTGCAAATCACCCCTGTATCTGATCAGAACTCCAACAAGCTAGTTCCTAACATATCTATAAAGACAAATAAGCAGTAAGTAGTTTTAGTGTTGAATACTGACTAAAATTATTTGCTCACATGTATTTAAGTCATTTTCTGTACACGACATATTTAGGCATTTGTTGTTTTCATACAATGTGACAGCAGGAGGCAACTCCTCCAGAAAAACCTCATAATACTAGCATATGTAAATAGGCAGTTCAGACTTGAGAGCATAAGTTGAGGGTGTGAGAATAATGAAAAATGTGATTGTGCTGAGATGAAAAATGACTCGATAGCTGCAAGGAGAAAAAGCAGGAGTGAGACGCAGACAGTTGGTACTATACAATAACAGCTGAAATATATAGATTTTATCTAGTAGCACAGTAAAAGCAATGGAAAGTAAACCAGAGAGCAAAAAGATGCATCATAGTATAAACACATCCCACGAGACAGAAGAGGACAGGAAGTAGCAACACGTATGTAAACCTTGACCTGATATTTCTTTCTTTATTTCTATCCATACAATACTTTGGACTACAAGGCAAGTCAATAATTTGTTAAATATTAGAGCCGTATCTGACAGCTTCGCAATGTTTAAATTAAATTAGAAATCTGTTGAAAAAGAATCTGACTACTTAGTGTTTGTGTTTTTTATACATTTTACTTGGCTTGTATATTAGCTGAGAGGATTTGGCAAGTTTTTCCAGGGTTGCCACCCACATACTCAACTTACCTCAACCATCAATCCTTTGACAAACGTGACCCCTTTTAAAGGGAAATAAAAAAAAACTTTCTAACTACCGGTATATAGATTGTCTTTCAATTACGCATTGTTATATTGTTCACATAGAAAAAGAGACCAAACACAAATTCTCTTATTTATGTGCTAAACTTTGTTCATGTTATAAATAACAACCTTTATTACACATATTGAATAAACTTTCCAATAAAAGTGTAAAGCATGGTTTTTAAATGCATTGTGATGCAAACAGAGACAATTTGGAATCTAAACCTATTTTTAACAGCAAACTGATGAAGTAAAATGTTGAGGAAGGTGAAGCAAGATGGAAGTGAAAAACGCAGCATGTGACATGCATGTAACAGACACGATGCCTTAGTGTGGAATCAGACTAGAACCTCTTCCATTAAAAGCTAGCATGTGGAAGTACTTTGGTCTCTATGGTGCATCACCAGCCAATCCCATTTCAATCCTAATTTGTTTGGGGATTTGTGAATGTGCAACCTAACTGATTCAAATCAAAGAAGTGAACTCTGACCTCTTACAATTGTAGGACTTGGGTTGCTTATTGTGCAGGAATGTTACATGTAAAGGTCATTGTGGGTTCAGCTGAACGTGTTGCAAGTAAACACAACTAAAACATGCAACTGTAGAATGACAGGTGACTCTGCAAGGTGCAGTGGATCATGATCATTCACAAAAGAAAGAAGAAAAGATTCATTATTGATTTCTGGTCAACCCAGAGACCTTATATTAACTAACAGCAACTGTTCTTTGTTGTTTGTCACAACACAAATGACAACCCATCTTATACATTTCTACTGAAAAAATAAAATCATAGTTGTTTTTTATTACATCCATCTGAAATAGAATAAAAAAAAACTGTGAGGATTCAGACCCCTACCCGACAAGAAAAACTTAAAGCTGATTATGTGACAGACACCAATAGACCAATTTGTTTTCCTTAGAAGTAAAAATAAATGATGCAGTCTCAGGATTGGGGGAACATAAATTCTCTCCTTTTAATACCAATGAAATGTATATAAAGATGTGGCCTCAGGATGTTTGCTGTGCTCCTTTATAACCTGCATATTTCTGATTTAGCTTAGCAGGAAGCAATAGGAAGATCCAGTCTTGCATGTTTGAGAGCCAAACCAAAACATGAAGAGACAGCGTTCAGTTTCATGCTGCTCACATGTAAAACAAACTCCTAAAAACTGCATGTCTACTCAAACACTCAGTTTAAAATCTGTGAATAACTTTTACTACTTGCCACCCTTTATCAAAATAACACTTTCTTCCTTACACAAAATTTTATGTCATACATTTTATTTTTTTGCATTTTCTGTCTTAATTTTACTTCCTTTTATTTTTTAAAGATAGTTTTTAATGTACAATTTATATCAATGCTTCCTTTGCTGCTATAATTCTGCTTAATATAAATGCCTTTGAATGTATAGAAAAAAACTTGCCATGCCTTACCCGTTAGACCCAGAAGAGTGAATATGAACAACTTGCTTTGATAGGCTCGTAATCAGGCTTCAGGTTTATTTCTAAGAAATTAACTTGACTCTTGAGATTCTGACAAAACAATTATAACTTGACAAATATAGGATTACAATTTTTATAGAACAAAACAGATGCTTCTCCAGTCAGAACGCACATGTGAATGTATCAATTTAATGATATTTTTTAGAGGACACCGAATGTGAATTGAACATTTTTAAATGCTTTATATTGTGGGCTTGAAGGGATGTGAACCTATCACTTGGCTGTAAGATGTAAGATTAAAGATAACACAAAAATACAGGATGAGTAAATGGGAATTATTTCTTCTTAAACAATCTGCAAAATGGAAGACAAGCCTCATTTCAAACTGAGCGGATAAGACTTAAGATAACTGCATTATCTTATGACAGATAATAACATGAAGCTACAACCACACAGTTACATCTGAGCCTGTCTATGGCCCCCTGCGCTAACAACAGCATCTGGAGAGACTTTCACACTCCAGTTGCTATTATTGGTAGTAAATATATAAATACCAGTAATAACAAAAGTAAATTTTAAAAGCAACCTATTCGATCCTTAAACTAGAAGTGAGGAGTGTCACAGTTCAGCCGTTTGTGGTTCTGTTTTCTCTTCGTGTGCCTCAGGTGGAGAAAGCAGTAGAGGAAGATTGGGAGGAGTCTGGTCTGCTCCTGCTTCCACAGCGGTTTCCCATCTGCCATCATCATCAAGCCTTCTTTTATGAGGACTGCAGGAGCAAACAGACCTCGCCAGATTGTCCCACTGTATCTGTGGTAAATCAGGCTTCCACCTGTGTTTGTTTTGTACTCCAAGTAGTTTACCTCCAATCTGTTTTCTCCTTTCCAGTGTTGCTTTGCCTCCCAGAATTTGTCCAGACTTCTGCCAGCAGCCAATCCTCTCTGCAAAACCTCATCCACCTGCATGCTCGCCTCCACAACCTGCTCCGTAACCATAGCTACCTCCCCCTCCAATTAGGATTTTCACCAAGAATTAGTAAGCAGCCGCTGGAGATTTGACACCTTTCTGCTTCATCAGGAATGATCACTAATCTTACCCCCTCTCATCACAAAAACATTTTAATGTAGTATGAGACCGCTAATGTTTTAAGTTAAGTTCCTCCCTCAGATAAAACCCCATCTCTGTTAAAAACTATCTCTGTATATTTCCTGGAAATAGATTGTGTGTGGCTTTGTACATTATTTGAGCTGTTTAAAAATGAACCAGATATGTAAAAATTAATGTTTTGAATTTTATGAGCAGTGCATTTATGTGATCTCTGTAACTGGCATTATGAATTATTCTTATAGCTCTTTTCTGCTGTAAAGATAGTGGTAATATTGTACCCCTATATGTATTCCCCCAAACATCTGCACAATTGTAGATGTGGTAGGATCAATGAGCAGTAGTGAATATAGAGTGATTTCTGGTCTAGAAATTATTTATGGCTTTACAGTTTGATGTCCAGTTTGATGCATCTTGATTTTTTTTTCATGAGACGTGCTTTCCTGGTGATATCAGATTTTTGTTTGGTCAGAAGCTCATTAATGAACACATTGTCTCAGCCATAAGTCTGCTATTGAGTCCTAAATCTACTAGTTTTTGACAGCTAGACCTATGGGGTGTATAAAGGAAAGCGTGAAACTGCAATAAGAAAACAGGGTGTAACAGTGAAGTTCAAACTTCTATGACACATTACCAAAATACACACAACTAAACGTGACTATCCATCTCATCACCCGTCTACTGAGGAGGGTTTGAGTACATACAGCAGATCCAGGTGGACAGTGCTTCGGATTATCCTTGGAGCTGCATTTAGACAGTGATAAGAGACTGAAGTCCAACTTCTTCTTAATTAAAATATGAATCTGGGAAAATACAGAGACAGTACATACTGCTTACTTGGAAGATATGAATAAGTGCTTGAAACAATTTAATAATGTATCTTCTAGTGACTTCAGGATATTAACGACAAGTGCAGGTAATGAAGATACTTTGGCATCTTAACTGTTGAAGAATAAGGCTTTTATGATTGAGGAGGACTAGTGGAATATAAACACAAGCTCTGTTTATTTAACTGTTCTTTTGAAACAACAGTAAATGTACTGAGTTTACTGTTTAAAATAAAAAAGGAGACATTTTCAATCAAAGTCTAAAATGATTTGTCATATAATTGTTAGTTTGTACCGTATTTATAAACCTTACAGTACATTATTCCAATAGTTTGCTTGCTATCAGGTGTAATTTAGCAGAAACAGTCTGTGCTGTAATCAACAATGAAGTGATATACCAGTAGGTCCTGGATCCAGGTCACACTGTGTGCTGCCGACAGACACAGAGTGACAGAGATGAAGCGGAGCAGTGATTTCCAGATCAAAGAGCCTCTGCGTTTGGCCTTGGTGGGTATATTTTGTTCCTCGTGTTTCTAATGAGGACAATCAATGCATTGGTCAGCAGCCGGCTGGAGGTGAGAGAGGGATGGGCTGAGGGAGGCTCATTACAGGAGTTGCTTACCACAGCACTACCAGGACCTTGGGGTTGCCTTGGGGAACTAATAAAGCTTGAGGGAGGAGTAATTAACACCCTTGTGAAAATTGTTATTCACACCTGGTTGTAACTATAATGTGATAATTGTGCAAAAATAGCTGAATACTACCACTTATTTGCAGATTGCATAATTTTTGTTATGAGGATCAACAATACAGAAAAAAAACTTTTTGATGTGTTTTTGTGAAAGTCTAAAATCTGAATTGAAACAACAATTAATAAAATTACTTTGTAGTTAAAATGATCATTTGCATAAGATTTCAGTTTTTTCAGTTATAATTCACACGCATGAACACTTAGCTCATGTCTTTGTCTAGTCATTTTTTACCAAATTTCCTAAAACACACTAATATATCTTAACATCTACATTTGATCATTTGAACATAAAACTACTGTTTTGAGAAACTGATTACACTTTAACAAGCAGCTTGTGGCCCAACAAATCAACCCTGATTAAAGATAAAGTTGCCATTTAAACTTTGTTTTGTACAGAAGGCATCTGGGGTTGGTTAGGAACAACCCGAACACAGGTTAGTTGTAGTGAAAACTGGTGAAGATGATGTAGAAAAAAACATCACATGTACTAAAGACAATGCACCTGCAGAGCAGTAGATGCTCATATTAATTAACCAATTTATTTATAAGCCACAAATTAATATTTTTTGCTTTTGCTTGATGCGGATTCCAGGAACAGTGTTGTAAGTTTTTTTTTTTGGAGACAATAACTTTAACAACAATATTTCATTCTATAAGACGCTAAATAGTTTCCTTTTGAATTGTTTTTATAAAGATCTGTTTTACAAATGAGCACAGAAGCTCTGTTGTTCTGTTGCACAAAAGTGCTTCTTCTGCATCAACAGAGCTATCGATTGAACAAAATAAGTTGATGGGGGTTGTATAACTACATGATGACACTGAAGGGAAAGAGAAAAAAAAGAGACTAATCATGCTGCCTTGTGCAGACAAACAATGGCAACAAAACACAGAGTCCACTCAGCTTATTTCTTCAGCTGCTTGACAGGCCAGCGTTTGGAACATGATCTCTCTTCATTTGCTGACTGACTGCAGCTCCAAGACATGGAAAGTCATAAAGATGCTTAAACTCCTAATCAGGTCATCAGTGGAGACTTGCAAGACCTGATGGCTACAGACACGCTGCTGTTTTCATCACTATATTGTGTTGCAGCACTGTCTTTTTTTGCATGCTTTTGTATTTTATCTGTGAGGTCAGTAAAAGCCACAGTGAAAAAACAAACATGGTAAAGCTAAGAAAAGGAGTGCAGAGGTGAAAGGAATAAGTAAGCAGCAAAACAGAAGCTTCAGGTTTCAGGAGGAAAGTGTAAAAAACTGATTTTCACCTGTCCTCCTTTCGGCTGATACTTGATATTCTCTGTGGAGCCGATCTTAGACTTGACATTCTTGAAGTCAGGCAGCGGCTGGTTGATGATGCGGAGTTGCTTGGGAGTGGTTGCAGGTGACTTGGGTGGAGTGCGGAGGAGGGCCACCTTCCTCTCTTGGGAAATCAAACTGAGAGAGCGTGGGGTCCCAGGGGTCCTTGAAGAAGATGAGTAGCTGGGAGGGGTTCCTGGAGTGATGGCTGTGGAGCCGGGGGTGCGGGGGGTAGAGTGGCCACTGCGAGCCGAACGGGAGCGCATTGTTTCTGTGACTGATGGGGAGATTATATAGATAAATGTTAGCACAGGAGGTGAAGAGATAAAATACAAAATATTTTATCAGAGATGAAAATATGGCACAAAACGGAGAAACAGACTGATGTAATCTACTGTCATTTTTCTTAAATCCTCCCTACCTGTCATACTAGGTGCTCGTCCTATTCTGTGTTCTGCCCTCATCTCAGTCCGAAATGCTGCAGAAGGAAAAGATAAAAGGTTTAGGACTTAGTGGCAGGACAGACGAAGAAATAAAAAGGAATATCAGGGTTTGCTGAGGCCCCTTACACTACATTCTACATTTACTCTACAACAAAGTTTCCTAATAATTAAAAAATGTTACAAAACAGAATCATTAAAGCAGCTAAATGACAATCATAGAATGAAGGAAAAGACATGTCATCTGACTGGTACGAAAGAAAACTGATTCATAAAACTATATCCACCAATAATATAAAAATGATCAATATAAAAGAAAAAGATCTGTCTTTAGTCCATTTGTGTGAAACAAGTTGACCAGCCTACATGTGGGCCTACGGGGAGCTGTGGATCCAGAGCTGGTGATAGAGGTAGAGCTCTCCTCATGTTCGTGGTAACCACGGCGACTGAGAATGTGGGCATGACGTGGCATGGACCGCTTGTCTGGGCTTCGTGATGCACCATCCTATTGGAAACACACAAAAGAGTGCAGCAAAGGGGCACTAAAAGAGATGTTTTGACAACATAAAAACATCAAATTTGTACTTTTAGAAAGTGTGTAGCTATGTCGCCACCCTACAAGTCGCTTACCTTTGCTCTAAGTCTCCCCAGTAATTCTGGGGAGCTGCTAGACTCTGTTGAAGATAGGTGAGGTCTATCTAACGAGGCAGTCATTCTGGATAATAAGGTGGGAATCTTTGTGCGTGGCAAATGATGGGCATGGTACTGAGATGGTACAGCGATGTGGGCCGGTGGGTGAAAAGCATGCAGCAGCACCAAAAATAAATAAGACAGTGACAAACAAATAGTGAAAATGACACCACTTCAACATGGTGGACATGGTCTCATGTGTCCTTATTGAGGTCGTTTATGAAATATTGAAACCAGACATTGAACCAAAACAATCAAGTTTGCATATGCTCTGAACAAATGTAGGAAATGTTATTACACTGAAGACTGCAAGTATTGGACATCACATTCAAACAAAGCAGGCTAATAGATATATTAGAAGAGATTTACAGTATGCTGTAAGTGGCATGACATTAAAGAAATGCAGAAACTGTGGTTTTTTTAGACACAATAACTGTCATTACCATGGTGGAGGAGTAAAATGGAGTCACGACCACAGCCGCTGGAGAAATGTCACAGTGTGATTCAACGCCCACTCAGTAAAATAAACACCAAATGGATCTGTCTTAACAGCTTATGCTAAAAACCCATTAAACATGACAACAAAGTAGCCAATCCCTTAGAAGAAATCAAACTATAGAGGTTTAATCTAATCTTAACTGTGTAAGTTGTGAGTTACACAGATAATATGCATCATCTGTTACTGTTTTGCCATACTAAACTCACCGAAGCTCTGTCACGAGATATTCTGGCAACGCTGAGAGGCTGGCGATTGTCTGGTAGACTCTCTGAGGGACAGGAATACAGAAGAATTTCAGGAAAGTCTGATTAAACACATGTAACATGAATGTGATGATGCAAGAGACTTCTGCATGTACGGCTTTGAAGGGTTATATTTATCATTACATCCCCGTGAGGATAAGTGATTCACATGATAGAATTATGTATAAACAACAAACATCTAACTTTATAGTCCCATTTGTGGCATGGTAAGCCATATAACAAATCAATGTTCTGTGGGAGCAGGTTGCTTCCCCTATGAGAGCTCTGTTCTGCAAAGACTTGGCAGGGAATCACACAGAATAGAGGATTTTGCATTATGTAAGGCAACCCTGGAAAATAAACTAATTGGGGCAGTGCAGCAGTCGAGCTTTCATCATCAGTGACAGAATTCAGTCTTTCAGGGGAAAATGAGGTCCAAACCGCCTTTGGGACAGCGTAGCATCACATTCATCATATTAATCACCAAAACAGTTATGGACATGAGTGAGACAAAGAAAAAAGATGAAAAAGAACAGCAAAATAAAAAAAAGATTAAATAAAACAAATTATACATTTCCAACAGTCAGTTTTATTGTAAAGAAATACCAAAAAAAACTACAAACCCAAAATACAATGACTGGAAACAAAAAAAAACATCAATACTCAAACCAAATATATATAACACTGCAGGATGGGAGTGATGGAAACTGGTGCCCTGTGATTCCCCTGCAGAAAGCACCCGCTGGGTGATACACCAGGGCAATTTGTCACCTGTGGGTCTCCTTCTGGGATAGGAGTGGTGTTGGATTGGACGGGTCTGGCGAACTGCTGGCTTCGTCCCACTCCTCTTGGATGGAGATAGAGTCTGAGCCTCCACTTTTTTGGTGAACTCAGTCTTCTTTACGACAGCTACATTATCAAGGGGAAATAAGACCAAAGACTGAAGCAAGAGAGATGCAAAATAAGCAGGGAGAGCTGCTCAGGCATGTTAAAATGCTGACTGATGTGAGAGAAAATTTTCCAGGAATCCTTTGTAGCTACTATGTTGTTGTATGCAAGTAGGAAAAAGGATTACTTTATAAGTCAGATTTACACTTCCATAAAGCACACACATTTAAATAGAATCACTAAACTAACAGCAAACAGAAATATGTCATAATAGTCTTTTTTTGTAGAGATGATCAACAAATTCTATATCAGTTAAATGATTAACTGCTGTTTGAGACAGTTTAAAAGAAAAAAAACCTTTTTTCTTTTTGATCTCCTCCCTGGGGATGTAGACGGGCTCTTTGCGGACAGGCTTCCGTTCAGGTGTGGAGATCCGTCCCTTAGCACGCCCTGCTTTGGTCTTGAGTTTAACAGGTTTATCCTGTCTCTCCATTTTTCGCTGTTGCATTTGCTTGCACTGGACAACGGGCGGTATTTTGACTGGACTAGGCACCTTGGGCAAAGGCTCAATCTGCTCCGTTGCTATACTTTTGTCATCATCTGGCAAACAAGGCATAAAAAGCAGTGAGTGATTTGATGTAGCAATGTGAATAATGAAAGAAGAGAAAAAACCTGATGACAGAGCAAAAAAAAAGAGATCTCACCTTGTGTGTCCACCCAGGAGCTGTCCAAGATGGAGTCATCCACTGTGGTTTCATCTTTATCGTAGCTTTCTGTCAGCCCTTCTGTTTCTATGGTCTGAGCCTCCCTTCCTGGGGAGGCAGGCATTTCAGGAACATTGCCCAATTCTTCAAGACTGGCTGCCTCCATGTCTGCTTCCTGGGCCAGCTCCACAGACTCCTCTTCTTCATCTTCGTCTTCTTCTTCTTTGCGGGCGGCGACACAAAGAGCTTCAGCCTCCAGTGGCGCTGAGAACCGAACGCTGTGCCCTGGTTCTTCTGCCTCATCGATTGTCTGGACCACAGTAATGAAATCATCTTCAACCATCACCACTGATTCAATGGCAGCGTGGGTCTCTGGGATCTCCTTCATCACCTCCATCGCTGCACCTGCTTTAGTCAACACATCTTCCTCCCTTGTCTCTTTCCAGTTTCCAGCCGCTTCCTCAGCATGATTTACGGGAGCTTTTTCTTCCTGCTGTATTGCTTCTACTTCCACCGGCAGTCCCTTCTTCTCCACTTCTGACACTTTTTTGATTTCTTCCTTTTCTTTTAGTTCCCTCTCTATCTTTTCCTGCTCTTCCTTTTCTTTTGCTTCTCTGTCTGTCTTTTCTTTCTCCTGCTTTTCTCTCAACTCACACTCCATTCTCTCTTTTTCCAGTCTTTCTTTCCTTTCCTTCAATTCTCTCTCTTCTGCCTCTTTCTTTTCTCTCTCTTCTTTCTCTTTCTTTTCCCTCTCTTCTTTCTCTTTCTTTTCCCTCTCTTCTTTTTCTTTAAGCTCCTTTTCAGCTTTCTCTTTTTCCAGTCTTTCTCTTACTTCTTGCTCTTTCTCCTTCCTTTCTTTCTCTTCCTTCAATATTCTCTCTGACTCTTCTTTCTCCTTTCTTTCCTGCTCCTCTCTCTCTTTCATTTCCTTTTCGTTCTTTTCTGTTACCTCTTTAAGTTTTCTCTCTTCTGACTCTTTTTTTTCCCTCTCGACTGCTTCTCTCTCCTGCTCTTCTTTCACTTTTCTTTCTGCCTCATCCTTCTCATCTCTGTTTATTCCTAACACAGGTGAAGGGGTTCTCTTGGGAGAACCATACAGTTCTCTTTGTTTAAGTTTGGAGGGAGAGAGCACTGGTGAGAGCAGCTTGTCATCATCAATGTTGCTCTCCACAGATGAAGTAGGTGAAGTTTTGACGGGTCTGGCAATACGGTCCTTGGCCATGCCAGTCAACTGGTACACATCCTCAGCATCTATCTCCTCGTAGGCTTCCTGGTGTACCAGTTTCACTTTTTCCCGAAGCTCCTGCAGTTCTCGCTCCTCCTCCAGACTCAGAGGCCTGTCCTCCATTTCCAGTTTGCGGATCTGCCTCTCGTAGTCTGCAATCTCGGTTTCAGATGCCGAGCCTTCACCGCTACCTTGCCGTTCAGTCTCACTTGCTGACCTCTCACATTCTTCTAGAGTAACGGTCACAGTTGGCGTCACAAAAGCGTCGCTTGGGTGAGCAAGTTGAGCGTCACTTACAGATTTAATTTGTTGGTCATTTTTTACATCTTTGACCATTTGTTCAGCAGAATCTTCATCCTTTTCTTGCCTCTGTTCTATCCTCTCCTCTTCATCATCAGCTCCTGATGGCATGTTCTTGTCATCCCCAGACATATCCCTAACTGCCAATTTTCTTGCCTGTTCAGCCACTTTCTCCTCCAAGACAGAGGGGGTAAAGACTTGTGCGGAGGTGTTTGTAGGGCTGAAGACATCTGCAGGAGATGGCATGGGCCCTGAATATTCACTGAATACACAATAGCCCATCTCTTCCAATTGGCTATCACTCTTTCTAAGTCCAGGACTCTGCTCCCCTGAAGTTAAGCTGGCCATGGGGTCATCGACATAAGTAGGATGATCTGCTTGAAATGATTGTCTCCTGGTGATTTCAGGGTCAGTATTTTCTGAAGCCAGTCTAGAACGAGTTCCAGCAAGGTCCAACATCTCAGGTAAGTCTTGTGTCATTGCTGTGTCATTTTTAGGGGGCTGGGGTGATTCTGGAGACTCTGGTTGGGGGCTGTTTTTTGAAGTTGGTTCTGCAGTCCGTGGAGGAGATGAGGAATCTGAAGTGACAGAAGCAGCTGTCTCCAGGATGAGGGGAGGGAATGATGGAGGTTTATCTACAGCAGGTGTAGAAACTGGTAGGTAGTCAGCTGACTCGTCAAGACTTCCACTAGTGTATGACATGATATCTGTGGCTAGTGGGGAAAAGTTCCTAGGTCTCCCTTGCCCACTCTGATCCATTGCTCCAATCGTGATGTTAAGTGAGTAACTCCTCTGCTCTAAGGCAAGTTTGCCAGGAGAAAGTCTGCAGTCGTTACTTTTTTCAGGAACTATAAACATGCCGGTATCTCCTGCTGTACTTTTTTTCATTTCAGGATTATCCTTTGCCTCAGTTAATGTGCTGTAGCTAATTTCCTGAGACCTGGTATCATCTGTAGTCTTCTTTTCCCCGGATCGACTGAGTTCATAATAACCCTCTCCCTTACAGTGGGGACCTTCATCAACCTCCATGGCTGAGGTTTCAAAATATGCTGACATGCCAGATCTGTCGCTGGCATCTCTTGTTGTTTCTCCTCCTTGAACTTTAACTTCCATTGAGGAGAAATCAGATGGAGCACCAATACTGCTCAACTCCACCACTTCCACGGATGGCTGTTTTTCAGACACTGTGATTGGCTCACCATACATAGGCTGAAGTGTGAGAGAACTGGTAGAGTCTTTGGCTTGACTTTGAATATCTGGAGGTACAAAGGATGGCATATCCATGGTGGGGCTCTCAGGTACATCTCTTTCACCAGCAAAGAACCCTTGGATCTGCGGCTCAAAAAACTCCTCTGGGCGTTTCTCCGATCCAATACTGTCAGGACTCATGGACCCACTGTCCTGCTTGTCCGAGTCCATCTTCAAAGCTGAAAAGATATCTGTAAGTTGTTTGTCTTTTTCACCATGGAAAAGTATCACTTTAGCATGCTGTGAATGGGATATTTTCTAAGCCAGGGACTTTGGAAGCTATTACAAAAACGGGCAAAGCTCCTCTTAAACTTACAGCACAATGACACGACCATCACGGTAGTTCGGCGTGATTATGGGGTCCACCAAGTCACAGATGAAGGAAAATATGGAATGATGTGTTACATAGCCAGCATGAGGCAAGTGAGATGCAGATTTTTGTGAAACAAGCTACAACAGATGGGAGGAATATCCATGCATTTAACATCAATTACAAAAGAAATAGCATTTCCATCATTCTTTATAAACACAATGCATAGTCCATAGAATTTGTCAGGACAAAATTTAAATAGTTTTAATAAGAAATGATAGGATATTTAGCTCTTCTCTGTCATTATATCATCCAAAAATAAGCAGCATCTTGTTTGTGAATGACAGATAAATGCTATATGTTGATACTGTCAAAAGAAAAAAAAATGCAGATTAATGATCAAGTATTTTAAAAGTCACATATGGAAGGATTTATTGATCTATTGACAACTATACCGCATTTATAATGGGACAGCCAACATGGGACTGCATATCCTTAATCATGAGAATAAGAAAGCAAATGAATGTTTTACCAGTATGAATAACGGTAACATGAAATGCACTGCACAGGCAAACCACCACCAAGCTAGCTTGTAAACACAATGAAAAACCTGTAATCTTATAAGCTGGTGAAATAAAATAAATAATAAAAAGCAACATTATTAGTTCAACATAAAATGGCCGGCCCCGAAAACCACTGCACGTAAAGTTAAAAAAAGCTAAAAAAAAAAAAAAAACAACAGGATAGGTTTAACAAGGTGGTCCTTTCACCAACAAGCCTGTGTTGCCTTGCAGCCGCAGCAGAGCGCACGGGGGGTTACTTGCCATTCCACTTGAATTATAATGCTTATGTTATTTGCCTCCTTGTAACAAATCTAAGACAATGCAGTTGCATGCAGGCAGGGCGAGCAGAGGGCAGGACGCACCTGTCTCAGGGCTTTCCTCACCCTCTGCTTCCTCCTCCTCCTCCTGTTTGTCCACAGAGCTTTCTGCAGCAGCACTAGCTGCCTCGACGGGCTCCAGGTTTACTTCCTGGGCCTCGCCTATGGCCCCTGTCTGATCTAAGGGCTCAGCTTGGGGGCTGTCCAGCTCGGGCTCTTCCCCACTCCACTGCTGCTCATCAAGAGCTGCCTCGGACTCTGCTGCCTCTGTACTCTCCTCCTCCTCCTCTTCCACTTCCTCCTCGTATTCAGCTGTAAGAGCCTCCATGGTCTCTTCTTCTCAAGAGCAGGGTGAAAGGGGGACACATTAAGACTACAGGCAACACAGACTTGGGTTATGTGAGAACACAACTTATGAGGGGACACTTTCAGCTCTATGAAAACATTATAAATAGTTTTCTGTTTATACTTATAAATATCTTATTAGATACCTTAGTGTTGTGTGAGTGGTTCTTATTACACATGTTGGTTTTAATCAGAAATTTCTATCGTGGGTTATTCTAGAATAGAATAACATTTGCATGTTTTTCAGTGTCCAATTTTTCTTTATCATAAATACATATTTTTAAATGTCTATTCTAAAATATAAACCTTTTTTTCTGCTCTAGCTTTGTTCAGTGCACTGAAATATTTTTAGTAGAATTGCAAAGCAGTCTCATAAATGAAAAAAAAATCTTTCAGGGTTTTTAGGTCCAACAAGTCTTTTCATCTTATCTATAAATTTTAAAAACAGGGTCTGTTAGCCTAACTACCTGGAATAATGGCTCTCAGCATAGTCATCACATCCATTGATGGAGAACTTGAACAAGCTAATATAGAGTTACTAAGGAAGAAGATCATTTTTATATATATAATAAAAGAAAGCAAAACAAGGAAAAAGCTAATTATTTTTTGGGTTTTTTTATATTTACAATTTTACCAGATTCATCAATACCACAATAGTCTAACTTTTGCAAGTTGATGTGATAAGAATAAGATGAGCTGTAACATTGCTGAGAATATCTGTGATCATGTTGCTGGACATAAAAGTAGCCCACGCAAAGCATTTATTGTGCCTGTTACAGGAACAGTGTGGTTCATGACATAAAAATGAACATGCTTTTTGTCCAAAATAGACTGAAATACAATGATGTTCTGGTTCTGTTAGCAAACCTGGGACAATTAAAAATGTAGTTTGTCTCTATGCATTGGAGAAAAATATGGGAGAAAATTGGATTAGACTGTTCTATTATCTACAACACTTAATGAACATTTCAAAAATAGACAAGCATGTGCTAGTGGCCTGTTACATTGCTTAAAATAATACATGTTTTATTTAAACAATTATAAAAAAATTATTAAACAATTAAATCAAAGACTAATATTCAATACTTATGGTGAGGAATTCATATAAATATATAAATAAAACAAGAAATATGTGGAAAAAAGTTTCTATAAGCATTCCTTGTTTAATTAGTTTATGAGAGACGGGTCTACTATGATCACCTTCTCATTTTACTGCTGTTTTCACATTAGGTTTACAAAGTTAGTAAAGGTCCCATTTCTATCTGTTATAATAAAAATGTTTAATGGCACCAAAAAACTAGTTATTTTAGTCATCCTGCAGTATTTTACAGAATGACACAATTTTATAAATCGTACATTTGGCAACACATTTTGGGTGATTTTTTTTAAGCAAGACTCGTCCGTTTCATTGGAGGATATTTCACTTCTTTATTGTGCTCAAGAAGAACAAAAAAAACTAAAATGCCACAGCAAAAGGTTTCTGCAGTTATTTTATATCATCTAAAAAGTTTCTGCTATGTGCTAAATTTTCTTAATAGCCACTGACAATAGATAAATGTATCACTGCACAAGGCAAAAAGAAAACCATTTTTCAGTTTTATTTAAGTATTTAAGTAAGTATTTAAGTGTGCACTGGAGCTGAAAGTTTTCCATGTTACCACTGTGAAAGTGTTAGAATAGCTATTAGATGTGTGAAGAGGAACTGACACAGTACACCATGGTTAAAGAAATGGGAGATAATGTTGAGGAATTTACCAAAACACAAGTCTGGGAGATATTATTGTGCATGAAGGTCATGCACATTGTCTCTCGAGACCTTATGAAGGTTATGGATCTCAAGTCATGTCCCAAAAGTCTTACTTGTGGGTCATGTGGTTTCACTGATGCAGAAGTTTACTAAGTACCTCACAATAAAAATATAAAAAAAAAACAACATAGTCAAATTTCAGAGACATCACTTCTCTGTTAACGGCATGGCAACCACAGGTAGCGATGGCTTTTGGTAAAAATGAATTCAAATAAAAAGTATGTTTGTTGAAGAAAAGTGAGGTTTTGAGTGGACGTATATCACAAGGACACACACATCACACAAAGGCAGACGAAAAGACGAACTGACGGAGAGACGGAAGGACAACGATAAGGAGGAATGGGATTGAAGGGAGGAGGTCACATCACAAAAGGAGAGGAAAGAAAGAGAGGAGATGAGGGGAGAAATGGCAAAGAGGAACCATGCGTGGTTCACCTTCAATCTGTCTAAAGGCCACGGCGTGCCCTGTGGGGCGAGCGCCCGAGTGCGTCCACTCAGGGCTGAACAATGGGTGCTCATAGTACTCCTCGTCGGAGTGGTAGGGGTCGTCCTCGGGCACGGAAACTGAGATGGAGGGGGCGAGGAACTTGCACCTCTCCCGAGAATTTTGGAAGCGGCGGAGAGGGCCCGCCTCCTCCTCATCCCCTACATCTACAAACAAGACAGACACAAGGAGAAGAACTGCAGGGAAATCTGGACACAGACTAAAAGAGAGACAGTGAAAGGGAAGGAGATGAGGAAAAAAGAAAACACAAAAATGGAAAACAGGCAAAAGAACAACCATCTTAAAGGGAAAAGTTCTTACAATTTGATCTAGATTTACTTTGCCACATGGGTTAGCTAGCGTGATTTATTTTAATCACCTTAAACTGAAAGTTTAAAGTACAAACACACACGTACATATGTTTATTGAAATAATTTTAAAGGTACGAACATGTTACACAAATAGTACAAACAGAAGTTCGTACTCAACAAACGTTTCAAACAAATGCTCTTTAATACTTATTTTTTATTTTTGTATTTGACTACCGTAGTTTAAAAGTAAGAAACTATAACTAAACAATTGATTAAATCAACTGTAAATCAACAATGGACCAATTTTGGGTTTTGGGGGAAAAAAGCTTATGTGACTGTTTAAGATGGACAGTTCTTTTGCAAAAGAAACCAACATAAATGTTGAGAGGAAAAAGAAAAAACTATTACAACAGCAACAAAGGCAAAGCCTGTACAAAGAAAAGAATAAAAACAAGGGAGACACAACACACAGGACAACAAGAGAACGATGACAAGCAACTCAAAGGTAACAAAGCTTTGGGGGCCAGCCTTTATCTGAGACTAACCAAGTGAGCATATCATCTCATATTTATGACTAAATATCAGACTAAAACCCCAAAAGTTCAAAGGAAAGTATTCACCCAGCTACTACAAGGAAAAACCTTACCACTCATTCACAGTATGTATGAACCCAAAAATACACAGCTTCCCACGCAACTTTATGTTTTCTACTTTGCAGGAATCAGTAAAATCATTATCACCTAGATATGAAAGATGCAAAGTAACTCTTTTTATGGGACCTAACATAAAGTGTAACTGTCAAGTACACAAATAAAAAACTACCAATGGTCTGACTGGCAAATTACAGACAAATGAGACAGTTTTACAATTGGTTTAAGCATATTTTTAAAAATCAAAAGAAGCATGTTATATTAAAATCTCTTAACCAATGAACAGAAATCACACGTAACATGTCCTTACTGTAATTCAAAGTGGGGATTTTTTTCCTATCTCCTTTTTTTCTTTGAATCTTGCTTTTAAAGAATAAAAGTCTTTGGGTTTAACTATGGTTTTAAAATGTTTATCCAGCTGAACCTCTGACCATAGCCACAGCCAAAAACATACAAATTAATTAAAAAAATAAAGAGGCAGACAACTGACAATGACCATTAAACACAACACCTTGATTTTAGACATCCTACACGTAAAAACGCTAAAGAACAAACGACAGGAAGTTGGAGTATTATCTAAATCGGCGGTCATATTAGTGTGTGGGTAGACAACGAGGTCAGAAGGTTAGACAGAGGATTGGATGAAGAGGGTAATAAAAAGAGCACAATGTGGTCATGCATGAGAGTGCTTCTTTGTTCTGGAGAAATGATGGTGATGAAGATACCAGGTGCATCAGATCCATGTGTATGATGAGGAGGACAAAGCAGGATCTCAAAGGAAATGGATGACAGAAGAAAGGAGAACATGTTCCTGCTTTTAGAAACCCTTTTGAGGTTTTCTTGAATGGGTACCAATGTGTCATTTGTCTCCTGGAGGAAGGGAATGTCTCGACACATTGGGTATTTCCAGGGCTTAAAGTACACCATCATACTCATTTATGTGTCGACGATCACAAAACTCCAGACGCTACATTAAAGGGAAAGAAAAGAATAATATTTTACTTAATAGATATGCTCTTTGAATTCTTGGCCTACCTTGTTCCAGAGGACCAAAAGGCTCAGCAGCAGGTGAGGGGGGAGGGGAGGGAGGCAAGTTGGTCGTATCTTCAACTAAAGGAGTACAAATAAAAATATAAACTTGGTTATAGTCGTAGAGGTTAAATTAACAACAATAGAATAATGGTTGAACCGTCCAGTCAATTTAAAACTCTTGATGTGAGCAAGGCTCTGTGATGCTGCCGCATAGCTGGACATCAAGCTGTGCACTCATTACTGATCCATTCCACTTGAGCCACAGCATCAGGTTATTTGTTTTCAGTCAATAAGAATGAGGATGATTATTGTCTCTGGGAAGTGTCTGCTGTGCATTGCTCAGTGTATACCAGGACGTATTTAGTAAATATAGTTTGTTTGTTTGTTTTATTTTATAAGTGGTGTGGCTAACCTCATGTTTTCAGGCATGCAATACTGGATAGCAGAATCAGTGGATGCTGGGTGTGGGTTTGCCTCTGGAACCTTGGAGACTTGCCCGAGGTGTGCCCTGAGCCTTATCGAGTGCCAAATACGTTGGACAGTCTCCAGCCCCCAGACCCCGCATAACATTTGGACAGAAGAACATTTTCCCACAGATAATACTTGGCAGCCCTTGTTTTAATGTGCATCTCACCTGACGGCAGCCGTTGAGTCTCCTGTTCTCCTTTCAGGACTGCCACTGCCTCTGCCGTCACTTCCTGCACAATCCGCGCAGATACTTGCTCTGGAAATAGACATACAAGCACACGGGGTAAACAAAAATGCTGCTCTATGTCTCTCCAAACCTCACATGAAAAGCTGAAATGATTTCTAGAACTGTTTAGGCTTTAAGGCTTTAAGTGTTACAATGGAAACTCTCCATCCTCGTAAGAGCAACCTGATGATGATGTGTGTCAGGAATAAATAAACTTGCAGTGTGCATATCTTTTATGTTTTTTTTCTTTTAATTGAGCAACAAGCATTTTAATGTGTACACTTAAATTTAAACAACTGAGTTCAAACCAGTTTTATTGGTTTTTATATGCAGTGTAAAGACGTTTTTTAATTTAATAAATTAATAATGAACATGACATGCACCTTGGGGATAGGCTGATTGGAGACTCTAAATTGCCCATAGGAGTGAGGGTGAGTGTGCATGGTTGTTTGTCTATGTGTGTTGGTCCTGTGATGGACTGGTGACCTGTCCAGGGTGTACCCCACCCCTCATCCGATGTCAGCTGTGATTAGCTCCAGCCCCCACCCCCACCCCGTTCAGGGAATAAGTGGATAGATAGATGGATAGATGGATAATGAACATGCTTTAACATGCCTGCTATGCAGAGAAAATTTGAGTCCTGACATTCATGGGAATGCTTATATACGTGGCATGTCACCCAGACATTGTTGCTCATCAAATATCCCCCATGGAAACTGCACTACCCAAAAGGTAGAGGCCTGTTTCTGTTAGACAGCACACCCCAACACATAAATAAAAACATTGCTTACATACTCAAAGAAACCGAGATGCAGAACTGTCCCATGAAGGTACCTATAGCTTGTTGCTCCAACTCAATAGTAGAAGCCCCATATCCCAAAAATAAAACTCTTTTTTTCTTTTTTTGTCAAAAAACCACATCAACCTGCAATCCACATATTCTTTAAAGCAACTCCCTTTGCTTAATCTGAAGGTCTATAAAGCTACAAATACATAATTAGTTGACTTCTATCAAATATATCAAAACACTCCCTGGTAAATCACTTGTGAAACACTCTCTGTGAAGTCACATTGTATTGTTCATATACTGAACTATTAGCATTGGCGAGAAGCCACTAAAAGATCTCCTCACATCACCAGTCTCACCAGTGAACCAGCAGTGCTTAAACACACCCAAAAACAGAAAAACAACCGTCACCCTCGGTATACAAACTGAAATAAAAATTAAAAGGATTTCTTATCAAAACACACACATTATAAATGTAATCTGTCTAACCCTTCATGTGTGAAATGTTAGCTAACCCCAGAGCAAAAACACTGATCATTTAAAACAAAGAGAGTAAGACTATCACAATAACATCTGCAGTAAGGCATGTATATATGTTCTTATTTAGAGATGGGAATTTGTTTTTAAAATCAGAGGAAAGGGCTTGGCATCTGTTTCTGCCTATCGCAGCATTTACATTTTCCCCTGAGAAACAGCCGATCCGGATCAAAGCACCGATTCATACTGGAACAGTGATTATAGGATTGGATTTATTTTAAATGCTGCTGTTTCAAGACCTTTCTCTATCCAACATCACCCACACATCAATCCAAACAATCTAGCAGGCATACACACACGCACCTACATTTACACACACGCACACACTTCTTCCGGGAGTACTTCACACTGCCCACTCAGCAACTCAAAGCAGCCATTTTCAATAGCAAAAGCAGTAAATGTGTAGCACCTATTCAATGTTTCAAAGCAGAAACTTTTTTTTCCTTTTCTAAAGACAGAAAATAGAGTTTATTTGCCCAGTTACAGAGGGGTTTTAGCCAATAGCCGCTAGGCTTAAACTATGGTAAAATTCTGATTTTTATCATTTTGGTAGCAAAATTATAAGTGTGTGTCTGTGCTGACAGAATATCCATACCTAACCTTACATCAGCTTTATTGAGTTTGATGATAGTTTTAGTTTATTATTCTTTTATATTCTTATAGTAGAAGTTTGACTAGGCTCACAGGGTATATGGTTGCTTCTGACTATCCCACACTCATGTTTCTCAACAAAGATTTGAAAAAGCTCTCATCTGTCCATCACATATACAATATAAGCATGGTTATGCAGCAGTGCCAATGACTCATAACGCACACAAAGACTCCAAGATGATTCAAAGACATTAGGAGTGTTATCAAGAAAGTTTTATCTTTTCAAAGAGAGCAAAGTGGTCCACAACGTTAGGCATCGGTACAAGGCTCAGAAAAAATAATACCGGTAAGCGGTATGCAATTACACATTCTAGCTCACTAAGGCAGATTCTGATTAGTTTCCAGAAAATGTCCTGACATTCCTTTATGACAACAAAAAAGACTGTTACAGCATGAATTAATGGACTAGTACCTGGACGCATTTGGGTCACATCTTTCTCTAAAACATGTGCCAAAGGTTTAGCTTTTTAAAAATTGTAATTCTTTTTGATATTGTACTTAAAAACTTATGGAACTGCTCATTATAGCAACACTACATTAGTTTCTAAGGCCTTGTTCATCTGACTCTGATGGTATACTGACATTAATTATGCTCATTCCCAAATGTCTGCTGGGATAGGCTCCAGCTACCTGTGACCCTGATTTGTAAAAGCCATTAAGAAAATGGATGGATGGAAAAACATCTTATTAAGAGAAGATCGCTAAATCAAACACATTCTGAAGAAAAATATTTAACTTATTTGTTTTACAGTAAATCCATGAAATATTAAATCAGTATTTTTATTTGTTTATTGGGATTTAAAATTAGGTAAAACAGTGTAATGATATCTTTTGGATCTTCATTAAACATCTGAAACACAATGATGTAACAGTGTTACTGAAGAAGTGTTAACTTGTTTTCTGATTTTATTTTACTTTTTCTGTTTTAGTGATGACTGAAAACTTAAGCTGTTGTATAAGGTTTCTTAGGCTGAAAAAATGTGTGCCAAGCATAGTGATTTGCAAACCACAAGCAAAATGGAATGGCCTGAACCTAAATTTGTCTACTCAAGCACAGATTCACAAGGCAAAAGAAAGGAATATACAACCATGTCTATAAAGCTGTCTGCTAGATGAAAGCAAGTCTGGGCTGTGTCAGCACATTTAGGAGTGATGTCAAATGACACAGCAGCTCAGCGGTCATCAGCTAATATAGAATGTAAGCATTTGCACAAATATCTCCTTCAGTTTACAGAACATTAGTGCTGGACATTTTGTTCTAAAACAATAACCAACAACACAACCAGATTCACTCCTAATAAAATATATTTATTACCTGTACGACATGCAGGCTGAGGATGAGAGGTCTTCCTCTCCGAGCAGCGAAACTATGACTGGAAGCCCCGAGTAAACACAGCATATCCAGATTGCCACAGAAGTGCAAAGACACACACACACACACAAACACACACAGCAGGACTGCAAGGGCACAGAGAGAGCAGGAGGGATGTTTGGTATGACACCAGCAGGCGTCAAAATGTGTGAGGCAAGTGGTTGCCTTAGCAACAGTCTGGTGGGCCACTGACTTGGGACCATATGTAATTAGGATGCGAGACCGATGTTGAATGTGTCTATAGCCACTAACAGGAAATGACATCTGTAAAATCTGACAAGTTATTTCAATGTTCAATGGTGAAATGAAAGGAACACCTAAAGTTTTTTTTCTTGGGAAAAAAAGATCAAATATTAGTGAAAGAGATCAAATATTTTCTATTTTAGACCAAAGAGCAAATCAAATAGGATATGCTGTGAAGTCCTTATGATTTATGTTATACTCTGTCATCTAACAAAATGGTAGGCAATTTTGTACATGTTTTATGAGATTCTGCTGAGAATAGGTGGATTTTACTGCATGAGCCTGCTGTCAAAGGCATAATAAACATCTGCAGAGCATTCTTACATTATGTGGGGTCTTGCACTTTGAAACAAATAATGTTCTTTTTGATTCTACTCTATTTATAATCCACATAGAATATATATCAGGGATCTCCAAATCAGGTCTCCGAGGACCAGTATCCTGCAGGTATTACATCCTTCCCTGCAGCAACACACCTGATTCAAATAAATAGGTCATTCACAGACTTGTGCAGAACTTAACAACAAGCTGTGAAGATCACTTTCATTTGAATTAGGTGTGTTTCAGCTTCAATACCTGCAGGATACTGGCCCTCAAGGACCGCATTTGGAGATCCCTTGATGTATATCATTAAGAAAGGCACAAATAGACAGATTTGATGATTTGTTGGTGCGGAAAAAAAGAAAGAAAGAAAGAGAAAAGCTTGCGGTAGCCATCAGGGAGCAATGGCAGACACAGAAGAAAGTCCTTCTATCCCTGAACACTCTGAAAAAGGTTGGAAAGTTGTCTAGCAACATTTTATAGTCACCCATTCAGAAAAAAACAATTGCTGTTGAAAAAACATGGAAATTATGTAGCTAAAACTTTAGCTCCCATTTTACAGTTGCCTTAACATTCCTTCTATTGTAATGTAGAACAAGATATAAAGCTGTCACAGCATACCCAGTCACCAGGGGGCTCACCATCACCAGAGCAAGTCCTGACTGAAATAACACTCTAGTGGTGATGCAGCACAACAACTTAACATGCAGAGAGGGTCCCATAAGTTTAATGAGGAATTTTGTAAATGTTTCTTGCTGCTGACAAACTTCAGTACAATTACAATTACAGTAAATAAATTTCACATAATTCCACCACACGAACATCAGACTGAACTTTTTGGGGTTTGGTTGAAATACAGTCGAACAGGTTTTAAATACTAAAAAAAGCCTGGAATATAAAAAACAGGTGGAATGCTGTGGTTTTTTTTTCATATTTCAGAGCTCCATTTCAGCAAATCTTGTCTCTGTTGACAAAGTGATTTAAACTGATGAGGTGACATGAATGCCAATATGCCATAAAAAAGCAGAAATTCTTGTTTTGTATGAAAAATGCACTGACTTGTCAGATAAATAATATCATTTACAACGTTTTTCCTAAAATTCCACAATTCATACAAGTCAACAACTCCCTTGAAACATCTTTACCTTTTCTTTCTGCTGATTCGTGCTCTCTCTCTCCCTCTCTCTCTCTCTCTCTCTCTCTCTCTCTCTCTAACTCAATGGCTAAACGACTTTTCAACTTTCTTTCAAAGGAAAGTCAAGAGGACAATTCTGTGCTCTAGTAGTTCCCTTAGTGGCTTTTCACAGGGAGAGCGGGTTCATGTAGAGCCAGCATCACGGCTTCTGACACCCATCCTGCCCCACTTATCCCAGACACCACCCTGCTTTGGAGCAATGCTAATATAAGCTGACAAGAAGCACAGCACACAAACACTACACAAATGCTTCTCAGACATCGTCTAGACATCGTTCCATAACTATTTTGATAAGCAGAATATTGTTATTAGGGTTAGGGGAAAATATGTCAAAGAGGGAGAAAGGTATAGACTTTGGTTAACCTCTGTGTGATAAGATCCTGGTTTTCTATGAATAAATTGAACTTATTTTGGAGTATTATGAACTTAAAACTTGGAGGTGGGGCAGGAAATACTGGAAAAAACAGTTTGAGAAAGCTGCATTTTAAAAGTATACAATTTAAAATCCTTTTTCTTCAGACTTCGCCCACAAAGTCATGTCTCCAAACCACAGAAGTGTGCAATGCTTGTTCTTGAGGGGTGACGGACACATGAATTTGATGGGCATTTTACCATCAAATCACTGAGAACGGGTCAGGTGAAATGCTTAAAAGGTGTTTTGTTTAATCTTGTTCATTTCATAGGTGATTAAATATTTTTATGTTTGTGTTACAGCATTTAATTGCTTGGGGAGATTTGGGGGATTCTGCACTACACTCCTGACTCTGGTGTTGTTTCCTACCTGCCCTGCTTTGGGCAGTTTCCATGGTGATGGTGGATGGATGGATGGATCCCCAAGATATTGTTTCCTTGATTTGGTGTAAAGCCAGATGTTTATCCTCAGTGAAAATAGGCCTGATAAATCATGAAATGCCGGTAAAAGCTGATAATCAGCATCCCATTATCACACTATTATTGACCGATTTAGAAATTTCAATAAAGACTGAATAGCCACTAAAATAATTCAATAAATATGAACAATGGGGATATGAAAATGGCAACTCTTGAGTACTGTTTGTGATAAATATGGTTTAAAATTAGTATCTGTCAAGTTTCAATACTGAAGAAATGGGAGGTTAATTGGGCTTCCTGGCAAAGACCTGGCAAAGTAAATTGTCAGGGAATTGTTGCCATGGTTACACCACTGGTAGCACCAGTTACTGCTCTGGTCCTCAGGGTGTGAGTGCAGAAGAGGCATGCTTTATGGGTTAATTACAGCATTGTTAATAACAGTATGCAATTCTAGTGAGTGATACGAACATACTGAAAGAGGGGAACTGTGTAAACACACACACACATATATACAGAAACTCAACAACAGTCAAAAAACACACTGCTTAATAACACACAAACATGCTCGTGTGCAAACATACTGCTGTTAGAAAAATATTGGCAGAAGCTCAATACACACATACACATAATTACACCCAAATAGCATCCACTTTGTCATTATTGCATTCAAATAACTTGATTAGAAATTTTAAAGGAGATATATCATGCTTTTAAATCCTTTCTTTTAAAATGTAAATCATTCATTTTTTGACTGTATAAAGTAGAGCCCCAATGCTTTGGTCTGAATTGCTGGTTATTTTCACTCCACACACACCTTATAACCTTGTTCTGAGGTGCATCTTCAGAGCGACTTGTTTCGGTCCCCCGTCCCCCTCCAGGTCACAGGAAGTTCAACTGTACCCTGTTCCGCCCTGTTTGTAGCTTGATAGCAGCGATATGCTAATCTCCCGGCAGAGAAACAATTTATTGGAAAGTTTACTATAAATTTAAACATATCTTTCAACGTAATTTGATTTATCTTGAAGTCTGCAACCTTATTTGGCAGACAGCAAATACTGTGACAAAAAAGATAAAGAAATGTAACAGAAAATAAGACGGACTGAAAAGTATGGCCACAAAGATTATAAAGATATATGTGCAGCATCAGGAAGGAATAAATGTACATTTTCTACATTCCTAAACTCTTAAAAGTGCACATAAACATTTATTTAAAGGCTAAAAAAGTGGATTTTGCATGATATGTTCCCTTTAAAAAAATTATGACCTAAGGGATTATTACTGGCTGCACTTCCGTTCTGTCCCACCTGGAAACCCTTGATTTGAACCTGTGATGTAATTCTTCCTATTAAGAGAGCCCTTTTCAGACATAGGCTTTGACATATAGCAAGCTTCATCAGTGTGTGTGTGTGTGTGTGTGTGTGTGTGTGTGTGTGTGTATGTGTGCGCACACGCGTCTGTCAGATGTATAATTTCATTGAGACATAGTAGGTCAGTTTTCATCTAATGACCTCCAAAGCTTCAGTCAGACATCGTCTTTTATTTAAACCAATAAAAACATGAGATCAGAAATCTGTTTTTCCTAGAGTTACCTGGTCAACATGGCAGAGGGGGCACAAGTTCACAATATGCCCCATAACAAACAGACAGCAACTAGCAAAGCACAACTAGCAAAATGAAGGTATGAGCTAACATTAGGTAAATGATTCAAAGAAGTATTATCATATTTAAAGAGAGAGAGAAAGATATAGTATAAGGCCATATTTGACCCCCCTACTCTGGAATTGCAAACACCATATAAAGAGGTTGGCTTTAAAAATAAATTCTTATTCTAAATATGTTACTTAAACCATGGGAGACCCAGCTTGGGTGTTTTTTCCTCTTGATTATTATTTTTTTACATGTTTGTTTATAATTCTGTGTCTGTGGCATATTGTATCCACGTAGCAGCACTTGCCTTGGTGGGATTTGCTGTTGCCATAATACATATTCGTTCAACAATATGTTGTGTTTCAACTTTGCACATCACTATAAAAACTAAAACAAAATAGACATAACATGTTAGAATGGTTAAAGTGACAAATAATTAAACGCTATCTTAAATTTATCTACACTTTCTTACACTTTGAAGATTTAATTTTTTTTCCTTATTATAGTTTGGTTATGACTCATACCCAAGCAACTTAAAAAGTCAAATATTTTACGTTGTTCAAATTGCCCTTCTTTTCCACATCTTTCTTTTTATAAAAATTCCACTGATGATGAGTAGATGTTGAAAAAATGAAGGACGAATTACCTGCAGTTATAGCATGTGCTCCAGTCAGCTCCCCATTAAAGCCATTCTCTCTTGCAGTATATGGAGCTGTTGCCACATGGGCTCCACCAGGCTGGCAGGTTCTGTAGGCTGAGGAAGAGAAGCCATTGGCTCCATGGGTGCCCCCAGGCTCCTGCCCACCTGATGGGTCCCACTGGGGAGCACTGTCTTCTGGCTTTCGATTGTCTGCCATGCTGGTGCAAGCTAGCAGCCTGGGGAAGATGGGCAAAGGGATGCAATCTCGACTTCTGTGTGAAAGACAGGAGAAGGAAGGAGGTAAAAAGGCGAGGCATGATCAAAACTCAGCATGACTCAGTTATTAGCTCACTGTTAGTGATGTTACATAAAGGCAAACTAACCAGACAAAAGGCTCTAAGAGATGCCGCATCTGTGACAATCACAAATCTCTTTTTGTCAGAATTAATTCCTGCTGCAGCTTTCCTGCCAACAAAAGTGCAGTTGTACAAGTGTGAATGTATGTGGTGAATTACTGTCCTTGGATGCCGGCAGGCAGATGACGACCACTGTATAAAACTCTAATGAACTTTGTGTATATGCCTGTGTAATGAATCATTTTGCCAGTGGGTCAAGTGAAAATCACAACTGGTTGAAAATGAATGGAGGAGACCTTGGATTTTTGTGACTCACATAAGGTCGTAAGGATTAGAAGTGGGCTCTGATCAATCACGTAGGCTCCAATCCAGCCATAGACAAATTGAATCAGGTAACAATGTTGGCAATGTTATCTGAGAGTCCAAAAGTAAACCCTCCAGATACAAAAGGGACATGTAGTACAAGGATATGAGCTGTACAACACACATTTCCACAGCTAAGCAACACGGTACATACACTGAAGGGCTTGTGTTTATGTTAAATCCCATGCAAAATGCAAGGAGTGGAAGAAATACAGGTGAAAACCTGAAAATACAGATGAGCCATACAACTGCCTGTAGCAAGGACAGGCAGTATTACAGTTATAGACAGGAAGACATGATTAAAGATATGGATGTGAGAAGCTTGATTTATGCTGAATTGCTTTGTGGAAAAAGCTAGTGCTAATTATTTTATCATTATAATTTATAATTATTGTTTGTTATTCCAATCTAATGATATATCTGAGGCAGCTTCAGTCTGACATTAACAACACAAGCATCATTGTTCATTAAAAGACAGAAACAGAGATGAACAAGGGCTCAGGTGGTTTTTCAGAGACGCTATGGATGGCAGTACTTCAAACATTTAGCTTTGCAGAGAAGCTTATGGCATGCGCAAGACTGTGTGAAGGAGCAATTTGTCATTTACAATGCGGTCCACAGAGATCAGGAAACTGAGGGAAAGCCTAACGGAGAAAACAGGAGTCAATAACTGGAGTCTGAGTCCAATGTACTGCTACAGTGAACACTAGCAACCTCATACACAGTGCACCCAATACTACTGATCTCTATTTACTCTTCATGAGAAAAATAAGGAATTTGGCAGAATTCAATTAGACAGAAACAGGATGATGTTACCCGCTCACACTCAGGGGAAACATTGTGCATTAGAAATATCCATCCATCCATCCATTTTCAACCGCTTGTTCCCAGAGCGGGGTCGCGGGGGGGCTGGAGCCTATCCCAGCTG